>JARYHS010008074.1:32643761-32712755 GCA_031002005.1 Vandiemenella viatica | reverse complement strand
TTAATTAAGCTGTTATAAACCCAATACGTATATCAATGTTGCAATGCGTCTAATGTTTCAGAATAAAAAGTTTCAAACTGATGTTCAAAAAAAAAAAAAAAAAAAATAGTTTTGCGATCAGTGAGTATACTAATATTCGAGATGTGTAATGCGTAAGGAGTGCGGCACAATGCTTTAACACGCAGGTCCTATGAGTCGCAAACGCACCGCTCTCCAATAGAGTTTCTGGACTGTTCTTCTTGTATTTCAGTTCAAATTTCACCGTATTCGATTTGAGATATCAAAGGTGATCTGAGTGTTTTATTCGCTTGATTATTATCCTGAATTCTTTTCAAAACATTGTTTGTAATTGCTGAAGATTTTGGTAGATACCAATTCTTATTTGATGGGTTACTTCGAAACCCTGGGTGTGTAGGATCTCAACCAGACGTACTAGTAGAAAAAACTGTTGTACGCTTAGTTTGGCAAGTGTGCAAGTGTCAAAAGTTTTCATCAGTACTTCTGGATGTCATTTTGAAGAACGAAAAAGTAGGATCAAACTTTTGTGAAATACAGTACTGGTTGTTAAATCGGCCACCTTGAGATTTAAGGCCTCACGGTCGAATCCTGATACGTTCAGGATCTTTTGCGAGCGTAGGCCTAATCTTTACCTCTAGCAAAGTGCGTTATGTATATGAAGAGGTACGATATGTGTGGGAAAATTTATTTTTGTACATAAAGTAAGTGACGATTAATTGGTAGGTGAGCGGTAACGCTCTGGTCTCGCATTAAGGAGGACGGGGTTCAAATCCTTGTCTAGACATCCAGATTTGGGTTTTCCAGGCTTTCCCCAAATCACTCCAGGCGAATGCCGAGATGGTTCCATGGCGGAATTCTTTCCTATTCTTTGCCCCCAGTCCTTTCCCGCCTCTAGTGACGTCGACGTTGACGAAACATAAAAAAAAACCTCCATTCTTCGCAATCTAATTTACGTTGTATTTCATTCCATGAAAAAGGTATAAAACGAAACAACTTAAGACTTTGTTGCCACTTTGCAAAACGTTATTAATTTATTATTGATATAGGCTACAGTACTTCAAATTCTAATACAGCAAGACTTAATTTTAATTTAATTATTTTGCTATGGAGCACACTTTCTGGTGACAATTATCCTAAATTTCTAATTTTCATACCCCTTGTATCTCTTGAACTTTTCCCCTTTACGAAAATTAATTTTAAATTCTTTCAGCGTTTTAGGTAGATCACTTCCCTTCCATTTATGTATACAATCAACTTTTGTTATCGTCATCTTTTCCCTTCCATGCATTACTCTCAATTCTACCACAATTATCATTCATAACCTCTTCATGAACATGTGCACTGTATACTCCCAGCACTCTCTAGATGCTCCTCCTCTATTTCAATTAGTCTAAATCCAGTCCTTCATCATATTAGTAACTAATTGTGTTCTGCAGTAAGTTCCACAGATAAATATAACTGCCCTCCTTTGCAGCCCCTTCAAGTCTTGTATCTGATATCCAAAATACATTCCACAATACAACACCTTATTCAAGTAATGGTCTATCCAAATTTTTGTAATCCAGTTCCCACACTTCTATGGTACATTCCCTTGTAATCCTCTCTGATAAATGAAGGGTTTTGAACCCTTTTCCTACTACCTACGTGTAGTGTACTGTCCAGCTGAGTTTGTTATCAAATATTTACACTTCAGGTCTCAACGAGCCGCTTCGCCATTATTTGCCCGTTCGTTTGGGCTGTGATATTGAAGGTTGTTGTCTCTCGACATTTCCTTCTCATCGTTTATGATAGTTCACTTCTTTTCTATTGGTGCGTCGTCTTGTTGGCTATTTTATTGGATCAGTGACAGTGGACGTTTATGGAAATCAATTTCTGTTGTATATGTACCTAGATTACTGATGAGTGGGTTGTTGTTTTTGTGTGCGGATCTGTAGAATGTGGCTGCGCTTTCTTGAAACCTTTGCTGAATTGTTTGGAGACCTGTTGCTTCATGGAGGTCATGTGTTGGGAATCGTGATAGCAGATGTAGGGCCCGTTTGAGGGCTCTGTTTTGTATGACCTGCAGTTTATGGATATTTGTCCTTGAAGCATACCCCCACACTGGGCATGCATATTCAATGACTGGTCTTATTAAGCTGCAGTAAATTTTTACTCCAGTCGCTGGCGCCAAAGTACCGTCTCGGTTTAATAGTGGATACAGCTGTTGCCGTCTCGCGCTGGCTTTTCTCTTTATTTCTTCTATATGCGTGCGCCAAGTTAGTTTGGCATCTAACGTTACACCGAGATAGCGTGCGGTATTTTTCCATGGAATGGGCTCTCCCTGGAGCGTCACTTGCGGATGAACTGCGTTTCTCTTTCCTCGTCGGTGTGCTAGCATGATGGCCTGCGTCTTTTCTGGGTTGATGGCTATACGCCATCGTCTTGCCCAGGCCTCAATCTTATCCAGCGCTTGTTGCAGGCGATGTGTGGCGAGTTCCCTTCTTCGGCTGCTGGAGAAAACTGCCGTGTCGTCGGCATACTGAGCTATTTTAACACCTGCCGTTTCCGGGATATCCGATGTATACAGTGAGTATAACACCGGTCCCAGAACCGATCCTTGAGGCACACCGGCGTTTGTTTTTCTTCTCGAGGAGAGAGCTGTCCCTACCCTCACCCTGAACGATCTTCCCCGCAGGTATGATTCTAGCAGCTGTACGTATGGCCCGGGGAATCCCAGCTCAAACAGTTTGCATAGCAGCCCGGAGTGCCATACGGAGTCGAAGGCCTTAGCTATGTCAAGAAGCACTAGTCCACAGAAGTTCCGGTGATTGAAAGCCTTAGTCGCCTCCTCGACCACTCGTAGGAGTTGGTGGGTGGTAGAGTGCCCCCGGCGAAACCCCATCTGATGGTTTGGGATGAGATTCCCTTCATCGATGATCTTCTCCATCCTTGAAAGCAGTATTCTTTCGAATATTTTACTAACCGATGGAAGCAGGCTAATAGGACGGTAGTGCTGGGGAAATACAGGGTCCTTGCCGGACTTGTGTATCCCAATGACTATTGCCTGTTTCCAGCATTTTGGGAAGGTCCTCGTTCTGAGAATAGTGTTGAAAACTTCAGCCAAGTATGAAAGAGCTTCAACGGTAGGTGCTTTATGAGGGTGTTATTTATTCCATCTATTCCTGGTGCTTTATTGGGATGAAGTCTCTTAATGCAGTTTTTGATTTCTGAGACGTCAACTTCTGGGATGTGCTGTGCATCGTCGGTGGCGGCTGCCTCCTTGTAGGTTCTCAGTCTCCGCCTAATTTCAGTCACCTGCTCTTCGTCTATGTCCATATCTAAGGGGGACAAATGCTTCTCAAAGTTGTCTGCGAGAGCATTCGCCTTCTCCTGCGGGAGGTAGACTAACCCCCTTTCTCCGTGGAGCGGAGGAAGTCTTTGCTTCCGCTTCGTAAGTCTCCTTGTCTGTATCCATAGGGAGTCCTCATTGGGTCGTATCATTGAAACTCTGGCCTCCCATTCCTTATTTCTATGTTCTGTGAGGGCTGCTTTTAATTCCTTTTGGAGTCTATTAAGCAGGCTTTTGGTGTTTCGATTCCTCGTTAGCTTCCACTCTTTCATGACCCGCTCCTTGTTTCGGATCATGGCCAGTAGCTGAGGTGGAAGCTGTTGCATTGCATGGTTGTTGGTCTGTTTCGAAGGGATGGCGGCTCCCGATGCTTCCTTCACGGTTGTTTCAAAGAATTTCAGGCTCTCCTCCACATTTTCGTGATGTCTTGTTTCGAAGGCGTGGGCGATGATCTGTCGGTATCTGTCCCAGTTGGCGTGTTTGTAATCCGGAACAGTTTGCTGTTCAAGCTGCCATGGTCCTACTGCTATCTCGAAGAGTACAGGACAATGATCGGACGACAGCCGGTTGATAGTGCTGGCTGCTAGGTATCCTGTGATGCCTCTGCTGATGCAAATGTCCAAGACGTCGGGACGTCTTCCATTCGCCGGGTAGTGAGTAGGCTCTTCGGGGGCAGTTACATTCATGTTTAGCCTTTCTGCCAGTCTCCTTAGCTGTCTTCCTGAACTGTTACACGCTCGACTATTCCAATCAGTGTGTTTACAGTTCAGATCGCCGCCTATGATCAGCCTGCCCCTTATGCTGGCCAGGTTGTTGATGTCTTCATCTTGTAACTGCGCTCGTGGTGGACGATAGGCTGATACTACAGTGATTTTTCCATTCGCGGTGGCTACTTCGACTCCCACCACTTCAAGTTGGTTCATTGGCGGGAGAGGCACTTGGTTGTGTGGGAGTCCCCGTTTAATATATATAGCTACGCCACCGCCTGCTGTTGGTCGGTCATAACGGTAGCAGTGGTAATTTGGTATTGCTACTCGGATGCCTGGTTTCAGATGGGTCTCAGACACCAAGCAGATGTCCACTCCTTGTTCATGTATAAACTGTCTGAACTCAGTTGACTGGTTGTATATACCATTTGCGTTCCACACACAAAACGCGATTCCATGTATAGGAGGAGCTCTATCCATTATGTTCTTGGGTAGTGCTGGTGGTTGCAGCTAGAGCTGTCGTAACTGCTGCCTGTATGTTCATTGGCAAGCGATTTAGCATCTCTATAATGTTAAGCATCATTTTCATCATGGTGTCCATCATTCCAGACAATTTATCCATGAGACCATGCACCAAGCTATCAGCTGATCCTTGTTGACTTGGCTGGTTGGAAGGGGCAGGTTGGGTGCCGACCATTTCAGCTCGATCCGCAGTCAGGTTACTTTTCCTAACTGCCTTTGGTGTTTCGGCGTGGTTAGCGACCTGGTTTGCATAGGTGTCCGCGTATGTGCTCCCATTCATACCACTAGTTGGGTGTTTCTTATTATTCTTCTCACGTTTGGGGTTCTGCTTTTTCTGAGTCTGACGTGGGTCTTCTTTCTTGTTAATGTCATTTGCTTCCTCTTCTTGCTGGCCAGCCGTTGGTGGGATCTCCTGTTCATTTCTCCCTTGCGGTTTCTTTCGGCGTTGGAGAATTTTGTCTTGTTCCGCGGGCAATCCTCTTTGTCGATCGCGGGCTTTCTTGTACGCCTGGCAACCTTTGTAGCTTGCGACGTGGTTTCCACCGCAGTTGGAGCATTTCGCCGTGTCCCGTCCTCTCTGCGCTGTACATTGGTTGGAATCATGTTTACCAGCGCACTTGACACAAACTGGTGGCATTTTGCAATTCATTGCCATGTGCCCGTATAGCTGGCAATTGTAGCATTGAGGTGGTCCAGGTGATGAGCGGAGTTTATCTGTAGTTACTTTGAGGTGGCATATTGTCTCTAACTTGAAGATCTCTCTATTTTCTGGTGTGTCCGGCAAGACGGCGAGAAAAAGGGGCATTGCTACATTGCTGCCTGGCCTCCTTAGTTGAGCTACTGTCTGGACGTTGAATCCTATCCCCTTTAGCTCCTCCTTCAGATCGCTGGCTGGAAGTGTTCTGGGTATTCCTCTGAATACCACTTTCAGCAGGGGTAAGGCCCCAGTTGGAAATGTGTAGTATGGGGTGCCCTTTTGCTGCAGCATCTCTGTGTCCGCTGTGTAGTCGGCCACCGTAGTAAAAGTAAACTTGATTTTGTCCCCTCCTGCAGACTTGGCTGCGAAGGGGTCCTTGACGACGGCTTCCACTTGGTCGTGCAGCGTCTTGAAATTTTCTTCGTATTGGACCACTATAGGTGGAATATGGGCCGATCTCTTAGCTGGCGGGGTTGGTGTTTCCTCAGTCTGCAGGGGCTGGAATGGATTGTTGGTTTCCATTACCAGCTCCGGGTCCAGTGCGGGTGGCGTCTTTGCTGTGCGGCGGGGTGTTATAAATCCTTCCGCGTCTGGTTGCTGCGCTTTGCGTCGGTTTCCTCCGCTTGCGGCAGCAGTAGTCTGCTTGGGGGTATTTGCTTTTTTGAAGTTTGTCTGCGGTGGTGTATAAGGCGTCTGGAATGGGAATGTTGCGGCCGAGTACTCGGTCGTCCCCTTCTTCTTCTTGTTTGCTTTCTTCTCTTTGCTGGCAGTAGCACTGGAAAGTTGTTGTACGGGCACGCTGACTTTCGAACCACTTGCGCGTTGTTCGTTCCTCGGTTGCTTTACTTTCCCCGCTGTGATCGGTGAGGTTCTTCTCTTCGATGCGCGGGGGTCTACTGGTCCGTGGGCAGGCTGGTTCGTCGTAAGCGTTATCCTTACAATTCCGTCGGGGTCCACCCTCAAGTCCTGTGGGAACTGCCTGGTCGTCGTCAGTGTTGTTCCGTCCGCTTCCAAGTCCGGTAGGGATAGCCGGGTCGTCACCATTGCCGCAGCTCCCGCCGGCAAAGTCGAGTGCGCTGGGGCACTCGGCCCGCCTGGCGCGGAAGAGCGGCTAGCGTATTCCTCGTCGCACATCTACACGTTACGATGGTCAACTCGGAACTGAACTCGTCTCAACGAGCAATTTATTTTCCATCCTATACTCATAAGCAACCCTTAGTTTCTTCTTGATATCCTGCCCTCATCACCTTGCATCTGTTCACAATTTTGTCTTGTTTTGATCCTTTTATACTGTAACATTAACTCATTCGTAAGGCTACGGCCACACTTGCGTTTTTTTCACGCAGAGATCCAGCAGGAAAAAAACGCGAAGTGGCAATCCCGCAGACTATGTCACACTTGCGTGTTTTTTCCCGCGCGTGAAAAACACGCGGCCTATCCCGCGCGTGCACATACCAGCAGTTTTCAAAGGTTCAGCTGCTTGTCAACTAGACTGCTCTCGAAATTATGAACAGCTCCACAACTTTGTAAGAAAGAATGACGGTTACAATTTCGATGACACATTGTCATTTACAATGGAAAGCATTCCTGCTTACGGAACGAGAGGGAATAACCATGGAAAAATTGTTAGAGATCATTTTGCTGATTACTTCTGTTCTGCACAAGGAGAATTGCCGTGGCAAAATAGTTATGTTAACCTCTCCGACTAACTTAATTCAGAGTGAACCATTGCATTATTCTGTATAATATCATGCACAATGTTTATTAAAATATGAGTAAACTTACCTAAATTTGCTTTTGTTTCTTCAGCAAAACCTTCCCACATGCCATCCAAAACGGCAGAAGTCACTGCTGTCCATGAAATCCTCTTGATCTCTGTTTTTATAATCCGAATGTCTTGGGTCATACAAACAGGGATATTTTTGTACTTCCAGTATTAGCAGTTCATTATCTACGCCATAGGTTCCCAACCTTTTTTGACCTAACGCCCCCTTTTCGAAAAAAAAAAAATTACTCACCGCCCCCACCCCCCCCGCCCCGGTTTGAAAAAAACAGTACCGACGTCTTTTATTGTTGTAATCAACGTTGTGTAATCCATAGCGCTTCAATTTAATTGGCTTGTTCCCGACTTCTTTAAACAGTGATTTGATGGCAACACTCTTAGGTGAATTCTGCTATATTAAATATTGAAAAACAAGGACAGATTTTTAAAATTACTTTATTAAAGAATATTAAGAATATTGGTGCCTTGTACAAAATTTGATTAAAAACATATATTGAAAATTATTGCAAAATTATCAGTGAGAGGTCTGAGCTTTATGTAAGGATACTAATTTTTCTACATTTGGTGCTATATTTGTCAGCAGGAGTCTTAAGTCGCTGCGTTCCACTACTGACAACCTGTTTCTATTCTTTGTTAGTAAATTGCTTACTACACTAAGTCCCCTTTCGGTTAAATATGACGACGGGAATGCAACATAAAACTTTTTTCTTGCAGCTCACAAAGCCGGATATAAATCTGGATTTTGCCTCTGTAGCCAAAATTCTTGATATCCATTTTTTAATTTCAATTTTAATTATTCATTTGTTGACAGTTCTATCAACTCTTCCTGTAGCGATAAAGCTGCTGTTTGTAGGTTTGAGAAAGGTTCTAATACCCAATCTGGAATGGTCATGTTAAGAATATCCTGAAATCTATTTTTAAAATCTTCTTTAAGTGCTTCCAAATGTTAACAAAATAATAAAATATCTTCATCATTTGTTTCCACATACGAAAACTCATATAATTGTCTTCGACCCACATCCTGTTTGTACAAGGCAAGTTTTGACATGAACACACAAATAATTGACTTTGCTTTGATCAAATTCAAATTATCTCCTTGCAGCCGTAGGTTTGTTTCATTAAATTTATGATATAGATCAGTTGAATGAGCTATATCATTCTTATATTTCAATAAATTTTCTCTTAATGAAACATCCTTTTTTTTTCAAAAAAACGTTCCATTTCCGGTTGGCAGATCTCTATCAAAAGTGGATAGAATTGAGATATTCAGGTCCGAAACTTGAATATGTAATTTCATAACAAGCTGTTCAACAGAATTTGCTCAAACTGATAAACAGGCAGCCATAAAGATGGACGGAGAACAGTTAATTCGAGTTAATATAAGTCTAATTCATGGTTATATTAGCAATCCATACACTGGTGGGATAACTGACTGTCTTCAGAGGACATCTATGTGTTAGCCAGCGACAGAGAGGACCCCTCGCTCCCCACTAACACACAGTCCTACAGATCGTCTTCGATTCTCGCATTTTCAGCTAAATTGGTAAAGATGTTCTAAGTTATTTTATAAAAATATATCACAGATTTTCATCTCGGTTAAAATTAAAAGGCGCAGTATAATGAATAAAAATTTAGAGAATGAGGCGTATCAATACATTTCTTAAGCCATATATCCCGAATGCAGGTTTGAGGTTTTTCATAACAATAATTCAGATTTTGAATAATAAGTGGAAATGATAAAAAAAAAAAACGGAATAGAAAGGTAGATTCATGTGACCCAACTTGATGGTACTTTGGGATTCGGTTGTTAATAAGAGGATGAAGAGAGAACAGAAAACAAAAAATAAAATATTGAAGAAAGGATTATAAATTAAATAATATAATATAACTATATAAATACTATTGACATAAATAAATTATTATACCCATAAATTTTACTGTATCATTATCATTAGTGTTTCAAGATACAGGAATATGTTGTACTATGCTTTGAGTTTAACTGAATTTTGTAATGTGGTAAAAAATGTCTCATCCAATTTTATAACCATCTGTTTGATGCCCCTTAAATGTAATGTAAGAGGCCTGTGACTGAAATCTTCCATTTTTAGCGATAAAGTTTAACTATCTGCACACAGAGCTCATAACTGACCAATGCCCTTCGAACCGACGTCAGGACTTTCGACTTGCTGAAATCCTAAGGGAGTTTGCCAGCTTACTGTAATACTGACGGTATCTATCCACACATCCGGAGGGACTGATCTGTGATGGGCTGACTGGCCTTGTCACTGTGTGTGTGTGGGCGACTAAGGGCTGAGCGTGCCAGGGGCTAGGACTGACGGACAAAGTCTGTCCAGGAGACTCGATAAGCTATCTCTCCAGCATATGAGCGGATTTTGTAGACACGTTAAAAAGAAATTTTTCCATTTTCAAATCCGGTGACCATACTATTTAATAATTTTCCATTATAAAGTCATTTCCGGCACCCTGATTACTTCTGTTCCATTATATATAACGGCTATTGGTAAAATGTAAGTACAAACAAAATGTAAGTTCAGGAAAATACTTTCTTTCCTATTCCACACATTCAAGTCCCAAGTCGACACACTTTGCACCTATAGTTTACACTCTTCCCATAACCCTAAATTACCATGAGGGCCAGAGAACAACAGTTGACCAACTGACATCGAGAAGAAGGTACACAGCAAAGGCCTGGGCCAAGTGAAAGAAATTGCGGATCCAAATGCGCTTCCATGCGTGAGAACACAGGCACAACGAGTTGTGAGCTTCTGGGGGTATTTTATGGTCAGAGAAGCAACTCTACACAATTTCCTGCATAGAAAATAAAAAATTTAAAAAATATTTTTTTTTTTAAATGTCAGATATTCTAAGGGTGTTTTTACGCAAACCGGAGTCGGCTCCGGCCCTTTCGCACCGAGTTCAATAAGTTTTTTGCTTTGGAGGAAGAAATAGGAATTAATAAACTATTGAAGCAGGTGTTAGGAACAAAGATATAATGTACTAATACCAACTTTTCATCCCCACTGATCTTGCTTAAAGGACATTTGGAATTACTTGCTGAAAGGTTTGTTGAATGTTTTTTGTTATTAATTAATCTAAGCGGCACGTCCTTGCCAGTGTTGGCTAGGGGGGCGTTGGCTAGGCGTCAACGCCCCCCAAATTTGCCTTTGTTCACAAACGCCCCCTTCGAGCTCTCTAACGCCCACTGGGGGGCGGTACGGCTCACGTTGGGAACCACTGATCTACGCAATCCATATTGAGAACCAACAATGAGAACGCAACAAACAACAGTCAGTCACCGCGGCGTGTTTTTCACGCAAGTGTATCCACTCACTGCAGCGAGAAATCCCGCTGAAAAATGGGCCGGGGTGCGTTCTGCTGCGGGCGACCTCGAACACGCGGCTCTCTCCCACTTCCCGCTGCGTGAAATCACGCCAGTGTGGCCGGCCTCATATACTTCAATGTAGTTCATATTGCCGCGGGATTTCACGCTAAAATCCTGCGTGAAAAAAACGCAAGTGTGGCCGTAGCCTAAACAGACCCATTTCTGACTGAAAACCAATAAAATAAGCATTAATTTGAATGATGAAGAAATGTAGGAGAAATGAGCCGGCAGGTGATAAGGACGTTACATAAGCATCACCACTAGGGATTGCAATCCAGCAAAGCGGGATCCCGCAATCCCGCATCATTAGACAGTCTGGCGGATCCCGCACAAAATTAAGCGGATCCGCAATCCGCAAAATCCGGCGGAAACGCGTGTCAGTCTGCGTGACTCGCTGCCCCACTCGGTCTCTGTCGGATGTATTGCACTGTTTGCTGTACCAGAGCAGTTGGCATTTGACTCATGTGAACAAGCGTTTGTTTTTTTCAACCTTCGTCATTCGTAAGTAAATAAATACACTTTTACGTATTCATCAAAACTTACGTTTGTTTCGAGTACACATTTCTGTAATTTGAGTTATGGTGCGTATTTACTACGATTTTCTAACTATATAATTATTTATTAAGTGTCGCACACGTTATCTGAACTACACGGTTACAGCTTTTTATTCACGGTTTCATTATTCCCATTTTCTGTATTTGCAGATAAAGTAATTGTGACAATTTCCTTATTTGCGGCTAAAAATTTGATTATTCGTTGAAATGAAACTAATGTTATCGTAATTTTAACGATCGCGTACCTATTTATTTAGCAGCTATCAAAAGGAAATTGTACATCCTTTGACTTATTGTTGTTTTGGCCGCCTGCCTCAATGCGTTTCTTTGACGAAAGCCACCTGCTTACATGTGCCGCTCAGGCTATAGATTAATACCTCTTCTCCTTGTTATTATTTCGACTAAAGGTAAAAAAAGTTATAATGAAATTTTCACGGGTGTATCGACGAATTGCGTTGTAGGAACACCATACTTCGACGGCTGCCTCCGCCGTCTTCCTCACGTGTGTAATTTCGTGTGTTTGCAATGAAATCCGGAAATACAATCTATGAGGACTTCACTGCAATCATTCGTCGAGAAAGTCTCCTTTCTTACTAACAAATAATAATTTACACTGTAAAAACGTCGTTACGCCACATACGTAAATCTGAAATACTTGACAGTTTAAGTGTTGGTGAGTAGTTTCTTTTAATAACATTGAATCAACTATAATATCAATCAAGGAATCAGGAGATATGATAATGAATCACGCAAAAAAGGCCAAGTCTCGTGTTTGTGCAGTGACAAAAAGTTATGAGATCTTGTTCTGAGCCAAGTTCACACTTTTCAGAGTATGTTCACTTCACTTTGTGAAATGGAATGCTTTTCTCGGTGTTATGGAACGTTTATTTAGAATTTTTTAAAAAAACTCTGGTAACTTGGCCATTAATCACACCATAATTTTTAAACTTATGTGATGTATCGTAAGGCAGATAATATGACCTAAGACTCAATAATTTCCATTTTTATTATTTATTTAAAAATTGGTTTAGATTAAAAAACAAAAATGTAAAACCTCGAAATACACTTAAGACACGCTAAAAAGTTTTAATGTCACTTTTACCAATCAAAATATTGTTAACTGTTAATTTTATCATTTAACATTAAAAATTATTTATTAATTT
The DNA here is from genome assembly GCA_031002005.1 of Vandiemenella viatica. Classification (NCBI taxonomy): domain Eukaryota; kingdom Metazoa; phylum Arthropoda; class Insecta; order Orthoptera; family Morabidae; genus Vandiemenella; species Vandiemenella viatica. The sequence continues at coordinate 32,700,580 of JARYHS010008074.1, read as the reverse complement.
AATTATTATTGAATTTATTAACGTTTTAAGTAACTATCTTTTAAATATAGGCCTATGCGTTAAAAAACTGTTTGTACCAATCCCGCACGGATCCCGCGGGATTGGCGCAAATCCCGCGCGGATCCCGCGGGATTGAAAACACTGCGGGATTGCAATCCCTAATCACCACCTCTGGCATTGCCAAGTATAAATCTATCAATGGTCCCAATACACTCCACTTTAGCACACCCATTTTCACTTCAACTTCATTCTTTTGTAATGTATTTTCTACTCTAAATCTTTACTTTCAATCTTTTGTGAACAGTTCTACTGAGAAGTTATGTTTTTAATCTCTCCAATGGTTTTTGCCTTATTATTTTTACCTTTTATTGCTCACCTTCTGAAAAATCTTAGAAAGATCTAGTGCTACAATAATAACTTGGCATCCATTGACTATTTCAGCTAAAATATCTAGCCTGTGTTATATAGGAACGAAGTCTTTCTCGGCGTTGAGAATGGATGTAGTCTTCTCGGGAGACTAGCCGAGTGAGTAACATGTTTCCACACGATATTTCGGCGATCTTAGACTCCGTCGCCATCTTCTGGTGAAGTGCCGGATCCGTCAGAGGGCTGGTTCTTATAGCCTCTGAATGCGCGCGTGGTGGCGTGCGCGCAGCTGGTTGGCTGACTCGGTCGGCGCCTAGGCGGTGGGGTGGGGGTTGGCGCCGGTAGGAGGCAAGCGTGGGCGCAGTTTGTCCGCGGCCGCCGTGCTGTGCACTTCTGCGCGCTGACGACGTATTGCATTAATGACTTCACCAGAAGATGGCGACGGAGTCTAAGATCGCCGAAATATCGTGTGGAAACATGTTACTCACTCGGCTAGTCTCCCGAGAAGACTACATCCATTCTCAACGCCGAGAAAGACTTCGTTCCTATATAACACACCTCTACGGGGAGGAAATGTATCGTCGAGTTAAGCGACTGGAGAAACTGCGCAAGAAGAAGTCCAGACTTCTTAGTGCGCTCGCTTTTCTCCAGCGGTGCCGAGACCAGGATATCGTACCTAGGTTTGCCGAGATTCGGCATGCGATTGATTCTTCGTCCGCGAGGAAGATTTTGCGGCGGGCCAGTCTGGCGCTTGTGAGGGAGAGGATTCGGTACACCAGACGCGAATTAGACTCCGTCTCTCAAGCACTGCTAGCTGCCCATTTGTTCCTGTCTAACCGCCTACACCGTGACGCCTGGGAGTGGGTAGATAGCTGCACGGCTGCAGAAAGCCTCAGAGTTCAACGCCGCGCAACAGCACGACAATGCGGCAAGTTCTCCCGACTTGCCCGCAGCTCAAACGGCTCGTCGGAACCAGACAGCAAAACAGTCATTAATCTAAGCGGTGAGGAAATTGACGCTGACACCATTTCGGTACTATCTAAAGGGCTTAACTTCGCTCCAGTACCGAGGTCCATACCGTATAAGGAAATTCTCACTGGAGTTGAGCAGGCCGTCCGTGGTTTACCTACAGAGGCGGCAGAAGAAATGAGGCGTGAAACCTGCCGTATTTTATGCAAAGCAAAGCCGCCGCGGTCCAACATCTCAGCCGCAGAAAGAAGAGCACTTCGAGCACTACGGAACAATAAAGACATTATTGTCTTGCCGGCTGACAAGGGAAACGCCTCTGTAGTCCTGACTATGGTGGACTATCGACGAAAGGTGGAAGATCTCCTCATGGACGAATCCTACCGCAAACTCCCACGAGACCCAACCAATGCTGTGGCAAGGAAGACGACAGTCCTACTAAAGAATTCTGGTCTGCCTGAGGCCACAGTAAAACTGCTACAGCCCCGTGCGGCGGTTCCACCCAGGCTCTACGGACTTCCTAAGGTGCATAAAGAAGGCAACCCGTTGCGGCCAATAGTGAGTGCCATCGGATCAGCCACCTACCATCTGGCCCGGTACTTAACTGGGCTGCTGACCCCACTTGTGGGAAGATGTCCTCACCACGTGACAAATTCTGCAAGGTTTATTGACATCATCAAGGATCTCCGCCTTGGTCAGCATGACTTACTGGTGAGCTTCGATGTGGTGTCTCTGTTCACCAGGGTCCCTCTGAAAGAGACGCTGGCTCTATTAGAACAGCATTTTGAGCCTGGATTGATTGAATTGTTCCGGCACACCCTCCAATCAACGTACTTCTTATACAACGGGGAGTACTACGAACAGGTTGATGGAGTAGCCATGGGCAGCCCCTTGTCGCCGGCGATTGCAAACTTCTACATGGAGCACTTCGAAGATAAAGCGCTAGCTAGCGCTCACTTGAAGCCAAGCGCGTTTTACCGCTATGTGGACGACACTTTTGTCGTTTGGCCCCACGGCAGGGACAGCCTGGAAGGTTTTCTCCAGCATCTGAATAGTATCAACAAAAACATCAAGTTCACGATGGAGGTGGAAGAGAATGGCCGGCTTCCTTTCCTAGACATTCTGATTGAAAGGAAACCAGATGGGACACTCATACACTCTGTGTACAGGAAGCCTACGCACACAGACCTGTACCTGAACGCGCATAGTCACCACCACCCGGCACAGCGCAATACGGTGCTCACCACGCTGGTACATAGGGCGCGAGCGATTTGCGATGTCGACAGCCTACCGGGCGAAGTCAACCACCTACGGCAGACATTCAGGCGCAACGGGTACTCGGAGCATCAGATCAGACTGGCATTCCGAGAACCGAGACGCAGGCTCAATAATACCGAGAACGAGCCACAGGATCGCATTGCCTTCTTGCCATACTCCGGTCCTACAACGTCGAGAATTGGCAGAGTTCTGGCCAGAAACGGGATTAAGACCATCTTCCTGCCACCACCGAAGCTGAAGAACATCTTGCGCTCCCCCAAGGACGACCTGGCACTCCGAACACCGGGAGTTTACAGCATTCCATGTGAATGCGGTAAGAGATACATAGGCCAGACGGTACGATGCATTAACCAGCGATGTCTGGAACACGCCCGACACGTGCGTCTGGGGCAGAGCGAAAAATCGGCGGTGGCGGAACATAGCCTGGAACAACGCCATGGCTTCGATTTTGAGAATACCAGGATATTGGCGCGTACAAGGAACTTCTGGGACAGTATTCTCACAGAAGCAGTTGAAATTCGCACCACGCGCAATCTCGTCAACCGGGACTGTGGATACCAGCTGAGCGAAGCGTGGGCACCTGTCATTAATGCAAAACGTCGTCAGCGCGCAGAAGTGCACAGCACGGCGGCCGCGGACAAACTGCGCCCACGCTTGCCTCCTACCGGCGCCAACCCCCACCCCACCGCCTAGGCGCCAACCGAGTCAGCCAACCAGCTGCGCGCACGCCACCACGCGCGCATTCAGAGGCTATAAGAACCAGCCCTCTGACGGATCCGGCACTTCACCAGAAGATGGCGACGGAGTCTAAGATCGCCGAAATATCGTGTGGAAACATGTTACTCACTCGGCTAGTCTCCCGAGAAGACTACATCCATCTAGCCTGTGATTTTCAAACCAGTTCATAGGGATCCCGTTTATGATTTAGTACTACTTACACACATTTCCAACCCTGTATTAAGTATCAAGTCTCCAGAGTCAATGCAGTAACATTTCAAGTTAAAGTATAATGCCATATCTCGCCACCTTTAATACAACTGAGAAATATTATCTATACCAGCCCTTTTTTAGCATTCTCATATCCTCCATAATATCCTTTGGATTAATTTTAAATCTTCTAGTCTACTAGTTTCTACTTGTGTGGACAAGTTCCTCCTCTGATTTACCATGTCCTAGTTCTGAATCACAGTCCCTAATGGTATTATTAAACCAGTTACTTAATATTTCTGCCTTGTTCAAATCATCTATAACTTCTTCTCAATTCTTAACTATAATTGTGTGTATAGCTTCCATTCACTGCTAGATGCATTATTCAGTGGTTCTGTTTAACCCATAATATTATTCATAAACTCATCTTTAGCTAATCTCTTTGCCACTATTATAACCTTGTTTAGCTGTTTCAAGTGTGTCCTACTGCTTTTGCTGTTTCTTAACTCAGTTGTGTTCTCTTTTTAGCAACCTGTTTAGCCTCCCAATCTTTACACAATAGCATGCAGGTTCAATACATCCTTTATTTCCTGTATTTCAATAAAATTTCTTCCCCAATTCATACTATCTCCTTACAATGTTCCCACCGTGACTCCACTATACTTGTGCCTTCCTTTCATATTCTTTACCTTCTCCTGAAATATCACTTCAGTTCTGAAATACGTGCCTCTTACCACCATCAATTCTGGCCCAGGGCCACATTTAGGCATAGTCTACCTAGGCTGTAGCCTCGGGGCCCGCACTGCATGCAAAAATAAAATAAAATATTTTAGTTGCTGTCATCCTGTTAACATACATTGTGAATAAGCAATATTGTGTTTTTGATCTTTTTCTATTGCGTGCTTTGCTGATCTTAATCATCTTTTCTCATTTGCTTTATCTTAACATGTAGGCCTACCGTTTCATATTGTTACTAAAACTTTTTAGTTTGTAATTTTGTGGGCTTTTGCTGAGGGTGTTTGGTTGCTACAACAGCACTAAAATAGGAAGCACATTATCTATTGATCATCAGTCAACAAATTGAACATGTGGGCATCACTAGCTAACATCGTTAATTTCAGACTCGGAAACGATGCAGGTTGCACATTACAAAATTTTGATTCTTTAGTAAAATTATCCTCCAATATTTTTTACTATCATTACATTATTCATATTTTGCATTAAAATGTTTATTAATTTAATAATAAGTAATCAATATTTATACATATTAAGGGCCTGCACCACAGGTGTAGCCTAGGGGTCTACATACCCTTAATACAGCCCTGCTCTGGCAACTGGTTTGATGAACTCGGTAATAACCTCCAAATCTGCTTCATAATCTCTTATTCCTTCAGTTACTTGATACCCCAGAAGGCTATCATCAGACTTATCCAATGTGTTTGTTCCCTTACGCTCTGTTCTACCATATGTGTGAAGAAACCTTCCCATATTAAAATATTTGAAAATCTCTGAATACCAATTAACACTTGGCCAATTTAAATCCCTACCAATAGTGAACATTCTAAACACTGAACATTTATTTAGTTTTTCCCCAAGACTATAATCATCAACATTAATTTTTCCATAAGCAGCTAACAGCCTAATGTTATTTTTTCTTTTTATCACCCTTAGTAACTAATGGCTATGATATATGAATACCAGTGAATTGAAGTAGTATTTTGTAACTGATATGAATTACCCTCCACCAATTGCTTCCCTATCTCTGACTGTCCTATATTACAACAGGGTAACATGTCATTGCCTGGCATCTTTTCTTCAACAAAAAGGGTTCGAATCCCTGTCCAGCCATCCAGATTTGGGTTATCCATGGTTTTCCCAGATCACTCCAGGCAAAAGTCAGGATGTTCCTTCAAAAGACTATGGCCGAATTCCTTCCCATTCCTTGCTTTCCTCCCTCTATTGACCTTGTACTTTGTTCATTATATCCCTACAATTCACAAGTAACTGGCTTTGTGATATTTTCAGCAATATCCTTAGCTGACCCAGTTGCATCCCTGTGTCTTATTGTTTTATCAGCTTGTTATTTCTTTAGCACTTATGACTTTTTACACTGTGCAACTGCATTCAGGGTTATTTTGACCAACTATTTTAAACCCTCATCAACAGCCTCTATCTTACAAAAGGCACAATCCTGAGCTCATCATAATACAAATGGGCTTCTCTACAGCTTGGACTATCAACCCAGATAGTGTCCACTTACTCCTTCTGCTTAGATCATGCATAGTGGAAACCCTACTACGAATGCTATCTGCAGGTATTACTCTCAGGTTAGAACCAATGCCTTTCCCAAGCAGTACCTATGTCTTCATGTTTTTTCACATCACAGCTTGGTTCAACAGTGGCTGATCATGGGTGACTTAAGATCTGCATGAGATTCACTCTAGTAAGCTGCACCTTCTTCAACATCTTCATTCATTTGTGAATTTTAATTTCTTTTAACATTTTTGGTAAATTATTGATTTATTTCCTTATTAATTTATTCCAATCTCTAACTTGGAAGTTGAAAGCACAGTGAAATGTGGAATTGGTACAAGGAAGGAGAAGAATTATAATGAGAGTTTTTGAAGGCTAGATGTTGGAAACTACGTTGAACAATAGAATTCTGACAAATGACATTTTTGTTAACTTTAGTTGCTTACTGCAAGGAAGGTATTCTAAATAATGAAATATTACAGAGTGTTGTATAAAGATTGAGGAGTATCATTTCTGGTTAAAGTGACTGCTGTTCCTTGTTTTTTTTTTTTTTTTTTTTTTTAATATATGTCACAAAGTTTTATTTTAATGCATGCTGGGTGCCAGTGAAAAAAAAATATTTCTCAAAAATGAAGTTTGATTTGATTTTTGGAAGGACTGTAAAATCATTACACCCAAATGAAAGTTGAAAGAGTATTGTCATATATGATAATTATTCTATTCTTGAATTACAATTGAGACAGACAAAACATACTCAAATGTACTTTCCTGCATTTACTAATCATTAAAATTATATTTTAATGGAAACATATGACACAAATGGTACATTAACATTGCATGAATATATAAACATCCTTCCTACTCATATATAAGAATTAAAATTTGTGTCCATATAATAGTGGCTTTGTTATTCTTTTTAATTGAGTTTAAAAAAAAATCTTATTGGCCATTACTGGATGCAGGGCTACATCTAGGCTGTGTAGGCCCCTATGCTATACATGTGGTGCAGACTTCCCTTGTTGGAGTGCCCCGGCTGCCTCCGGCTTTGGATGCTAAAATTTTCGAAATTCGGCCCAAAACATTTATGGGCGACCTTTTTTTTAGTTCTACTACTGGCCCAGGAGGGGGATCCAGGGTTGAGGTGTGGGCCCCTAGGCAACAGCCTATGTAGTCTATACTTAATTGTGGCCCTGACTGGATGTGACCTATTGAACTGCAGTACTAACAGTATAATTGATAACTGTTCATTTACCATGTGGCGAGCAGTAGACGATGGCATTGATTGGCTGTAGTCCATATGAGTTTGGGGCTGCATCTAATTGAACTGTATGTAACAACACTCTTTCATATAAGATACAAGGATCAAAAACTATTTAGACTTTTATGAGGATATAGAAGCAGCTAGTGGACAGATAATTAGAATATTTCAGGGTAACTTATATTCGTAGAGGCCTAAGTCTAACATGGCCCTGATGTTACTTGTTCATGCCAATGGCAGCAAGAAAATAATAACTTGAGAAATAAAGTTTCAATATTTTAACAGCTGTACTAGTAAACCCATCTCTCACACCCACGAAGGGAAATCTGTGTGGCTCTTGTCGGTAGTATAGTAATTATTACTGGCTGAATGGTTAATTCCTAGAAATTTAAAACTCTGGCATTCTGCCTAGAGGAAAGAACCCGTATGTGTAGTAAGGCATTGAGGTTGCAGTCCTAACATAAAACTGCTTGGCAAGGATTGTTACTGTAAATGTATTCATAATACTGCAAAAATTAAAACCAAATCAACCTTTCAATCATGGAAGTACAGAAATAAAAAGGATAAATAGTTATGGTTTACAGCTTTTAAAAAAAATGCAAGATCTTTAAGAAAATTGCAGCATGAATGAGCAAACATGCACATTAAATGATGTATGCATTCCTGCAATCTCTGAAATTAAGAATAAACTTAAGGAAACAAAAATGATTGTAGTATTGTATAACACCACATTTCAAATGCTTCAATTTTCTTTCTTTCCAGTATTCCTAAAGTCCATGTTTCGCTACCATAAAGTTCTGTGCTCCATACAAACAGTTTTTAAAAGTTTTTTTCCTATTCCTAGATCAATGTTTGAAACTAAAAGGTTTCTCTTGTTCATGAAGGCACTTTTGCTAGTGCTATTCTCTTTTTTGCATCATTCCTGCTTTTGCCATCGGGTGTAATTTTGCTTCCCAAGTAAGTGAATTCACTTACTTCTCCTATTTCATCCGATCCTATTTTATATTTAACCTACCAGTATTGGCATCATTTCTATTACATTTAATCACTTTTGTCTTGCTTTGATTTATATTCAGTCCAAAATCTTCCTTCAGTATTTTGTTCACTCCATTCAGTAACTTCTCAATATCCTCAGCCCTCTCTGCTATCAAGACAATGTCATCAGCAAATTGTAGCATACTGATTTTTTCTCCCTGAAAACTTATGCAACATGGAAATTTTTCTTTGACTTTCTTTATTGCTTCTCCTACATACAAGTTGAATACGAGGCATGTTTTTTTAAGTAAGTACCATTTTGAAATTAAAAAAAGACGTACAAATATATCTCAATAATTTTATTTTTACATGAAAGCCTGTACCTTACTCTACTTTTCTACATAATTCCCTTCAATATTGAGGCACTTGTCACAACGTAATACCAGTTTTTGGAAACCCTCCTCATAGAAGTCTGCTGCCTGACTTGTTAACCACTGCATCACAACTGTTTTGACTTCGTTATTGTCTTCAAGACGCTGACCGCCCAGGTATTTCTTCAAGTGCAGGAACAGATGGTAGTCGCTGGGCGCCAAATCAGGGCCGTACGGAGGATGATCTGGAGTTTCTCATCGAAAAGATGTGATTAGATCTTTGGTCTGATTAGCCACATGGGAACGGGCATTGTCATGCAGCAAAACGATGCCCTTGCTCAACTTGCAACATCTTTTGTTCTGGATTGAACGGCGCAGATTGTTCAATGTCTCACAATAAGCTGTTGCATTGATTGTCTCATTAAGAGGCAGAAATTCCACAAGCAATACTCCTTTTCTGTCCCAAAAATACTGTGCACATGATTTTCCAGGTAGAAATTGTTTGCTTGAACTTCACTTTTTTGGGTGAATCTGAATGCCGCCATTCCATGGACTGTTGCTTTGACATAGGCCACCCATGTCTCATCGCCCATAACAATTTGGCTTAAGAAATCATCACCATCGTTGTGGTACCGCTCAAGGAAAGTCATTGCACTGCCTAAACGTTTTGTTTTGTGCACATCCGTTAACATTTCTGGTTCCCAACGTGAGCACAATTTTCAGTAATTCAAGTTCTCGGTCACAATGCCATACAAAACACTACGAGAAACATTAGGAAAGTCATCAAACAAGGAGGAAATCATAAAGCGTCTGTTTTCTCTCACCTTATTGTCCACTTTCTGCACCAAACTTTCATTAACGATGGAAGGAGGCCCACTCCGTTGTTTATCATGCACATTTGTGGGGCCATCTTTAAATGCCCTCAACCACTTTCTCACCATTCCATCACTCATAATGTTTTGTCCATAAACTGCACAGATCTCACGATTAATATCGATCGGTTTTAGGCCTTTAGCACAAAGAAATCTTATAACAGCCCTTACTTCATAGTCGGCGGGACTCACGATTATCGGAGGCATCTTAAACACCCAGTGAACAACGTAAACAACATGTATACAACTGTGTATGATGCTACTAGGTATGGTAGTGGGAGTGAGTGTGCAATTGACCAAATATTTATCAACAAGGAAATATGTAACTATAACATCACAACAATAGATCATCTGGCTGCTAAATTATCTGTAAAGAACATATTCACCAAATCTTGCAGGACTGGTGAAAAGTATGTGCAGAGGAGGTCCTTTAATGATGATAATATGGTGACTTTCAACTACATGCTTCAAAATATGAAGTGGGGGAAGGAATGCATAATAGGATAGATGATAAGTTTAATTGTTTTATGTTTAAATATAAGTATTGTTTTGAAGTTGCATTCCCATTAAAAAGAGTTAAAATTACAAGCAATCCAGGGCATTAAAAACTCTGCAAAAAATCTTAGAATTTTAAACAAATTAGCCAAACAAAATAAAAATTTAAAGTCACATGTAAAATGCTATAGAAAATTTTTCAAAAAAGTAATATTAGCAGCAAAAAAACAGACAAATTATACATATATTTCCAAGAGCTCAAATAAAATTAAATCCATTTGGAAAATTATAAATAAAAGCACAGGCAATTTTAAAACAAAAACTAATTCATATGTTATAAAAAGTGAAGGAAAAATTATTCAGGACCCAAAAAAGATTGCAGATATTTTCAGTAAACACTACACAAACATAACAAAAAATTTCATCAATGAGATGTGCAGTAGAAATGGTAATATAAATGTCCCCATGAATGAAAAAACTATGTTTCTATATCCAGTTACTATAACAGAAGTAGGAAATGCTATTTCTAAATTAAAAAATAAAATGTCCTTCAGTATTGATGGGATCCAGGACAAAATCATTAAACACAGCTCAGGATACATTGTTTCCCACCTTACAGATATTATTAATGATTCCTTTAGTGCAGGAATATTCCCAACAGAACTAAAGTATTCAACAGTAACAACACTTTACAAAAAGGATGACAAATATAACATAAAGAACTACAGACTTGTGTCTCTACTACCTGGCTTTTCAAACATAATTGAAAGAGTAATGTATGAAAGGCTCACTGATTTTCTCACTAGAAACAAAATACTAAGCAATTCACAACATGGGTTTAGGAAAAATAGGTCCACAGAAACAGCCATTTACAATTTTCTGAATACTGTTCTCAATGCAGTGGATAAGGGTGAAATAAACAGTGGGTTATTCTTAGACCTATCCAAATCCTTTGATCTTATTAGACATGACCTCTTATTAATAAAATTGTATAGATGCGGTATTCAGTCAAAGCATATGATTGGTTTAAATCATATCTCTCCAACAGGTACCAGAGAGTAAAAGTATGTCATGATGGTAAAGAATATTTTTCAGAGTATCAGAAAGTTGACCACGGAGTACCACAAGGCTCAGTCTTAGGACCCTTACTATTTGTTATATATATAAATGATTTACCAAATTATTTATTAACAGCTGATGAGGTATTGTTTGCAGATGACACTAATATTTTTATAGAAGTGCAGGATGAAGTTGACCTACAACAGAAAATTACTGCAACAACAAAAGACGTGGAAAAGTGGTTCCATGATAATTGCTTGATTGTAAATCATGAAATCATGGATTAGTTTCACTCATATAATAAACAAAAATAACAGTAATGATTTAGTGAAGATAGGAGATACTTATATACAACAAATACATGACACAAAATTTTTAGGAATATGGTTGAATGAACATTTAAAGTGGGATTAACATGTCGAATCACTGAATAAGAAGTTAAGCAAATGTTGTTATATTTTAAGAATGCTTAAAGATTGCTGCTCTTTGAAAACAATGTTGTGTGCCTACTATTTATATATGCATAGCTTATTAAGATATGGTATAATTTTTTGGGGAAATTCAACACATGCAAAACAGGCATTCATACTTCAACAGAAAGCTAGAAGAATCATGAAATGTGTGAAATGTAGAGAATCCTGCAGGGATATTTTTAAAGATAAAAATATTGACTCTACCATGTATACACTTATTTGAGTATATCTGCTTCCTGAAATCACATCAGGAATATGCAGCACTAAATAAGGAAATTCATAAATATGAAACAAGGAATAGGAATAATTTTCATATAGAGTGGCACAAGAAAGCTCTATAAGAAAATAGTTTACTCTACCAGCCTAAAATTCTGTACAACTCTCTTCCTGAAAACGTAAAACAAATATCAAATTTATATAATTTTAAATATAAGCTAAAAAAAATTATTAGTCAATAGCTTCTATAGTGTCAATGAATATATGAACCATCGAGAAATGAACAAACATGATTAAATTATTTTGTATTGTAACTTGTAAAACATTGAAATATTAATTAAACTTCAGTTGAACATATGTATTTCATATGCTGCTTGTATTGACTGAGCAATTTAAAGTATGATAATTATGATAATGATATGTAATCCTGTATTGTGTGAAAAACTTATATTGTAATGCTTATTGTAATTACTGATGACTTGTCCTATGTCATAAATTATGACTTCATGGATCAAATAAAAATTCAATTCAGTTCAATTAAATTCAAGGAAGAATTAGACTGTAATGACGTCAGTGTGCAGGCAAGAGATGCAGGTACCCAGTGCACATGCGGGGAAAGCCGACCATAGCGCTGCAGCCATGGTGTGACAAAACGGTTCTTACTTAAAAAAATACTCTACGTATTAACAGGGATAGACTATAACCTTGTCTCACACCCTTCTTAACTGATGCATGTCTATTGTGATTTCTACTTTTATTACAGCCACTTGATTCTTATATAGTTTGTAGAGTATTCTTCTATATCGATACTTTAGACCTGACTTCTTTAAAATTTTGAATGTCTTACCCCACCTAACATTATCAAAAGCTTTTTCTAAATCACCAAATACCATAAAAGTATCTTTGTTATTCTTGATCCTGCCCTTCAAGTATTAATCTTAAAGACAGAATTGCTTCCTTTGTACCAGCAGATTATTCCTAAACCCAAACTGATCTTCACCTACTATCTCTTCTACTACCCTTTCCATCCTTCTGTATATTATTCTGGTCAGTAATTTTGAAGCATGTGATGTTAGACTAATGGTGCGATAATTTCTCACATTTGTTGGCTTGTGCTTTCTTTGGAAGTGTGAAGATTATATTTTTATTAGAATCAGTTGGAATTTCTCCTGTTTCATAACTTTTTGATATCAGCTTGAATAATCTTTCGATTCCTTCCTCTCCTAGAGATATAAGAAGTTCATGCAGGGATCTCAGCAATTCCTAACTGCCTTATTTGCTTTCAAGTCATTCAGAGCTTTATTAAATTCTGTCCTCAAAACAGGATCTCCTAAGTCATCAATGTCGACTATCGCCTTCCATTTCCATTACACTATTGTTCAAGTCGTACCCCATCATACAGTTTCTCAATGTATTCCTTCCATCGGTTAGCTCTATCGTCTGAGCTTAAAAGAGGTTTCACATCGGCAGCTTTAATGTTCACTACCTCTTTTCTTCATTTCTCCAAAATTCTGTTTGATCTTTCTATATGCAACATCTACTTTACCTACAACCATTTACTTCTCTACTTCTTCACAATTTTCTTCGTAGCCATTTTTCTTTTGCTATTTCTGCAATTTCCTATTTATTTGATTTCTAAATTGCCTGTACTGCTCTCTTCCTGCTTCATCCTGAGCATTTTTGTACCTTCTCCTCTGATCCATCAGCTCCAAAATTTCTTCTGTGATCCAAGGTTTTCAGGCAGCTTGTTCCCTAAAGCCTAATGTTTCTTTACCAGCTTTCATTATTTCGGTCTTTAATGCATTCCATTCAGTCCTCAGGTTGAGCTCCTTTCAGAGTTACTTCTTAGACCTAAGTCTACCATTTCTGCAAATTTTACTCTTGTGCTAGATTGTTTCAGTTTATTCACTTCCAGTCTGTTCTGCATATACTGCTTCCTTAATCGCTTGAATTTCAGCCTGCACTTCATTACTATCAAATTATGGTCAGAGTCTATGTCTGCTCTTGGGTACACTTTATAGTCTAGAACTTTATTCCTGAATCTCTGTTTGACCATTATATAATCTATCTGATATCTGCCTGTATTCCCGGGATGATTCCAGGTGTATCTCCTTCTTGCATGGTTCTTAAACAGTGTGTTTGTCACAACTAGCCTATATCTTTCTCAAAATTCTAGCAACCTGCTTCCTTGCTCATTTCTTTCTCCTATACCAAAACTTCCTACAGTATTCCCCTCTTTTCCTTCTGCCATTATTGCATTCCAATCACCCATGATTATTAGATTTTCCTCCCCCTGCACATGTTGGATTAATTCTTCAATTTCCGCGTATATTTTCTCTATTTCTTCATCATCTTCCTGTGACGTCGGCATATATACTTGTACTAATGTGGTTGTGACGGGCTTGGTTTCTAACCTTATCAAAATAATCCTGTCACTAAACTGTTCATAATAACTCACCAGCTTTGCTACTTTCTTATCGATTACAAATCATACACCAGTGACTCCATTGACAGCTTGTGTGTTAATTATCCTGTGTTCCCCAGACCAGAAATCCTTTGCATCCTTCCATTTAATCTCACTAATCCCAACAAAATCTAACTTAAGTTGTTCCGTCTCCCTTTTTACGTTTTCTATCCTACCTGCCCTATTCAGACTTCTAACATTCCACACTCCAACTCGTAGAATATTTCTATCCATTCTGATGACTCCTCCTGAGCAGTCCACACGGGGAGATCTGATTGGGGACTATTTTACCCAGGAAGAAGCCATCATGATATATGTAATTTGAGAAGATTACATGTCCTCGGGATATCCTTTGGTGTTTCAATAACAGAACAAAGATTATTGCAAAACACAATAACATTTTCTTCAGAAAAGCAGTCTTTAAAATGACTCTGGCTATAAATACGAATTATTATAACTTTTTGCAGTACATTCCAGCCTTTGAGTAATGAAGTAAAAACTTCAGCTTGCTATTTATATAGGTTTAAATCTTGAATCAGATCATTAAGGTCTTGTTGATTGCGAAAGCTACTGCTTTCATATGTAGGATTATTTTTATAATCATTATCATCTGAATCATTTTCAAATTGAGCTAGGTCAGAATCGGCATATACTGGTACAGGGAAATCTTCATTTGATAATACTGGCCTTTCGTGGCATGATGAAAAAAGAAAATTCTGCAATACAAAGTAAAGAGAAAGGAAGAAAATATTTCACTAGTGATATTGGTGCTAACAAGCTCACAGCCAGCTCAAAAACACATTATCACAGATTAAGAGGTCTGTACATGTTATAACATGAATAAACCTGCACAGTCATGTCCCTGATGGCATTCCGTCTACATATATGAATTTATCATGAAAAAATGCACTAGATTCACTAATGAGTTTTCTTGCAAAGAAAACACTGATGACCAGTGTAATTAATAATGGTAATACACTTACAACAATTTATGGATATGCTGATGAAAGTGTAGTTTCTAATGTGACTGCTACTAGAATTTCATGGGCAGTGGTATCCAGCTGTGTTGGTTGTGCACTGTCACTTGATCTTTGTCCAGTCAACCTGTCAACTTAGGAGGCTGGAGGGCTGTGGGTGTTTCCAGTGGATGTACTGGACTGACTAAAATTTGTGGCTGGATCTAGTCACATATCACTCTTCGAACATTACTGCCATGGGATTCAACATTTAGATTCATAATCCAATAGCTCTGTACTGTACAATGCTGAGTTTATAAAGGATACATTTGTGATTATTTCTATAGTGAGAACTTCGACAGAAGGTTGAATTAGAGCTCTAAATAGGGTGAATAGAATTGTAAGTTCATCTCACTAACACACAAGTGTTACTGATCCGAAAATTGGTTTATTATCCTGTATTTGCTGTGATATGTCCTATATATGCACTTCATGTGAAGTTGCTGTCAATATGTAGTCTTAAGTGTCTAACAATATTATAAACCAGGAAAGTATAATGCCACAGATGAATCTCTGCTTGTTGTTAATTGTAATGTTTGTGAGTGAAAACTACGACCTAAGATATTAATAGAAAATATAGTAAGATCTACTTGTGGTGACCCTTCAAACTGTAAAGAAGTTGCTTTGAGTATGCACTCTTCTTACACCTACAGTAATAATTTATATGATGAGATGAACATATTATCTGTATCTGCTTTGTAAAGGGTGTACAACTACTAACTTGACCTTCAAGTGTGCTGACAGATAAAACATGTCTGGTAATTATCAAATTATTATTATTATTATTAATTTAATTGTGATGGAGCTAACAGTCTGGTGGCAGTTCCACCAATCATTCATTTACAGATGTTAAAGAAATAGATGAAGTTGCTGGAACAATAACTGACTCAGGTAAAACTGGGAAAGAGGAGGTTAATGCTGAAAATTTAAAGCTAGTAATAAGTTAATGGTAGACTGTAGAAGTATAATGAATAAAGTAATGGAATTTGCAAGCTAAATAGAGATACACAAACCATAAGTAATTATTGGGGTACAGAGTTGGTTAAAAGAAGAAGTACTAGACAGTGAGGTTTATCCTGACGGTTACAGAGTGTACCGCAGAGAAAGAGGAGCAATTGGTGGAGGTGTTTTCATACTAGTTATCAAAAACTACCACAGTTCACTGGTGTTCATAGATCAAGACCATGAGTTACTTGGGGTAGATTTTTGGGATAGTAAAAAAGAAAAAAATCAGGGTGTTGGCTGCTTACCGCAGTGGAAGAAAGACAGATGATGATGAGGCTCTTGGGGAGAAATTCATACTCAGATTTCAGATTATTGGTGGGGATTTAAATTTGCTGGGTGTAAACTGGGTAGGAAATAAGATTAATAACACAAGGGAACAAAGATTTGCAAATAAATAAAGGAAGGAGGATTTACACAAGAGGTAGAGCAAAACACTAGGAGACAACATATTTTTGATATATTCCCAATAAAGCCTGATGATAACCTTGTGGGGTGTAAGGTAACCGAAGGAATAAGTGATCATGAAGCAGTTCTGATGGATAGTAGAGGATTCAGTGAACCAGCAGCCAAAAATTGAAGGGGGAAATAGGTACAATTATAAAAAAAGGCACAGATTTCAAATTTGAAGAGGTATTTCAGAGAACATTTCAGGAAATGGAAGGAAGGCGCAAGTACACTAGAGTCAAGGTGGAAAGAGTTCATGTAGATCAGTGGTTCCCAATTAGTATTTCCCGAGTACCACTTCACGAAAGAGGTCAATCTAGCGTACCCCTCATAGCTGAAATGATAAACACACGGTTTGTCTTATATATTTTGGCGATAGTAATGTTTGCGTAATTGTTTTTTTTCTTCAATTATCATAGTGATTACTAAGCCCCGGATTTTTAGGATCTAAAAAACTAAATTTAGGTTTATTTAATTCACGTTTTAGGCTTTTATAGGTCTTTAAACTTCTAATTTAGGAATTTACACATTTTTAAGTGAAATAAAGTTTAAAACAAGCAATATATATACTGCTTTTGTGTTAAAAACATTGTGAATTTAAAATACAATGTCAAGTACTCCTTTAAAACTTCCAACATCACATTTATCGTTCACATTAAAACACGCGACATAAGCCACTATTGTGTTCAATACATTGTGTCTTTATTGTGGACTTTAAAACACTCATCTAAAACTTCTAATATGACACTGTCATAAATACAACTGTGAATTGTGACTGGCCAGATCGCCCAGGTGGCATTAACTTGAATTGATGTAGAAGAAGGAAACGAAATTTCGATGTAGAAGAAGGAAAGACATTTTTGAGAAGGAAGGAGGGAAAGGAAGCGCCCATGGTGTGTCAATAAGGTACTGTTTCAGAATAACCTGAAGGTGAAAAGGAAACCTAAGGAAAACCTTTTCAGAACAGCCGACGCAGAGCTCGAACCCATGGCGTCTCCCGAATCCAGATTACTAACCCACAGCTCGTACCGCTGAACAAATCCGGTCAGTCATTTGTTTATTTATGTAATAAAATTACAATCAGACTGGATCAATACATCGAATTAGGTCCTTTTAGGTTCCGAAAACTGAAATAGGTGGTTTTAGGTCATAACATAGAAATTAGGTTCTTTTAGATCCTATTAAATTTACGAGTTTTATTAGTTTATACAAAAGACGAAAAAGAAAATTAAAATTTCAAGAAAATTGCGTAAGGAACAAAATAGGTTTGAACTTAAGACTCCGGGCCTTAGTGATTACCTTATACAAGATGTTACCTGGCGTACCCCTTGAAGCAACCTCACGCACCCCAGGGGGTACGTGTACCATTAATTGGGAACCACTGATGTAGATAATAAAAAAGGGGGAAGAAAAATTTATTCCAAAGCAAAAAATAAAGATGTGTACTAGGGAAGTGAGGAGGTTAAAGTAGCTGGTAAGAAGAGAGCATAACAGAGTTAAGAGACTTCAGGGTAGTAGGGAATATAAAACAACTAAACAAGGACTTAATAATAGCAAAGAAAGTGGCTAAAGATATGTTTATGAAGAGTATTGCCTGTGCAGGAGAACCATTGACTTATGCATCTAGAAATTTCTATAGCTATGTTAGAAAACTGAGGGGACGGAAGGGTGTTGACAGGCTTATAGATAAGGATGGAGAAGAAGTTACTGAAGATTTGAAAAAGGCAGAGATTTTAAGTAACTGGTTTAGTGAGAGCATTAGAGACAATGAATCAGAAACGGGAGGCTCTAATTCAGAGAATGAGCTTAACAACACAATTAGGAATGAAGATACCAAAAATTTTGTAATACTTCCTAAGGAAATCATGAAGGAAATAAGAAAACTGATAATACGTGGAGGCGCTGGAGTAGATAAAATTACTATAGATATCTTAAAGATAGATAGATGTAACATTGTACCTTATCTTGAAATAATATTTAAATTGCGTCTAGATACTTGCTGCTTACCCCAGGACTGGAAAAGTGCGGTACTAGTGCTGGTAAATAAAGGAAGGGTGAGAAATAGACTCACAAAATTATAGGCCAATCAGTTTGATATCAGTGGTGGGTAAATTATTGGAAAGATTGATATGCAACCACATCAGAAATATATGTGAGAAACGTCAGAGGTTTTCAAGTAGGCAACTTGGCTTTAGGCAAGAATATTTTTGTGAATCTCAATTGGTGGGATATATGCAAGATATTTCAGACGAAGTGAACAATGGAGGCCAAATTGACAGTTTATCACTAGATCTAACAAATTCTTTTGACTGAGTGAGCCATAAAATGGTAGTAAATAAGTTAGAAAATATTGGAGAGGATTAGAAAGTGATTTTCTGGGTTGAAGAATTTTTAAAAGGCAGAAAACTGAAAGTAGGGTAGGAAATACGGTATCAAAAGAAATGAAAGTAAACATGGGAGTGCTGCAGGGTAGCGTATTGGGGCCATTGCTATTCATTATTCTAATGAATGATTGTTTTGATTATTTACTATCTGAAATTAGATTGTTAGCAGATAATATGTTGCTATATAAAAGGATCAAAATAGTAGAGGACTGTAAACAGTTGCAGGGTGATCTGGACAGGATATCTAGTTGGGTTGGTAAGCATGGGATGAAGATAAATGCAAAGAAGAGTCAGCTTATTAGATACACAAATAAAAAACGAAAGGTTAATTATGAATGTAAGGTGGGGAAATAATTGCCAGTTGAAGACTTGAAATGTAAAAATCTTGGCATTACATTTGAATACAAGCTTAACTGGGCAGGACCCATTGGGTAGGAGGTAGGAAAAGGTTTCAAAATTCTGCACTTTTTGGAGAGAGTGATGAGGGGAGGTACAAGAGAAGTAAAGGAATTTGCTTACAAAACTTTGGTCAGGCCATTGCTCGAATATGGTTGTGTAGTATAGGACCCATATTTTGAGTATTAAATATGGGAGTTGGAGAGGGTACAAAAAAGGGCTGCTAAATTTGTTTCTGGAAATTACCGCAGAATGCAATCAGTAACAGATATGATAAAAGAGCCAAAATGGGATTAATTGCAAGACAGAAGGAGGATGTAGAGGGCCATGGGAGTGTACATGGCATGTACTATATCTACATCTACATCCATACTCCGCAAGTTACAAACATTGTGGGTGGCAGAGGGTGCTAAGCACCAATCCTAAACCCGTGCATTCCGATCCCGAATAGTGCGAGGAAAGAATTAATACATAAAAGCATCCATGCGGCATCTTATTTCTGTAATCTTATCCTCTGGTCATTACGGCCTAAATAGGTTGGTGGAAGAAGTATTTCATTGCACTCAAAAATTAATTTTTTTCACATATTCTCGAATAAATTCAAACACAAGCTACGTCATCTATCTTCCAAACTACCCCAGCCCAATCTATGTATCAATTCTGTAACGCTTTCATAAGGGCTGTAGCAACCAGTCACGAATCTAGCGGCCCTCCTCTGCACCCTCTCCACTGAGTCAATCAGAACCTTACAATACAGATCCAAAACTCCACAATAGTAATCCAGATGCGGACGCACTAGTGTTCTATACGCTATATCCTTTGTATGAGCATTACAATTCCTCAAAATACGACCTATAAATCGCAATTTAGAATTAGCCTTGCCTACGACGGATGTTATGTGCATGTCCCATTTCATGTTGCTTTGTACTATCACCCCCAGATACTTCAGGGAATCAACCGTGTCAACAGCTGAATTGTTTATTTTGTGCTCGTGAACAAACCGATTCTGTTTGTTAATTATCCGCATTGCCTTGCACTTTTTGCCATTAAGTGTAAGCTGCCATTTACGGCACCAATCGACAATAGCATCCAAATAGCGCTGAATTTCTAAGCAATCGTTAGGGCACCTTATTTCCCTATAGATAACTGCATCGTCAGCAAACAATCGCAACCAGCATTTGACGTTATCACCTAGATCATTTATAAATATTAAGAAAAGAAGTGGTCCTATAACACTTCCTTGAGGAACGGCCAAAGTAACATTTATCTTAGAAGAAGCTTCCTCATCGACAACGACATACTGTAATAGATCTGTTAGAAAATCCCGTATCTACTCGCAGATCTGAGTCGAAATACCATTAGCTCAAATCTTCGCTAAAAGTCGGTTGTGTGGTACAGAATCAAAAGGTTTCTGAAAACCCAATAAAACTGCATCAACTTGCAAACCTGCACCCATAACTTTCTTTATATAATGGGAAAATAGGGCTAATTATGTTTCACACGATCTCTTCTTCCGAAATCCGTGTTGACACGGTGTAAGTAACTTGAGCTCGTCTAGAAACTTCATAATGTTCGAGCATATGACATGCTCCAGAATTCTGCTGCAGACAGATATTAGAGATATGGGTCGATAATTCCTAGGATCACTCCGATCTCCTTTCTTGATAACAGGAATTACCTGAGCTATTTTCCAGCTAGAAGGTACTTTTTTCTCTTCTAAAGATTTACGGAATATATCTGACAGAAATGGTTGAATTTCCTCCGCATATTTAGAAAATACTCTTACCAGTATACCATCGGGACCCGGCGCTTTACTCCACTTCAGGAGTTTTAATTGCTTTACAATACCTACACTATCAATTTCTATTGGATCCATCTCTAATTCCACATGATGTGGTAAAGTGGGGATGTTTTTCATGTTTTTTCGCGTGAATACATTTTTGAATTTGGTGTTAAAAACGGTAGCCTTGTCGTGGCTGTCTTCAACTTCCCGTCTGTCTTTTATTAGAACTAGCTGATTGTTCCCACTACAACTAACTTTTTTTTACATATGACCAAAATTTATTAGGGTTTTCGGTGAGGCTCTTATAGAAAGAATTGGCACGAAAGTCATTAAAGGCCTCACGCATCACATTCTTAACATGACCCCTTATCTCCTCTGACTTATCTAACACAGTCCGAAGTATCATCGTTTTTGATCATGCATATATCTTCCTTTGCTTTTTGAGTAACCTTTTAACCTCCTGTGTGTACCATGAGGGATCGTTCCCTTCCCTGATTGTCTATTTCGGTATATACAAGTTCATACTTTCCCCTACTATACATAAGAATCGATGCCACCTCTCTTCAACAGTGCCTCCTGCTACTAAGAAGGTATGGTAATTATGTCTCAAATACTTTCTAAAGCACTCTTTTGAAGCCTTTTCAAATCTGTAAACGGTCCTTTCTTTTCTGTTTTGCACATGGTTGTTAGTTTTACTGTAGCAATTACAGCTTTGTGATCACTTATTCCCGGGGTTGTAGAAATATCCATGAATAATTCAGGCCTATTTGTAACGACTACAACCAAAATATTTTCGCTACCGTTGAGGCATCGCGTTGGTTCAGTTATGAGCTGCTCAAGATTGTGATCTGAGAAGAGGTCTAGAATGATTTCGCAAGCTGCTTTGTCCCTTCCCCCAGTTACATGAATGTAATTAGTCCAGTCGATATCTGGCAAGTTAAAGTCACCACCTAGCATTATCGTATGATCCGGAAATTGCCGAGCTATATTATTTACATTATTTCTTAAGGCCTTGGCAAAATTTACGCTTGCATCTGGTGGATGATAGAAGGAGCCTATCACAAGGTTTGTCCTAGCTACGTTGAGCTTGATCCATATGATTTCGCAGACAGTATGGATATCAATTTCGCTATATGGGAGGTACTTACTAACAGCCATAACTACGCCATCTCCTTGGGAATGCAACCTACCCTTACGGAAAATGTTCATACTATTATTAAAAATTTCGGCGGAACTTATATCCGGTTTTAACCAACTTTCTGTGCCTATTACGATATCAGCATCTGTACTTCGAATAACGTTTTCGAGTTCAGGCTGTTTATTACAAACACTTCTGCAGTTAATTACTAGAACTTTTAATGTTCGAGATTCTTGTAAGCTACCCCTAACACGCGGTGCTGAAGTTATCTTGGCTGTCCGTAACTGAATTTCCTCCTAAGGGTCATCCTCCCTCAGCCTAAAAAAAACCCCAATGCACTGCACATGGACCCTGCCACCCATGTAGCCGATTCTCGTGTGTGGTGAGTGCACCCCTGACCTATCCAAGGGATCTCTACAAGATTCAACACCAGGGTGAAGATGAAGGAATCTGTAGCCATGACTATCACAGAAATGCCGTAATCTCTGGTTCAGCCCCTCAACATGGCTCTGACCCAGAGGACCACAATGCTGCAGATGGTTAGCTCAGCAGAGATCTTGTAGCCAGTGGCCACAGAGTTCACCCTTTCTGCAAGTCACCCGAAGGACGAGAGGATAACCTCCGACCCTAGGCGGCAGGCATCATTGGTGCCTACATGAGCCACAATCCGCAGCTGGCTGCACCCCGTCCATTCAATGGCATCCGGGATGGCCTGTTCCACATTTCGGATCAGACCCCCCGGAATACACAATGAATGGATACCGGGTTTCATCCCTGACCTATTCGCCATTTCCCTAAGGGGCTCGATAAAGCGTCTAAAGTTGGAGATACTGACCACTAAAACCCCCTTCTGCTGTAGTCCAGACTTAGTGGGCTGTGGGGCTGCCAAGGCACAGGCCAACGATTGCAGGACTGAATCAGTTCCAGACAATGCGTCAAACTGGTTGGACAGTGGTACAAGTTTGCTTTCCTGGGAATTAGGATTGCACAACTGTACTGATGATGATGCAAGGAATGATATTGGAGTAGGTATGATAAGTAATGCATTTAAGGGAAAAGATGACCATGACCACAAGCTGGCACTGGATTTCAAGCACAAAGGTGTGGGATGATTCTCTTTTTTTGGTAAAGGTGTCAGGAATTGGAATAAATTACCAAGGGGAATAATGAGTAATTTACCAAAAACATTGAAAGAATTTAAAATCTGTAGAGGGCAAATATAGGTGAATGAAGGGAAACGGGAAGATGGGTGTTTAGGTAAATTGCCACTGGAGCGTGTGCTTCACTACAATTAAATTTATAAACAGGTAATAATGAAAATAAAGATATGCCAGGAGGCAATATTTACGTAGAAATGAAAGGTAAAATACACCCAACACTCACCGAAATTGAAGGGAGGAAGGCAACAGCAACACAAAACAACATACAAACAAACAAATAAACAACAACAATATTTCGGGTGAAAACCCCTTTCTCAAGTTAACGGAGGTGGTGGCTGGGCGTATGCAAGACTTGCGTTCTACACAGCCACTCATAGAACGCAACAGACCATCGGAGGTGGTGGGGGGAGCAACGACAGTATAACCACGAGTATAAGAAAGATTAAAATAGTCACCAAAATAGTTTCATATATTTTTCAATATTATCAATTACATTTTTATTTATTTATTTATATTTTTTATTACCATTATTTTTTCAACCATTTTAATCTTTCTTATACTCGCGGTTATATTAACATTGCTCCGCCCACCACCTTTGATGCTCTGTTGCATTCTATGAGTGGCTGTGTGAAACACAAGTCTTGCGTAAGCCCAGCCACCCACTTCTGTTAACTTGAGAAAGGGGTTTTCACTGGATTTTTTTTTTTTTTTTTTTTTTTTTTTTTTTTGTTGCTGCCCTCCTTCCTTCAACTTTGGTGAGTGTTGGATGTATTTTACCAATCCTTTCCATGTAAATTTATCTACAAATATTTTTAAAAATTTCTTTTATAATTGGAATCTTAAATTCCTCCCCCTTTTACTATAATGATTTACAAATTTTAATTCTAAATTTTTTAAGCGTTTTTGGAAAATTATTCACCATTACACTTGATAATTTGTTCCAATCCCTGACACCCTTATCAGCAAAAGAAAAATTTCCCTCTCTTTTACGCATGAAATCAAGTGCAAACTTGTGTTCATGGTCACCATTCCCCTTCAATGCAATATTCCTATTTCTTTACCAAAAATTCCTCCAAGCTCCATCACCAACAAATGCCCTGCATATTCCCAGCACTCTCTACATCCTAATTGTTTCGCCCAATAAGTCCTAATCAAGCTCCCTTATTATATCAGTTACTGAGTGGGTCCTGAAATAATTTCCACAAACAAATATTTGCACATCCCCCAGCTCCAGTAATTTATAACCAAAATGTGGGTCCCAAACTACACCACCATATACAACCAATGGTCTGACCAAAGTCTTGTAACCCAACTCCCTAACTTCTCTGATACATCCTCTCATCACCCTCTCCAGTAGATAAAGAATATTGTAATCTTTTCCTACCACTTGCCCAATGTGCTCTGCCCAATTGAGTTTGTTAACAAACATTATGCCAAGATATTTACTCTCCAAACTTTCAACAAGCAATACTGATCCCACCCTATAATCATAATTAAACTTTTGCTTTTTATCTGTGTACCTAATAAGCCGACTTTTCTTGGCATTTATCTTCATTCCATTTAGATATTCTATGCAGGTCACCCTGCAGTTGTTCACAGTCTTTCATTAGAATTATGTACAGCAATGGTTCCAATACACTACCCTGTGGCACTCCCATATTTACTTCCACCTCTTTTGATAATGTATTTCTTACTCTAACACTTTGCTTTCATGATTTTAAGAATTCCTCTACCCAAAAAGTAACTTCTTCATCCAGTCCAATAGATTTCAGTTTGTTTAAAACCATTTAATGTCTCACTCTGTGAAATGCCTTAGAATGATTTAATGCTACACTATCAATTTGGGCTACCTTGTCCAATTCATCTGAAATATCTTGCATATGGCCTACAATCTGAGATTCATATGAATATCCTTTCCTAAATTCATGTTGTCAATCTGAAAACCAGTTTCTTTCCTCACAGACATTTCTGATATAGTTGCATAACAATCTCTCCATCATTTTACCTATCACTGATGGGAAACTAGTTACCCTGTAATTTCCAACCCTATTTGTAACCCCTCCTTTATGAACCGGTACTACTATTGGCCTTTCCCAATCCTCTGGTAAGCAGAAATGCTCCAAACTCATTTGAAATAAATTTTCAAGATAAGGTACACCATTGTATACCACAACAATCTTTAATAAATCTGTTCTAATATTATCTACACCAGCCCCATTACGTTTTTATTTTTATTTTATTTTTTATTTTTTTTTTTAATTTTTTAAAAAGTGGATTTCTGAGTTTCATCATAATTCCATGAGAATTTATTTCAAATTTTGTTGTTTCCTCGTTTATACTTTTAGGGAGACTCCTCTGATTCATTCCCTCCCATCACAGGACAATTGTCCCTATTTGTCTCACAACCAATCACTCAGTATCTCTGCATTTTTAAAATCGTCAGTGTCTTCAACTCCATCCTTATTTAGAATAGTCTGAATACCTTCCCTTCCCCTCAGTTTTCTTATATAGCCATAGATATTTCTAGATGCATCATTGATTGGTCCTCCTGTACCAATAATATTCTTTATAATTTATAAACCCACCATTTGCTTCTTTCTTTGCTCTTATTAATTGCTTGTTTAGTTGTTTTAAGTATTCCCTACTGCTATCCTGTCTCTTAACTCTGTTGTGTTCCCATCTCACTAGCCTCTTTAACTTTTTCACTTCCCTTTTGTAGTATATAGGTTCTGTACTTATCTTTATTTTCTGCTTTGGAATAAAAACTTCCTCAACCTTTTTTATTATCTTCTTTAATTCTTCCCATTTTGCCTCCACTGTACTTGTGCAATCCTTCCATTTGCTGAACCTTTCCTAGAAATATCTCTTAAATTCTCTAGTCTGTGCCTATCTGTAACTATACATTTTCCCCCCTTCTATTTTAGTCACTGGTTTACTGAATCCCCTAATATCCATCCATACTGCACAGTGATCACTTTTGCCTTCAGTTACTTGACACCCAACAAGATTTTCATCAAGTTTTATTAGAAAGACATCCAACATGTTTCGTCCCCTCGTATTTTGCTCTACCACTTTGGTAAAACCTGATTCCCTTATTAAGGTATTAGTACATAAGTAAATAAATTAAGGTATTTGCAAATTTCTGTTCCCGTGTGTTATTTATTTCCCACCCAGTTCACACCTGGCAAATTTAAATCCCCTCCAATAATAACCACTCTATGCTCACCTCTTAACTATGAATGAGAATTTATTTTATCTCCAAGAATCTCATCTTAATCATTCATTCTTTCACTACGGAAAGCAGCCAACACCCTGATTTTTTTTTTCTTTTTTATCTAATGGGAAATGTAAAATATTAAATGAAATATTAAATATTGTAATACAAATTATATCCTTCCATCCTTGTGTGAAAAATAAATCAGTATTTATGCGAATTTTGTAAAAATAAATATATGTGAAAGGAAATTTTCCCTGCATATAAATGCAACATAGTCTTCACAGTTTTGCAGCCATAAATTTTCATGAAACGATGATAAGGTTTAGACAATGTTTTCTGATGTCTTCATCAGGTAAGTGTATCTTCACAGTGGTCTTGCAGATACTGGATAGCAAGATGCGAATACTCAATGAAGATAACACAGGATGTTGTAATTGTTTCATGAAAATATTCGGCTGCACACCCATGAAGAAGACTATGTTGAATAAATATATTGTTACAAACCGCAAATGAGCTATCGCGCAAATCGGTCCGTGGAAACAGGCAACTAGCTGCAGAAGCCCCGTGACATTTACCTTCACCCTTTTCAAGCAGCAAATAGAAGCGCCAAAGAAAGCAAGCAAGAGAGAGAATAAAATTATTTACAAAGGAAAGGGCGATCCTGCGACATTAAATGCAAGAACATAACGCTGAAACACGCGTAGCTATCCTGCAACAGTTGTTTAGTTGTTCTTCTACTGAAATACACTAATTAATTTTTAATTTACAATTTTTAAGGTTCGATTTCTCATAAACGAAAACTGCACCATGAAGAAAGACTTGGGCGATAGATACCATGATTGTTATACTATACCCATGTTCGTGCTGAAGAACTGACCTTGACAACTTATAAAAATATTGGCAACTGAGGTTACTTTGCTAAGCTTTTTACACTTTTTGAGAATTTAGAGAAAACGTTGCCAATTTAACAAAATAAGGGGAGGTATTTGGTTAGATCAGACCTTCCTCTTTCGAAAAATGGTATTACAAGCCAAATTATTATACTACTGTTTTCCACACAGAATTTTGTTTTCGTTCATGTACCAACTTATTGGTTAAAATCAATAGTAAAAATATTTGACACCAAAGTTAGAGAAGATACATTTTATTTCGTCTTATATTATGGATATTTTTAGTTATTGTGGATTGTTATTTACTGCATCGGAAAGGTAAAGGTTTCGGTTGAAATATTTCGACTCACTCTTCTGTCTGTCCATTTTACAAACTTGGTTGACTTCAGCGTCCTTTTGGATGATGTGCTCCACGAAGAATTTTGTCAGTGATTATTTGAAAGTGTGAGTTTAACTTGGCCTGCAACGTATGTATTTCGTATTATCAAGATTAATAAATTCTTTTAAGTAAGAAATCATTATTACTTTTACTTTCTACTATTGTTAGAAGAATTAGCTA
Organism: Vandiemenella viatica; assembly: GCA_031002005.1. NCBI lineage: Eukaryota > Metazoa > Arthropoda > Insecta > Orthoptera > Morabidae > Vandiemenella > Vandiemenella viatica. Next base: position 32,672,615 of record JARYHS010008074.1, on the reverse strand, counting down.
CCTAAGGCCACCACGTAACGGACTTGTCAGATTTGATAACCATTCACTTCAAATCAAATTTAGAAATGTTTCCAACTTTATTCTTGATTGATCTTCCAATTTCAACAAATCAAAAATTTGGAGTGGCTGTAGGCCCCTAATGAAACAATGTCATTAAACATGCTTTAATTAACATTGCTTGGTACTGAAAAATGTCTTTTAATATTTCATCCGAAACATTGTTTTGAGAAAATATAGTTATCGGTAAACTATCCATTCAATTGCTTTGACACAGCCCCAAAGTTTTTAAAATGTATAGACATTATTGGTTATATTGTTTGATTATTGTCTAAAACGGTAGCTAATGCTTGTATTTGGTGTTATAATTGCTTGTTTTTTACGTCTGCATCAGGTTTTGCAGCTCAACAGAGTATTTTTTTTTTTTTTTTTTTTTTTTAATTTAACGCGGGCGGCAAATCGAGGGGGGGCGGCAAAACGAGTGATCGATAGTCGCCGCCCCGCGATAGTTGCCACTCCATTGTCACCGTCACGAAATTTGGAGCGTATTATCTAGCGGGCGACCTTTTTTTTTTAGCTCAACAGCTGCTCCGGGCGGCCGGCGACAGCAATGGGGGCGGCAAATAATGTTCGAAAGGGCGGCAATCTCACAGGTTTTTGACCCGGTTCGGAAAATTTCCTAGATCCACCTCTGACTGTAGTTAGACACGGGGCGGAATAATCGGTATTGCACGCGGGCGCTCAAACAGCTAGCGGCGGGCCTGGCATCATGTAAATACAAAATTCAGCATACAAGTTTTCTAATTTGTTCCAGTGGTTACGTGTACACTTAAGATTATAAAATATACAGCCTTTGGGTACAGAAATCAGCAGACTGGTCATCTCAAACGGACAGTGGTTACCTTTAAATGTAATGTAAGTTTTAGAAATGTGAATGTCATATTTCTATGTTGTTTCTTATTGCAAAATTGAAGAGAATCTTGAAGATTTCCGCCCTACTTTCGTGGTCTGTATCATGGAAGGGAATTCCACCCCGTGTTTAGTCTTCTATTAATTCAGTTGATTCTGCCCAGCGTCGTCCACAGGCAAAAAATAAATGATCCACGTTATCGACACTGTTGCCATCACATTCACGAATGGGGGAGGTGACCGCATTAATCCTAAAGAGGTGGCTCGCGAAGCGTCCGTGGTTGAATTTGAGCCTAGAGACAAAGGTTGTGATCTTCCTTGAGATTTGGATGCTGTCGTGCCAGTGTGAACGTGGGATAGTTGGATGGATTTTTCTATAGTATTCACCTTTATGTGTATCTTTTGACCGCCACTCTCTGTTCCATTCTAATCTGGTTTTACTGTGGAATATAGGGGTCAAGTCCGAAGCCAGAATTTGTTTAATTTTCTCACCATTGAGTGCTGCTGCCTTCGCTAGTTGGTCAGCTACTTCGTTGCCTCTTATTCCTGCGTGACCTTTGGCCCATATGAATGTCACTTCCGATCCTTTATCTCTGAGTCTTGCTACTAGCTGTACAATCTCAAATATCAGCCAGATTCTACCGTTGTCCGCCGCCAGGTTAGATAACCTCAGTAAAGCGGATCTAGAATCTGATATGATGACTAGTCTGTTCGTCTGCAAATGTAAGCCGTATTCTAGGGCTTTTAAAATGGCTTGTAATTCGGCGGTATATATCGATGCCTCTTCCGGGAGTTGATATAAACCCCTCTTTTCATTAGCAAGGTCTGCGAAAGCGCAATCCACCCGATTTTCAGATTTAGAGCCGCCTGTGTATAAGCATATGGGGTTATCTGCCAGCTTTGTAATGCGGTCCTTTAAGATTTTTTCATTGTGATTACCTTCCGCTATAATTTTTTTGTCTAGGATAATGTATAGTCTTGTCTTAGCTCTCAAAAGTCTGTGCAGATGTACCGGAAGGAGGCGTGAACTATAGATTATGTTGCTATATTCTTTAACTTCCCGGAAGGCTGTTGTTAGAGTAGGGGCTGGCTTCTGTTTCCAGTACCTCTGTTCTGTGTATTGCATTGTGAGAGCAGATATTTTTGCAATAAGTTGATCATCCTTTACTTCGAGCAGTCTTAGGATGAACTTTCGCCCCAGAAATGCCCTACGGATGTGTAGGGGTGGTTCTAAGCATTCCACCAGCAGTGCGTTTACCGGGGTAGATGTCATGGCTCTGGTTGCATAGTCTAAGTGCACGATACTGGTATCTGCCGATGTCGGTTAGTAGCAATTAGAGGCAGAGCCAAAGAACATGTTGCCATAGTCGAGATGAGGGTGCACGAGGGCTCGGTATAGCATTAGTGTGATCTTCCTGTCTGCACCCCAAGCTTTACCTGTCACTGCTCGTATGATGTTTGTTGGCCGCTTCGCTCTTCTTGAGTATGTGTCGAATGTGACCTGACCAAGTCAGGTTAGGGTCCAACCTTAGGCCAAGGTAGTAACTATTTTTTTCACTGGGAAGTTAAAAGGCCCCAGAGAATAATTTGTCATCTGGGGGAGTCTGTGACGTGTAAAAACAATGACCGATTACTTTTCAGGGGAGAGATCAAGGCCGTTGTGCATCATCCACGCCGCCAGCCTGTTAGTGGTTGCACTTAAAGCTCTTTTACAGGCCTGTAGTGATAAGAAACTTGTATAGATGCATAAATCGTCCTCATACTGAAGTATCTTTACATTCGCCATTATGTTCTCGTGCAGGTCGCTGGAATAAATATTAAAGAGTGGTGGAGACAGGATCGAGCCGTGAGGTAGACCTTTGGTGTCAGTCTTGGTCCATACGTCTTGTTCCCCTCACGTATGATCACTATTCTATTCTCGAGTAGGGGTATTAGGCTTTCTATGAATCTGTCCGATATCTTCATTCTCCTTAATTTGTCAGCCAGGACAGGAAGAATTACATTGTATGCTTTTGTAAGGCCGGTGAATAGTGCGGTTAAGTAGTGATTGTTTCCATAACACAGCTGGTTATCGGTGACTAGATGAGCCAGGATTTCGTTAGTCCCCTTACCTCTTCGGAAACCTATCTGTAGGTCTGGCAATACGCGGTTATGTTTAATGTATCATTCCAATCTTTCTTTTATCATTCGCTCCAGGGTTTTCAGGGAGCACGATAGTTAAGAAATTGGACGGAATGACGAGCTTTCTGTGGGGTCCTTGTTTGTTTTTAGTATTAGTACTACCCTTATTGTTTTGAGGGACGGTATGTAGGTTTTAGATGTCCATATGTTATTTATTATTTGTGGATAGATCACTTTGCCAATTTCGGGTAAGTTGCTCAGCATGGCGTAGTGGATTTGATCTGAGCCCGGGCAGGAGTTTTTTGTTTTATTAAATGAGCTCCTCGAGAGTAAATGGTTGTAGGAGAGGGTGGCTCGTATTACTATACCGGGAGGGAGCGGGTTCTGCACTATACCAGTCTGGGGTCAGAGACTTAAGGAGGTTCATGGCGGTGGTCTGTGGGATTTGAGTGTGATGGCTAATCTGTCTCCATACCACTGTCGGAGGGGTTTTTTGAGTTTAATGAGTTGCAGAAATTTACCCAGTTTTCTCTCTTCTTTTTCTTTAGCAGTCTCTTTGTAATGTTGAGAAGAATGAAGTTGGATTCGGTGGGTTGTTTCTTGTATCGCGTCAGTGCTAGTCTCCTGTCTCTTATGGCTTGGTTACATTCCTCGTCCCACCACCTGCAATAGGTTCTCCTTTGTGGGCGTCTTGTCTTGTATTCCGGAATGGTTGCTGCAGCCGTTTCTTCCACTATTGTCACAAATTTCGAATAGTCCTTTTTGTTGTCTCCTGTCAGTTGAAGGTTTTTCAATTTCTCTGTAGCTATCTGTTTATATTGGTACCAGTTGGCTTTTTTTATGTCCCATCTGTAAGTAGGTGTTAGCACCCGGTTGTCTTCTATCTGCACTGGTGTTGACATCATGATAGGGTAGTGATCAGAGCCCGACGGATCTGATGCTGTTTTCCATTCGAAGTAAAATGCACACTCTGGGGAAATAAGAGCTGATTTTCTTCCTAAAGGTCGTTGTAACCTTTTCTCAGAACCGTCATTTAATATGACCAGGTTCAGTTCGTCAACGAGTTCGATAAGTACATTTCCCAGGCGACAATTGTATTCGCACCCCCAGCTCTGGTGATGGGCGTTTAAATCCGCCATTATTAATATGGGGGGTGGTAGTTGGAGCAGGATCGATCGGATTTCTCGTTTTGTAAGACGAGCATGTGGAGGCTTATAGCATACTAATACGGTCATTTTCCCGAAATAGAAATTGATGTTGGCTGCGCTGGCTTGAATGGCTGAGTCATGTACGTTTAATTTTATTTCTTTGTACTGTAGGCTTTCTATTACCAGTAAGGCTACTCCGCCGAACCTGTCCTCCCGGTCTGCCCGGATAATGTTATATCCTGGTTTCGAAAAGTTGGATGTTGGTTTTAACCATGTCTCTATTAGACCCGCAATCGAGATGTTGTGCTCATATAAGTGGTGGAACAGGTTTTCCCTGTTTGAATGGATAGACCAAATATTCCACTGCAGGATTTTATTGAACTTGGCCACAAGAGGGAATATCTATCGAGCCGCTGATCAATTTGGTAATGCTTTCCCTTATTGCCTCTCTTGGTATTGAGCTCTCGCCACGTTAAATTTTCTATACCAAGGTAATTATAAGGTTAAGTATTGTGTCAATTAGATAGTCCCTGCCCGGCAGGGTTGGGGGGCCTCCTCTCTCGATTACAGAATTAGATCTGTTACTTGATTATGGTTCTACTGTTCTTTGGTTCGGTATTAGGTATTGTTGGTAAAATAAAAAAAAAAAAAACCTTCCAGCTGTCACTATGCTTCGGCATAGGGTGTCTGTTGAGGAAGGACATTTCTGTGGAAGCTTCTGGATGTAATACTGGAATCTCGTCTACGTGGTTCTGTATTTGTGCTGTGGTATAACTTAGGGGGATTAGGTTGCGCTTTTATGCTCTGAGGCTGCAGGAGTGTCCCCTGGTTGTTGAGTAATGTCGGGAATTGGGAAATATCTCTGGTGTCGGGTGGCGGAGTTGCCGCGGCCCTAGCATAGTGACTGTTGTTAAATGAGGCCAGTGCCTCCAGGTAACTAATTTCTTGAAAAGCCATCCTACTTTTTATGGCTTTCTGATTCATAAATTCCGGGCAAGTCTTATCAATGGCCGAATGGGGGCCTGCGCAATGCAGACAGACGGGTTGAGAGGGGTTTGGGCAGTTATTGCTATCGTGTGAGCCGCCGCAAAGCTTACAGTGCGTTTGGCTACGGCATTGTTTGCTGTTCATCTACATCTACATATATACTCTGCAATTCACAAAATTGTGGGTGGCAGAGGGTGCTCAGCACCAAAGCTAATCTCTTTGCTGTGCATTCCAATCCCTAATGGTACGAGGGAAAAAAGAATTCATATAAGAATCAGTCCGGCACCTTATTTCTCTAATTCTATCTTTCCTGTCCTTCCGACTCAAATAGGTTGGTGGAAGAAGTATTTCACTACACTCAAAAGTGAAAGTGGGAGTACGCATCCTATTATATAAAACGCTAACGTGGCGTCTGCGTGCGTCGTCTATAGCTGCTACACGTATTTGCTACAGAACGGTCACGTGACAGCCGTCACTCGCCAATCAACAGCCACCATATTGCATTCCTTCCTTCATGTTACATTTTGTTTATTTACTACAGTTAGATGCAGAAACTCGTGTAAGGAGAATGGTGTTAGATGTTTATGTTATATGATTTGTATCAGTTATACACCAAAATTCATGTAAGGAGAAGGGATTCAATATTTAAGCTATTTTATCTGTGTCAGTTATAAGCCCTAGGTTAAACCATAACCTAAGATTTTTTCGGCAGACGGTAAGAAACAGTGAAGTGTATTTAAAACTCGGAGAAACGTAATGATGTATTTGTCAAATAAATAACAGTTATCCGTTTTCGAAATTATACTCTACGTGATCTTAAGTAAAATGCATTTATTTATGCAAATCCTAACCAAATACTCTGATAATCTAACCAGAGTAACGTATTCATATAACAAAAGATATCATTAAAAATGACTAATTCGTTTCTCCTTATAAGCTTTTCCAGAATAAATTCTTACTACCATTTTATATGATACCATTAGTTTTTGATACATGTGTTAACTATTAAATGAGATTTAATATAATCTTTTGATTAGATTTAAACAGTCAAGGATATGACTATTTACAGTATAAGCGATATGACACTCGGAATACAACAACGATATTATTGCCGCAAAAGAGCAGTGAGTAGAGATATTAGAACTACGGAGAGCAGGGGAAAAAAATAATGCGAGGCAATTATGTGTCACAAAGTTACAATTAGTACGTTCGTTTAAATTTACAAATTGCTATTTATCTACGACAACCAGATGTAAAAATTCATGTAAGGAGAAGGATATTGTATGTTTACGTTATATTACCTGTATCAATAATGAGTACTAGGTTAAAACACAACCTACCATTTATTTTTTTTATTTTTTTATTTTTTTGCCAAAGATAAGAAACGATGAAGTTTATTAAAAACTCAGAGGAAGTTTACACAAAAATGTACGAATCACGAAATATATCATTAAGATAAATGGTAGTTATCCGTTTTCGATATTATACTTCCCGTTATTTAAAGTAAAATAATATAAATAAATCGGTATTACTGGAGATCGCGATTCTGCCAGGAATTGCTGTGGTAAAATACAAGAATCCTCTACAAATATTTTCCGTAGTACATTTAACTGTATTATACCCATCCAGGATGTATTACAACCTAATTTCTGCTTGAAAATAATGGTAGTCTACAGGCTGTATTACAACGGAATCACTGCTTAAAAACAATATGTCTTGCGATTGACTACAGCATTTGAGAGTAGTAGAAGTTATGATTTTCGAAAGCAATATTAATGGAGGGTTGTGGTTAAGTTGAGCAGAAAGCCCACCGACACATTTGATTACAGCGTAATTCACTCTGAAATGAGTTTTACAAACCAATTAAACTGCTTTCATATGCGCCAAGTTACCGAAGGTATTAATAAATGCGGGTGAATGTAGTTCGTACCTATCGTGCTGAAGTGTGCTTGGACTAGGAATAAAACTGATATTACATGGATAGCAAAAGTTTCTGGAGTCCTAATTTATTTTTCATTTTATTGGTTTTATACATCCGCCCTCATTAATTCAGTAGAAGTTACTACTGTATTGCTGTGTAGAACATTATCAAATCAAGGCCAATAGCATTATCTAATAACAATCCCCTATAATTAACCAACTGCAAAATAATAATAATAAAATGAACTGCCAGAATATGGTGTTCAAACTGTCATTTTTGACGGGCTAGAAGCTAGTGTTTACCAATAAGTTTAAACGAAACGAGTGTCATCTATCTACCAGAGACTCCCAACCTAGTCTACTAATCAGTTCTGTGACGCTTTCATAAGGACTGTAGCAAGTGGTCACGAATCGAGCGGCTCTTCTCTGTACTTTCTCTATACTTTCGATCAACCCCTTACGAAACGGATCCCAAATGGCACAACAATAGTCCAAATGTGGACGCACAAGAGATTTGTACGCTATCTCCTTTGTTTGTTCATTACAATTTTTCAAGATTCGACCTATGAATCCCAGCCTAGAATTTGCTCTACCTACTAACGAATTAATGTGTATGTCCCATTCCATGTTCCTTTGTACTGTTACTCCCAAATATTTCATAGAATCGACCATATCAATAACTGTATTGTTTAACTCGTATTTCTGAACAATTGGATTCTTTTTGTTAGTTATGCTCATTGTCTTACACTTTTTACAATTTAGAGTAAGTTGCCACTCAGCGCACCAAGCCAAAATAACATCCAGATCGCGCTAAATTTCTAAGCAATCGACCAAATTTCTTACTTCCCTATAAATAACCGCATCATCAGCAAATAATCTAAAAAGGCTTTTCACTTTGCATCCGAGATCGTTTATAAAAATTAAGAAAAGAAGTGGTCCAATTACACTTCCTTGAGGTACACCCGATGTAACATGATAGGCCCGCCGCTAGCTGTTTGAGCGCCCGCGTGCAATATCGATTATGCCGCCCCCTATCTAACTACAGCCAGTGGTGGATCTAGGAAATTTCCGAACCGTGTCAAAAAACTGTGAGATTGCCGCCCTTCGAACTTTATTTGCAGCCCCCATTGTTGCCATTTCGAGTGTTGGCGACCGCCCCAAGCAGCTGTTGAGCTAAAACAAAAAGGTCGCCCGCTACATAATACGCTGCAAATTTTGTCGCGGCGACAATGGAGTGGCAACTATCGCTCGTTTTGCCGCCCCCTCGATGTGCCGCCCGCGTGCGGTGCATGCCTTGCACGCCCGCTTACGGCGGGCCTGGTAACATCTAGATTAGAAGAACTTTCTTCTTCAATGACAACATATTGCGACCGACCAGTTAGAAAATCCTTTATCCATTCACAAAGCTGATCCGATATACCGTACGCTCGAAGCTTCGTTAAAATGCGGTTGTGTGGCACAGAGTCAAAGGCTTTCTGGAAATCTAGAAAAATTGCATCTACTTGTGAACCTGCATCGATAACTTTCATTACATCGTGTGTAAATAGGGCCTGCTGTGTTTCACATGATCTTTTCTTCCGAAATCCGTGTTGATTTGTTGTAAGCAAATTATTATCATCTAGAAAATTCATAATGTTCGAGCATATAATATGCTCCATAACTCTACTACAAACAGATGTTATAGATATGGGACGATAGTTCCCAGGATCACTTCGATCACCTTTTTTGAAAATCGGAGTTACTTGCGCGATTTTCCAGTCTGAAGGTACTTTTCGCTCTTCTAATGATTTACTGAATATATCAGACAGAAATGGCCCGATTTCCGCCACATACTCTGAAAATACTCTTAATGGAATTCCATCCGGGCCCGGTGCTTTCCCCCACTTCAGGAGCTCTAATTGCTTAATGATACCTGCAGTATCTATTCGTAATGATTCCATCACCGACTCGCCACGGCGTGGGAAAACGGGAATACTATCTTTATGTTCATTTGTAAATGAAGTTTTGAATACAGTATTTAGTACGTTAGCTTTATCGCGGCTTTCATTAACCTCGGAACCTTCACGAATTAGTGCTGGAATATTGCTGTTGGTACAGTTGTGGCCATAGCGAAAACAGTTAAAATACTGAAGAACCGATTGTACGTATGGTTCTACCGGGCAGCGGACACCATAGATTTTAACATTCTCTGGCCTTCTCTGGGACTTAAATGTAATGGCACAAACCGGCAGGGGTTTCTTTGTAGTCAAACCGTTTTCGACCGTGTTTTTGTAAAACCTTCTTATTGCAATGACTTTAACTGGGCTACAAATGACTGCTAAAATCTCCTCTTCTGTTAGTGACGTCTCTATGTTCCTGATTATTCCTTGTCTAGTAACTAGGTGGCTAGGGATATATGCTTCCAGATTATGTCTAGGGAAAACGTTGCTTTTCACTAAATCATTGGCTGCTGTCGCTGTAGATAGTTCTATTTTAATCCAATTTTTGCCTGAGGGGAAAATGTTAGTGATACTGTTATAATAGTTTCTACTTTCCGATCTGAGTAACTTCCCTAACGACATTGGGTTCAATCTACCCACATTTTGATCAAGGCCTTCAACTATGATAACAAACGGACCGTTGTCATACATCTCGTAGCTGTTGCTGCCAAGCCTAGCGGGGTTTGATGGGGATGTCACTTCACTTACGCCGTTCTTCGATGTGCCCTGTTGTGGTGTTGTGGTTACGTTCTCTTCTGCTATGGGTGCCACCGTTGACTGCACTTTGGAGACGCGTAGAATTTTTTCCGTCTTCCCAATAGGCTGATGGTCGTCTTGATCTCAGGTGGGGCGTTTCGTTGGTCTTGGTTCCTCTACACACATGGGGAACTCGTCGGCTGTTACATTCTCCGTCACTGTTTGTATTGCATTTCTTATCACTGCTGGTAGTTCGTTGTCGTCTGGCTGGGGGCTTGGGTTCGTTGGGTTTACTGCCCACGTACCACCTTCACCATAATACCCACCGTACATGGTGGAATACGGCGTGTCCGCCGCCGGTTTGGTATCGATTTACTTAATCGGTGCTGTGCTTGAATAACTATTACGATGTTCGAACTGAACTGCTGCTATTCCGGTTGTCAACAGGAAAGCTTCGCGTACCGATGCTCGAACGAGCTGTACACGTCTAAATTACCTTATTTTAATTATTTTAATCACGAGTTCGATAAAAACAACGATTGCAACCGTAAACAACCAAAGATCATGTTGCTCAACAGAGAATTTAGAAAATTGTTACAAAATTAAAAATAGCTGTCGATAAGCAGCAGAAAACAATAAAATGTCGAATGATGATAACTATGAAAGAATAATTTGCGACTGGAGGTTATCGGCGATTTAAAACACTTTAAAAACCATTGTTTTCCTTGTCTCAAATTAGCTCCTGTTTACGGCAACTGAAATATGGTGTAAAAAATATTAAGATTATGAACAGATTTTCTTTTTTAGGTTCGTATCTCGGGCAAGAAAACATTCCGCGTATTTTAACTTAGAACATAAGCTTTCTAATAGTGAAAACCCCATCAAAATCCGTTGGGTATTTTTTGGATGATACCGTTTCAAACAGACAAAGCCCGCTACCGATTTACATGTTTAGAGATATAAGGCAAATATGTTGATCATACAACTAATTACCTTGGTGAAGAATGTTCGCAATTGGACAGAAAAACATATTGTAAAATTTGCTCAAATGCACTTCTGGAAGTCGTGATGAACATTCCTTTTCTTTTAAAACTGGCGCGTGAATCTCGTCGTATGCTTTAGCCGTATCAACGAATATCGTGAAAAAATATCCTTGACTGATGAAACAACGTTCGATATTTGTGGAAGGACACAGAGATTGTTTTGGGTTCTTCTCCATCTCCTGAAATCGTGCTGTAATATTGCCAGCGCCACTATTCCACACGGTTCTTAATGTTCGTTCGAAAGTTTTTGCAGTGTATGATGAAAGACGTACTGGACTATAGGAGCTAGAATCTCCAATAATAATGGTACAGTTACTCAGAAACTTGCCATCGACCAGATATTCTTTAACAGTATTAATAGAATAGTTTTAACTCGATGTAGTAGTTTGGGAACCATCGATTGGTGGATATTATTTATTCCGTGGGAAGTAATACCTAAAGATTTAAATCCCAGATCTACTTCGCTGAAAGCAATCACTTCGTTTATTGTATTATGAGATCAATCTACGTTTATTGGCTTCAATGAATTTTTTTGATGAAGTTAATAGGGGTTTATTTGAAAATTCTTCGATACAGCTACATAGGTGAATTTTTCAGGTATCTGCTTCTTAATTCCGTAAATAACTTTTCTTATTATAAATGTAGGACACGAATTTTGGCATAATTCCTTCCAGTAGACATTTTTCCTATCTTTAAAATCTCCTTTATCTTCGTCGTACATTTCTTGTATATCAAAACATTCTCAGGCGAAGGTTTGTTTCCATTTAGATGAGTTTACTGAATATTCCTCAATTCACCATGGTACCGGGTTTGTTCTGATGATTCTTGAACCTCGTTTCCATTGTGGATGCCTCTACTATTTCACTTCAGTGATCGTGGCTATAACTCTCTGTAATTGTTGTAGGGTTTACTTAGACCTAAGAACACGTTTTAAACTAGTCTTCCTTTTCTTCAATATTTTAATTTAATCCACCATAAGAATGTTCCATTCAGTAACGGGTTTTAAGTTTTGATACAGAGCTGTTGTTTTGTAATTAAAATAATGGGAATGTTCAGTCCCCTGGACTACTGCAGGACTATCCAGATTAAACTCAGCTGAGAGGGAAAGGTTACAGAACGTTAGGTTATGTGCAGATTTCCGTTTATCAAACTTTCGTACCAAAGTCGGCAAGCAGTCTATCAACACAAATTAGTTGATTTCATCTAGGATCTCTGTTACAGCTGCAGCCGCATGGTGTATGACGGGCGGATCATACTGACATGGCTCATCAGTCTGTTGAAAAAGAGTGCCAAACATCACAAGTCTCATATTTCTTTTTTGAAGGATAGTAAACTGATACGATGGTCCGATCCAAATGGTAGATTCGTATTCTAGCAGCGATAGCTTAAAAGGATTGAATGTGCCTGTCATGGACGAAAGAAATGTATGGAGACGACGCAAGAGACCTTCACCACACATTGAAGTAATCCCGGGCGGAGGAGGAGTTGGGGGGGGGGGGGGCTAGGCCGCATCCATACAGACACGGGATATATGTACAAAAACCTCAAGGGGAGTCTAGGATAAACGTAACGCCGCAATCTGGTGATGGATTATAATGTAACTCGATGAGACAAATAAAAAATGAAGAATAAATTTTTTTGATATCCTGCCTAGTTTCAGAGATATTCTGTCTCAAATGTGAGATGTTTTTGGTTGAAATTCAGAAGAAAAAATTGGTCAAAGTCAAATTTGATGATGGATTCTTATTTAAAAAGACGAGACAAATAAAAAATAAAAATAAATTTTTTCGATATCTCGCCTAGTTCTAGAGACATACCGTATCAAAAGTGAGGTGTCTTGAGTTGAAATACAGAAGCAAAATTTCGCAAAAGTCAAATTTGATCATGGATTCTTATGTAACACGACGAGACAAATCGAAAATAAAGAATAAAATTTTTCGATATCTTGCTTAGTTTTCTGGAAATACTGTCTCCAAATTGAGGGGATTGGGTTGATATACGGCATGGACCAAAAATTAATTCTGCTAAAACCACAATGAATTGCATGATGGACATGCAGAATGGATATTACAGTTTTATTATTACTACTTGCCGTTAGGTTGAAATGCGGCCTAGACTAGAATAAAAATAGTTATCTTGTTACCATACATCGTAAGCTTAATTGGGAACAGCTGGAATAGTTTACATCGCGATACACGTTTTGTCACTATCATGGTTCTCATGAAATTACTGACAATAATAAATAAATTCTTTGTCCCTTATTTATGCAACAACAAAACCATTCTCGTACAGACTGCATATAGACCTAACCACACTCTCCACTAAATTGCCGCTACAGAATCAAACTATGTAGACACATCCACACACGCGTATTTGAATCGCAAACTGCATTTGGTGTAACAACATCGTTTTCTTCATCAAGAATCCTAGATGGCACAAGACGGCATTTTAAAAACTTAGACACATTATAAAATGAAATAATCACAGCATCAAACACAATGTGAACTTTGCATTTGTATGGATTCGTAATATGGCCGTTGCCGCCACCGCGCATGCGCAGTATCAGCCGAGAGTTTAGAGTTTCCGTCACAGATTTAACGTCATTTCTCCTCCATATATTTGCTTCCTCCATGGTGCCGGTGGTCAATTTGTATTACTGACAATGGAGCAACTGCTTGTATTAGCATATCAACGCTGTCTTTTTAATTCTCACTATCAGAGTGCAAAAAACGAAAATGTTTGTTTCTGCTTTAAAGCAAGTTTCTGATAATTTTGCGAGGACTATTTTGTGAACTGAAATATATAAAATAATTTTTAAAAAGCATTTAAATAACAAATGAAAATACTTTATTATTTTTCAATTCAAATACAAAATGGCTTGAAATGTTAGTATTTAAATACAAAATAGGTATTTTAAAAATACTTTTACCAAAATAAAATGCTTTTATGTTCATTATTAATTATTTTATATATTTCACTTAATTAATAGTTTAAACAAGTCATCCTCCACGTTCAGTCTATTGAGACTAAATCATCATCCCATGCTCTAATCAATGGATCAATGGCCAAACAATTATTATTTTTAGGAACATCTTTTTTACTGTTGGATGTTTATTCAGGAAATATAAACTAGCAGCATTATCCTTTAAATATTGAATTATTTCTGGGCCAATAGTGATGTTTGCATCTTCACTGTCTACAAAAGAGTCTGAGCCCTCTACAAATAAATAGTAAGATTAATTAATTCTTTTACTTTTTGTTCCTGTTGGATTATGTTTCCTTTGATCATCTTCATGTTTTGTGTTTATTTCCTTTTACGTATTCTCTGTTCTAGTTCTGGAACAATTTGAGTTTAAAATAAGGATATGATAGTGATGCTAATATTTTATCCTTTGCATCGGGTTCTTCTAATTGATAGTACTTCTCAAAACATTTTCTAAGGTTCCCTTTAGGTACATCTAACACCACAAGTATGCTGGATTATCCATGTGTAAACTGCTAAGCATTCATTGCATTAATTGTGGCAGTAAAGATCGATAGAATGTATTTTTGTCACCCTTCGGAACTTCTGATGTCTTCAGCAATCTTATTTTTGATGTTTTACTTACACTGTGATAAATTAGTTCCACTAAGCAAACAAAACTAATAGAAAATGGCCAAACAAAATAATCACAAGACGCAAGTCAGCGGTAGCAATGTTAATGCTGTTGTTATTTCCGTAAAAGACCAATTTGTCATTAGATTTTTGTTTGGTAAAGATAACAATAGTTTGAATGTGATAATAAATCTATATTCATGAGAGGTGATGTGAATATGAAGTGAAATTATAAAAACTAAGAAAAGTATTTTGCATTTTTAAAATAGAAAATACACTGGAAACATGGGTGGCCAGGCGAGGACTTGAATCCTAGCCTCTAGAAGGGCAAGCCCAAGCGTTACCGGTTAGTCTATTGCACTGTGGCACGTCTTTTGCATTAGGTCAGCGATTCTCAACCTGTGGAGCAGGTGCCCGCAGGAAGAATAGAGAAAATTTAACTGTAACTGAAAAAAATTATTAAACAAAAAAATTAATAATAATTCGTAATGACTGTAGAACAGACGTTTATTTGTATTCAAAATGGATTTTACTCGGTGTGTATATAAAGTTAGAAGCAAATTGCAAATTATAAGACAAACTGTCTAAACGACGTGAATATTTAAACGACAGAAAAAAATCTGGTATTTTCAGGATATAACTGCACTATTACTATATTATGCTATTCAATAAATATATTTCCAGTTAGCATCAAAGAAAGCGGCGTTACCTTGAGGAAGTAAGTAAATGACCATTTTAAGGGTGATCTTATTATAGGTGTGGTTTTAAGGGACCTCGGTACGTCCCGATTACAGTTTGTAAGTTGCTTAGCAAAATACACATAGTGCATTATAGACTGGTGGTCTGTATAATAATTTTTCTGGTCCTTGCGTTGAAAAACATTGAGAAACGCTGCTGTAGATAATAATGAAGACTGCCTGTGTATCGCTAAGCTTCATATTGTCCTTAACGTGAAGTAGTACATTAGTTGCTTAACAGTGTCTATTCACAACTGTAAAAACGGAACTACTGAGCGTATTTGATGTGGGAAATTAATGTTCAGTCCTTGAATGTTCGCTGCGAAATATATTCTACGGACGTATTCGTTATAAAAATGCTTGTTTTAGTTTATTGTTTTTCTGAAACTGCTTTTAATAGATATATCTACTGATATTTCTAAATTGCATTTCCCTACAAGCTATAGGTCTTAGTTTTTGAATTAATTTTCTTAGTTCTCCTTCTGTCTCAGGTAGTAGTAACAGCTCACATACACTTTATTGATGTGTACAAAATGACTAAGCAACTAAATCTGTAAAAAGTGGATGAAAAATATAATCGCTGGCGGCTCCCTGCAGAAGGATAGGATCTTTGCGTTGTTATAACCATCAAACCATGGAGGAAGTTCACGGTAATAACAGATGCTGCGATCTGGAATCTAAAGACACACAAATGCAGAATGCTTTGTATGTAAAACGCATGAAGATCATCAGTATTAATGACATCTACTAATAAAATATTAAATTGATAGGTATAAGAATTATACCTGAGGCTGTTAAGTAATTAATATTTGTGGACTGTGAAGTTAAGCTGAATTAAGCAAATGAAAGTGTTGATTATCTCAGGAAAGGAAAGTTAAGAAAATATTTACTTCAATTTATCGTGCACAGTTAATTTATAGTATTTAAAAGGAAGTCCGACAGCTTTTATGTAAATTAGTTTCTACTAAATTTTCTGTTACAGAAAGTTACGACCGACATGAAGAAGAGGAATCACGACGCAAGAGAACAATACCAGTAACTAACTTCCTGAAGATATAAATGATTTGGATAATTGCGACGACACGACTAGATTTAAGATGACTGAGAATTACCGGATAATAATCAATGAAACTGCCAGGTTTGATTATTATAGAAGATGCATTTTCATAATGCTTTGTTGTCATGGTAACGTTGATAGTTGATTTTTACAGATAAGGATCTTATCCAGGTATTACTAAAAGATTTATTAGAGGTGATAAATAAAATAGCTACGATATATATTAAAATGGGGGATTCTGTTATAACGGTGGCGCCGCAATTTGATGATGGATCCTTATGGAATTCGACGAGACAAATTGAAAGTATTTTTTTTTTTTTTTTTTTTTTTTTTTTTTTTTGATATTTCGATTAGGTTTCTAGATATTGTAGGGGATTCTATCATTACCGTGGCGCCAAAATTTGATGACTGATTCTTATAGAACTCAACAAAACAAATCGAAAATAAAGAATAAATTTTTTTGATATCTCGCTTGGTTCTCGAGATATCGTATCTCAAAATTGACGTAGTTAGATTTGAATACGGCCTGGACCAGAAGAAAAATTTCGTTATAGTCAAATTTGATGATGAATTCGCATGTAACACTACGAGATAAATGGAAAATAAAGAATAAAGTTTTTTGATATCTCGCTTAGTTCTCAAGATATTGTATCTAAAAAATGAGGAGGTTAGGGTGAGATCCGGCCTGGACCAGAAAATTTTTTTTCGCCAAAACCATCATATCCACACTTTGTAAATGCACTTTAGGTGTTTTATTTTCTTCCTAGCGATTGTTGCTAGGTTGAAATACGGCCTGGACCAGAAGAAAAAACACCAAAAGCAGAAGGAACTAAACCTATGACTGATTTTTACCATGCTATATCTCGAAAACCAAGCGAGATATCAAACAATTTTATTCTTTATTTTCGATTTATTTCGTCGAGTTCTACAAGAATTCATCATCAGATTTTGGCGCCACGGTAATGATAGAACTGCCTATTGTAGGCCTATCTCAAAATTGATTAGGTTGAAATGCGGCCTGGAACAAAAAAAAAAAAAATTCGTCAAGACTAAATTTGATGATGAATTCGTATGTAACTCGATGAGACAAATCGAATTAAAAATAAATAAATTTGATATCTCGCTTAGTTCCGGAGATATTGATTCTCAAAAGTAAGGAGGTTAGGGTGAGATCTGGCTTGGTCCAGAAAGGAAAAAAAAAAAAAAAAAAAAAAAAAAAATCACCAAAACCACTATATCTACAAGATGGAAATGCACTATAGGTGTTCCTAGCGATTGTTGTTAAGTTGAAATACAGCCTGGACCAGAAGAAACGTAATCAAAAGCACGAGGAACTATAACAGGTTTTTGACATGCTATATCTCGAAAACTAAGGGTGATATCAAAAATCAAATAAATCGTTTATTTTCGATTTGTTTCATCGAGTTCTATAACAATTCATAATCAGATTGTGGCGCTTCGGTAATTACAGAACTGCCAAATATGTAATGGCTCAACTACTAATTGCTGCCACACTTAAAAAATATCACAAATATTGTCGATACAGATATCGTATCAACCTAATTATTTTGTTTACCTCATTCTGGTTGAGGTTGAAATGCTGCGTGAAAAAAAACATCATAAAAGCAATTAAAAAAAAACTCTTTCTGAGACTTCTGTTTAGAAATGCAGTCTTTGTTGTTGGTTTTTTTTTTTTTTTTTTTTTTTTTTTTTGTCATCAGTCTCTCAACTGATTTGATGCAATCCTCCATCGTTCCATCTCTCTTTTTAAGTTTTGTAATCTACCTGGCCTATTCAGACATTTAACAATCCACGCTCCGACTGGTAGAATGTTTCTATCCATTTGTGAGACTTCTCCGTGAGTAGTCCACACCCAGAGATCTAATTGGGGACTATTTTACGGCGTGAAAAATATTTTGCTGTCGCAAATTTCTTGCAACTTTTTACAATGTTGAGAAGTATTGAATGAAATAAGATTTTTAACAGGAATGTAATAAATGAGAAAGAAATGATAGGAATAAATAGAAGCGTAATTAATAAGCAGTTTGGAAAAAATTTGGAAAATTAATGTGCTCATATACTGGGAAACCATTTGTCGGTAGTTCGCACTGGGTAACAAAAAATCAGTGATCAATGTCTAGAACGTAGATTGCAAAACTGGGGGGCGGGAATTCTGCGATGACCGTAGCTCCGCAATTTGATGATGGATTCTTATGTAACTGGATGAAAACATTCGAAATTAAAATATTTTTTTTGATATCTTGCTTAGTTCGCGAGATATCGTATCTCAAATTTGAGCTGGTTAAATTAAATGCGATCTGGACCAGAAAAATCACGAAAGCCACACAAGGGACTATACGGTGGACATGAACAATTGATTCTTTGTTTTCTTCCTAGCGGTTGTGGATAGGTTGAAATAGGGCATGGACAATGAGAAAAGCGTTACCAAAAGCAAAACTGATTTTTGAGGTTCGGTATCTCCAAATCTAAGCAGTATATTAATTTAAAAAAATTCTTTACCTCCTATTTGTTTCGTCGAGTTATATGAGAATCCATCATCAAACTGCGGCACCACGATTATGTTAGTGCTACTTGAAAAACTATGGGTACCTCTGGTCTAGAAGATACGGTAAACATAAAAAGGAGAGGGTGGATAGTATAATTATTGAATTGAAGAATCACGGTGATCAATTAGTTTTATTGCACACCAGTATGTAGTTAATTAAAGATATCGTAAGTCAGCAATTGTGGGAATTGGACAGATAAGTAACTAATTTCCTAAAACAATTAAAAAGGGTATCAACCATCTAGTACTGCAAAACATATAAGGTCTGGTGGCTCAGCGGATATGGTGCGATTTTTGAAAGGAATTTAACCCAACCTTCACCTTTGGCACAGCTTGTTGTGAAATGTGAAGTACGCCTGAACGTTTGGATTCCACCATAAAACTCTAAGTTTCCTGTATCTCTAGGATTACTGCGTTATGTTAAGAAGGGGAAAAGGAACTTTTCACCCCACCTCCAATACCAGGCTAATAATACCCCCTTCGAGGGGGTCCAACCAATCTTCTGGTTGAACACTAAACTTAGCTTAAACTAATGCTATATGGCAAGGCCTAGGAATGACACGAAGGGACTAATTTTGTAGAGCTTTACAACCCCTGGTGAAAAATTGCTGACCGAAGGATAGACAGAGATTTATAAAATAAAACAGTGTTTGTGTTTAATTGTTTGATAGTACTCTTGTATAGTATCTGGTAATGTTACAAGGCAACACATTAGTGCAATTGCTACCAGCACGATCACTTGAACGTTGTGACTCTTCGATGGAGTCTACAAAAACTGATAGGACAGGAGTTTAGAGTTGAGTTGGCGTTGCACCTGGACTAGAAGACTTATAACGTAATAGTTTGGTGAAAATTGATAGCACAAGATGCTCAACAGCGTAATATAAATAAATGATTTTTTTATTTTTCTCTTTAGAAAATGTCTATTTTCAGCTTTATTGGGTATTTATGTGGATGTGTTGTGTGTGACATTGTGCTCAGTGTGATTTTAATTGGGCGTTTTATTTCCCTAATTCATTATGGAGTAATAGTACATCTCTGGTAACGTAGCTGCGGACTCCGAGAAATGTTGCAGAGGAATTACAAAATCTTGTAAGCAACGTAAATCACATACCAGAAGTCTTGTTTTAATGCAAGTAATCATTAAATAAGACCCGGCTTACGCCTTGCTGACATCTGTCCTGGTGTATTTCTGTAACAATGCTCCAAATAAAACCAAGTTTGAAAAAAGAAACACTTGTGTTCTACAGACGAAAATTTTATGTCACAGTAACCAAATTTTAAACTATAAAGTTGTTAATGTTTCCAGTTTGATTCATATTAACAACTCACACTCTGAAGAACAGCATTGCGGTTTTAGAACTACCATTCTGCGACTCTTTTCTCTGGATCCAGTCTCTCGAAGGCGAATAAGGCTGCAATTGAAACAAAATAAAACAAAAAAGGCAAAAACGTTAACCACTGATGTTCACGAATCAACTTCCAGCATAGAAATATTGTCGTTCTAATAAAGTATCACTTAACCTTGCTGAAATATGAAGACTATCTACTGTTAATCGATCGGACGTTTGGCACTGAGAGATCAGGCTATACAACAGTTCAGGAACAGTTGTGGAATGATCTACATCCATACTCTGCAAATTCTGATTTTGATTCTTACAACTCTTGTATTACTTCCATACTTCACATGTAAGTTTCAACTGAATTGACGGACATTTGATATTTGACGCCCTTTCTCGTCAGCGTTCGATTTTCATCCCTTTTTGCCATTTTATCTGGTACCGACGACTGGAAGTTATTTTTGGTTTATCGCAACACGACGCAATATTTCCGTGTCTCGTCTTAATTCTCGCATGCTTGATGAAGTTTTAGTTCAGCTTGTAAGCATAATCCTGTTACTATTACCTCCGATACTTTCACTTGGCTTGTGGTTTTTTGAGTTTTAGCGCGTAGTTGGGCTATCTAATTTTGAGTTTAACTCATCTTATCAACGGTACTACTTTAATATGATCGATTGTGATAAACTTTGCTTCTAACTAATCTGTTGCGGTCTGCATATTATCTCGAAAGTCTCTAGAACTTTTATTCATTTCAGTTTCGAATGTTTCTTGCCCGTCTCTTTTTTGTTTTACCACTACTTCTTCTATAGAATTTATTTCATCCCCTATTGAATTATACAAGTCTCTCATCTCATTCCGCACATCTTTTAACAAATGCAAAAGAGAATCAGGATTGCTTTGATATTTTTCATTCGAAGTCTGCGTTATCGATGTTTCAAATTAGTCGTTGCTGGGGTTGGATGAACTACTTCAGATTATTGACTGTCTGTAACTGCAATATAAATTAGTTTTGAAAGTTTACACGAAACTGGGACCGTTAATTTATAGAACGAATAATTGCATTTTTTTTCTGGTGCTTCACAAACAATCTCCTATACTAGTGAATGGTAAAAGAAAGTTCAATTTATGAACCACCAACAAAACAACAATTTGATTTAAGAGGAATAAATAAGGTTAATTTAATGTTTATGGTCATAGTAAAAAATTTTAGTATTAAATTTTCGAATTGGAAATATTTACTTATTTATCAGCATTTTACTATTAATGGGAATGAAAGGCTTGATAATACTTCGTTACTTTTATTCTGAATCAAATTCAAATTTACCTTAAAGATTTGTTAATACTTATTTACTTGATGGTTAGTAATTTCAACAACACCATGAGTAAATGGAGCATTATGTGTTCTACAATTTAATACAATACGAGTAATCATCAGTAGGGTTATGTATTCATACTGTAGTTGATTAAATTTTTAATTGCTTCTTTTTCACACTGCATGCGAGGCTCAGCTCCTATTGTAACAGGCCAACTGGAGTGCTGTTGCTCAGCAAAACTGCAAACAGCATCCCCTCACGATTGTGGTCGAGTGAAGCGACCGAAGAGCATCGTCCACCACAAAGGACGTCAAGTCATCTGTGATGTCACTGCACCTGTCTCCGATTGCGCTGCTACTGTTCAGCAGTGTGACCAGTACTCAACTGCGAGAGCACCGAACTACAAAAGCCGACAGATTTGCATGATTGCTCAGTCAAACATTTTACAACGATTTACGGTATAGTCAGCCGTGAAGGCTCGAATCTGTTCCCATACACCGAGAATTCTTTAACTTGAGATATAATAGGAAGTCTTATACTTCTGCATCAACCACGATGATTTAAAATAAATTATATTTCTTATCTCTATCCCTAATATAAAAAAATATTAGTTTACAGTCGTTTATTACTAATTTCTATATCTATAGAAAATTGATTGGAATTACGCGATTGAAGATGAATGAAACACTTCCAACTACAGCACTACATCAATAATTGTTAATGTACTATATTGTACTCAAATACTTAGTATCGAACTATTAGTTTCTGTCTATAATCTCCCAGA
Organism: Vandiemenella viatica; assembly: GCA_031002005.1. Classification (NCBI taxonomy): domain Eukaryota; kingdom Metazoa; phylum Arthropoda; class Insecta; order Orthoptera; family Morabidae; genus Vandiemenella; species Vandiemenella viatica. The sequence goes on along the minus strand of JARYHS010008074.1, from coordinate 32,650,423 downwards.
CTCTGCCACCCTTTTAATACATACCTCTAAGCCAGCCAGCCATTGATAGTTAAGAGCCAAAAAGAAAACTGGTTTATGCCCGTGTGTTTATATCGACTTAATTTACTAAATATAAAAAAATAATTAAGAAAACACAAGCTGGTAAGAGGAAATAAAGCTTTTTGTTTCTTCTGAAACGAATTAATGTATAGAATTGTCTCCAAACCCAAATAATCACCCAATGTCTGTTGTGACATAAATGACAATTAATTGCAGTCCATTCATGTTGCTAATCACAGTAACCAGTAAGTTACCTACAGATATTTGTTAAAAGTAATGAATAAAAAATTATATCTGTCAATGATCAAATTGGAGCAAAACAGTTTAGAATATTTTTATGTTATTTTATCACTACAATTGTTGCGTTGTTAGTGTACTGCCATAAATGGATGCTACAATGCGAGATTCCGCCATCGTCGGACTCGCCGCCAACTTCATGACGTGTACGTCGAGGAGAGGGAACAGCGCAGACGGTAACTCGTCGGAGGGTTAACCAGTAAGTTTCCTGAAGATATTTAATGTCGGTGGACAAAATATTTGATTTGTCAATTACCAAACTGTTGCTATACACCATAGCTCAAACTCGATTTTTTTTTTTTTTTAACTTTAGTTGTCACCCTGATATTGTACTGCCATGAATGCACGCGGCGATATAAAGATCCGCCCTCGTCGGACTCGCTGCCAACTTCATGACATGTACGTCGAGGAGAGGGATGGCACGATCGGCCCTTGCCCGTTGGGTTAACCAGTAAGTTCCCTCCAGATTTTTAATTAATGGTGGACTAAATATTTGATTTGTCAATGATCAAAATGCTCTAATTCATCTCAGCTGTACTCGATCCTATTTTATCACTAGATATGTCGCCCTAGAAGTGTACTGTCATGTAATAACACGGCAATGTGATGACCCGCCCACCTCGAACTCGCAACCATCTCCATGACATGTACGTCAAGGAACGGCGCAATCGGCCCTTGCCCGGTGAGTTAACCAGTTAGTTTCCTGAAGATATTTAATTGATGGTGGTCAAAATATTTTATTTGTGAATGACCAAAGTTATATAATTCAGCTCAGCTGTATGTAACAAGACGCTATTTTATCATTAGTAATGTCGCCCTTCAAGTGTACTGGCATGAATGGATGCTACAATGCGAGATCCCGCCATCGTCGGACTCGCAGCCTACTTCATGAAGTGTACGTCGAGGAGAGGGAACAGCGCAGTCGGCCATTAGCCGGAGGGTTAACCAGTAAGTCTCGTGACGATATTTAATGTCGGTGGACAAAATATTTGAAATTTCAATGACCAAAATTCTCTAATTCTGCTCAGCTTTAACTCGATGCTATTTTATCATTAGAGATGTCGCCCTAAAAGAGTATTGCTATAAATGGATGCTACAATGCGAGATTCCGCCATCGTCGAACTCACAGCCAACTTCACGACATGTATGTTGAGGAGAGAGAACGTAGCAGACGGCCATTCACTGTAGGGTTAACCAGTAAGTTTCCTGAAGATATTTAATGTCGGTGGGCAAAATATTTGGTTTTTCAATTACCAAAATGATCTAATTCAGCTCAGCTGTAACTCGATGCTATTGTATCATTAGATATGTCGCCCTGAAAGAGTACTGCTATAAATGGATGCTACAATGCGAGACTCCGCCATCGTCGGACTCGCAGCCAACTTCACGACATCTACGTTGAGGAGAGGGAACGTAGCAGATGGCCATTCACTGTAGGGTTAACCAGTAAGTTTCCTGAAGATATTTAATGACGGTGGGCAAAATATTTGGTTTTTCAATGACTTAAATGCTCTAAATCAGCTCAACTGTAACTCGATGCAATTGTATCATTAGATATGCCGCCCTAAAAGAGTACTGCTATAAATGGATGCTACAATGTGAGACTCCGCCATCGTCGGACTCGCAGCCAACTTCATGACGTGTACGTCGAGGAGAGGGAACGACGCAGACGGTAACTCGTCGGAGGGTTAACCAGTAAGTTTCCTGAAGATATTTAATTTCGGTGGACAAAATATTTGATTTGTCGATGATCAAACTGTTGCCATACACCATAGCTGTAACTAGAAATTACTTTTTTAACTACAGTTGTCACCCTGGTATTGTACTGCCATGAATGCATGCGGCGATATAAAGATCCGCCCTCGTCGGACTCGCTGCCAACTTCATGACATGTACGTCGAGGAGAGGGATGGCGCGATCGGCCCTCGTCCGTTGGGTTAACCAGTAAGTTCCCTCAAGATTTTTGATTAATGGTGAACCAAATATTCGAATTGTCAATGACCAAAATAATCTAATTCATCTCAGCTGTACTCGATCCTATTTTATCACTAGAGATGTCGCCCTACAAGTGTACTGTCATGAATGAACACGGCAATGTGATGACCCGCCCACCTCGAACTCGCAACCATCTCCATGACATGTACGTCAAGGAACGGCGCAATCGGCCCTTGCCCGGTGAGTTAACCAGTTAGTTTCCTGAAGATATTTAATTGATGGTGGTCAAAATATTTTATTTATGAATGACCAAAGTTATATAATTCAGCTCAGCTGTATGTAACAAGACGCTATTTTATCATTAGTGATGTCGCCCTTCAAGTGTACTGGCATAAATGGATGCTACAATGCGAGATTCCGTCGAACTCACAGCCAACTTCATGACATGTATATTGAGGAGAGAGAACATAGCAGACGGCCATTCACTGTAGGGTTAACCAGTAAGTTTCCTGAAGATATTTAATGTCGGTGGGCAAAATATTTGGTTTTTAAATTACCAAAATGATCTAATTCAGCTCAACTGTAACTCGATGCTATTGTATCATTAGATATGTCGCCCTAAAAGAGTACTGCTATAAATGGATGCTACAATGCGAGACTCCGCCATCGTCGGACTCGCAGCCAACTTCACGACATGTACGTCGAGGAGAGGGAACGACGCAGACGGTAACTCGTCGGAGGGTTAACCAGTAAGTTTCCTGAAGATATTTAATTTCGGTGGACAAAATATTTGATTTGTCGATGACCAAACTGTTGCCATACACCATAGCTCTAACAAGAAATTATTTTTTTAACTACAGTTGTCACCCTGATATTGTACTGCCATGAATGCACGCGGCGATATAAAGATCCGCCCTCGTCGGACTCGCTGCCAACTTCATGACATGTACGTCGAGGAGAGGGATGGCGCGATCGGCCCTCGTCCGTTGGGTTAACCAGTAAGTTCCCACAAGATTTTTGATTAATGGTGAACCAAATATTCGAATTGTCAATGACCAAAATGCTCTAATTTATCTCAGCTGTACTCGATCCTATTTTATCACTAGAGATGTCACCCTACAAGTGTACTGTCATGAATGAACACGGAAATGTGATGATCCCCCCACCTCGAACTCGCAACCATCTTCATGACATGTACGTCAAGGAACGGCGCAATCGGCCCTTGCCCGGTGAGTTAACCAGTTAGTTTCCTGAAGATATTTAATTGATGGTGGTCAAAATATTTTATTTGTGAATGACCAAAATTATCTAATTCAGCTCAGCTGTATGTAACCAGACGCTATTTTATCATTAGAGATGTCGCCCTACAAGTGTACTGCCATGAATGAATGCTACAATGCGAGATCCCGCCATCGTCGGACTCGCAGCCTACTTCATGACGTGTACGTCGAGGAGAGGGAACAGCGCAGTCGGCCATTCGCCGGAGGGTTAACCAGTAAGTCTCCTGACGATAGTTAATGTCGGTGGACAAAATATTTGAAATTTCAATGACCAAAATTCTCTAATTCTGCTCAGCTTTAACTCGATGCTATTTTATCATTAGAGATGTCGCCCTAAAAGAGTATTGCTATAAATGGACGCTACAATGCGAGATTCCACCATCGGGTGATAATGTTCACCTGACTGGGAAACAGATATGTAGGGCTGAAGGAGGAGGCAGCAAGCAATAATATCCCAATTGGCACCGTAAATTAACAGCGTTTTTTTTAACAAAGTATCATAAAAATTAATATTGAAATTGCCACAAAATGAATAGATATTTTTACTATTATCTTAACTATTTTATTGGAGGCAATGGCATTCTCTATATTTAATTGTTGTCCTTTACATTACATGTATCAACAGTCATTGAGTGTTTATTCAGAATAAAATTAATGATGCGTTACTCAATACCATTACAATTTCATCAACTCCTGTGTATTTAAAATTTATTAATGCATAATTAATAAAGCAAATGATTTCCTAATTATAATCAAACTAATCTTAAGGTAACTGAAGATCTCGAAATGGAGGAAGTTTCTCATGACTAACCAATAAATTATCTTCTCGGAGTATCGACTGGAATTCCACTGTTTATAGCTGATGTGTACTGTAAAATATTTGCACAGTAAATAACATAGTCTGACTGAAAAACCTTCCAGAAAGGTCCTGTTTACAGACAGGTTGTTCCGTGATTGAGTACCGACTACACTACAATTGGAGACCGCTGAGGTGACGGAGGTAAATATGCGGTGGCATAAAGTGAACGCCCAGCACGGTGACTGGCAGTGTTAGTGGCCTCACAAACACAGGGGTTATGCCACTATCACTCTCTGCAGTGCTAGAAGTTTCCCGTGGGCAGCCGCACCCCCACTGGCGTGTTAAAGGCTATCTCCGTATGTAAAATGGCAAAGAAACACAAAAATGAAATCGTTCATACAGTGAATACATAAGCCTCCTGACGATTACTTATATTTTATTTAATTTGTATATGTCCATCTCATGATTCATTTTCTCATGGTTTTGTTGAAATTATTAACATCCGCAAGAAGAATTAACATAGGTTTAAAACTCTTTTAGACATGGTTCAGAATAAAAATAATAAACAGTCATTAGTTCTTTCATTAATGTTCACCCTTTAAACATAGTCAACTGCTGGTTATTATAAACTTATAATAAATATTTATTGTTTAATTTGATAAGTTAAAAATTTTATTATTTTAGAACAGGTGAGTTAACTTGGACGATTCGTTAATTATTGCTCTTAAATGAAATTAATATTTTGTGAGCTCTTTTTTTTTTTTTTTTTTTTAGAAAAAAAGCATCAAAGAAACAACTAACTGTTCCATAAATAAATGTGTTAGATTCGTGTAACATTTTTAAATGTATAGAGGCGAGATCATCACGAAAAGAATTATCGTCACGAACATCCATAGGTCAGCTACATTAAAATCAGGTGGCTGTTTCCATGATAGTAAAGTCCACGAAGTTCTGAACCTCTATGTGACAGATGCCATCCTTTAAGTTAACTTCAATTGCACGGACATCGTCCTCAAAGTGAGCCACCATCGCTTGGATACCGTCCAGGTGAAGAGGACCTTGCGCCACGTATTAAGTTTCAACAGTAAGTAACATCGTTACTCAATATTTCTCAGAGAGATTTGTCACAGAAGCAATCTAAAATAATTTTACCTCTTACACAGGAAACTCTACTGATACAGCTGATGATTTTAAAATGGTCAGTGTATCCCTCTGAGTGAAAAGCCTTGACATGGAAACGCCTGTGAGTGAGCTGCAGTATTGCAGACGCATTTGATTGCACCGCCCTCTGAATGAACCGTCATGGGATGGACGCCATCCAAGTGGCGAAGCGCCGGTGCTCTGTACTAAATTTTACAGTAAGTAACACTGACATCCAAGTATTTCCAGAGATTTGTGGTATACGCTCTTTAAAAATAAATAATAATCTTATATATATATATTTAAATAGACGTGATTTTTCCTATATTTCACTTTTCAGCCACCACTACCTAGCACAGATCACTGATGTTTGTGGGTGGAAGTAGCATGGAGTTTCCTATCGTGCACAACGTTGGCCGAATGCCGATAGCTGTGGTGATGTGGGAGATATAATGATTAAAGTTGGTCAGTGCAGGGCGTTTTCATATTTCGACCAAAAATTCCTATCTCCGTGTACTTCCCTTTCCTGCCACAACTACATAACATAGACTTTTCGTGTTTGTGTGTGGTAGTAGAATCGTCTTTCCTGTCGTGCACTATGGTTGTTAGATGTCGGTAGCTATGGGGGTGTGGGAGATATGGGGGTTGAAAGTGATCGACCTGTGGCAATTTCATACTTCTGCCAAAGACAAAAGTGTCATGGTGTATCACTTTTCAGCGAAAACTATAGATCACAGATAACTGGCGTTTGTGTGTAGTAGTATCACAGAGTCACCTTTCGATCACAACAGCGGCCGAATTTCAGAAACTGTGGTACTGTGGTTGATATGGTGGTTGTAAGTGGCCGACCAAGGATATTTTCGTATTTCGACGAAAGGCTTGTGTCTCCGCAGATTTCACTTTTCTACCACGACTACATAGCATAGAGCATTGGTGTTTATGTGTGGTAGTAGAATCGTGTCTGTTGTCGTGCACTATGGTTGTTAGATGTCTGTAGCTATGGGGGTGTGGAAGATATGGGGGATGAAAATGGTCGACCTGCGGCAATTTCATATTTCTGACAAAGACGCATGTGTCACGGTGTATCACTTTTAAGTGAAAACTATCAATCGCAGATCACTGGCGTTTGTGTGTGGTAGTAACACAGAGTCTTCCATCGACTTGTGTGTATC
>JARYHS010008074.1:32615574-32642761 GCA_031002005.1 Vandiemenella viatica | reverse complement strand
CACCATGTGCGATGCAAGAATAAATCTAAAATCGAAATCTTTAATGTTTATAAATACATTTTAAATAAATATTTTACACAAATGCCAGCGAATTTTATCGAAATGAAACAGGGTAATGGTAAAAAAAAGGAATAAAACAGCAGAAATAAAAAAATTTTGATGTCAGCTTGGAACCCTGAATATCAAGAGATATATTCCAATTTTAAATCGTTAGATATGGAAATTTTATTCTAATATCGGTTGTGGAAATAGTTGGCTCCTATTGGGACAGAGAAGGAAGTAGCGCAGAGAAAGTAGGTTTTCAGCAGGGAATTTAATACAAGGGGAGATCGATTGAGGCTGAAGCCACCGAAGGCGTGTTGGCTTAGTGAAGTAGTAGACTAGATCCGGCTAGGAATTGTTACAAGTAGCGAGGTCCCTTGTAGCATGAGAAGAGAAGCAGAAACTGTCACTTATAGTCATTATGTTTTCATACATGAAAACCATTGCACGTGACATAGCTACTTCTTTATAGGCCACCTTGAATCATACCAAAAGTCTTTATAACGGTTTTGTTCAGTTTTGCACAGAAGTTTATCGAATAACGCTGCTCCAAATGACGCTGCATTTTCGACTCTCCGAGTTTTCGACAGGCGTTACTGAGGTTAAAATTTAAATAACTTGCCTTTGAGTCACGAGCATCAAACACACAATTGTTAAAACATCATATGTTTAAACTGAGTAAAGAAGAAATAAAAGATAAATGAAAGATTATACACTGGCAATGAACCATCGATCTAATATAAACTCCCGGAAATTTATTCCTGCTGATGGAAAAAAAAAAAAAAAAAAGCATTGAGAGATTTGAAATATTTATCCTGAGTTTTTATTGATGCTTTACTGGCCATGATTATAGGGTTGTATAACGGCTCCCAATACTCCTTCATGTGGAGGAATTAACATGCAAGGACCGGGGCGGTGTAACGGTTAGCGTTCTCGCCTCGCATTCGGGAGGACGGAGGTTCGAATCCCCGTCCGGGCATCCAGATTTGGGTTTTCCATGGTTTCCCCAAATCACTCCAGGCAAATGCCGGGATGCTTCCTTCAAAAGGCCATGGCCGAATTCCTTCCCATTTCTTGCCCCCATCCTTGCCCTCCATCCTTTCCCGTCACTAAAGACCACGATGTTAAAAGAGACGTAAAGCAGTTAAAAAAAATAAAAAAATAAAATAAAAATAAAAAAACATGCAAGGAATGTTGTCGCGGAAGTCATTGTGGGAGTATACAAACTTGTTGAGTATGCATTGATTGTCACCAACCTTATTTAAATTTTCTAATTTGAAACATTTGTTGATTGTATAAGACCAATGAAAATTAATTTACAGTTAAATTGACTTTATGATAACTCAAGAATTATTTAAAAATATTAAGTAATTTATTTATATTTGAATGTCTAAAATATTGAAATTTATTCGATTTTAAATCATTCAGGGCAGTAATGAGTTCTCAGGAAGGAACTGATTTCAAATGTTTTTCGCTAGTACTTCGGGTGTACAGCTTGCAGGGACGGTCAAGCTATCTTCTCACTGGTGAATAGTGAGTCTTCCGGTATTGTTATATAGCGGCTGGCGGAATAGGTCGATCAGCTGACTTAGTCTCCTCTCATACCAAGGCAAATCAGTAAAACGTTTCTCTCAACCTGTCTTCCGGTCTGCAGAAGCCTCGGTTTTCACCGCCATAGAGAGGCTTTGAACTAGGTTTCCTAACACATCTTTCCGCGCGAGTATATCGTACCGTGATTGGCGTAACATAAAAACAAACACATAGTAATATTATCAACAAGAGCTGTAATTGGCTGAACACCCTGTAAAACTCTTCTTATACAGCAGATACTAGAAAAAACGTTTGTCGCATTTCGACAGCTTTTAGCTGTGTCGATGCGTGTGCAATAATATCTATTACTAAATTTTTAATAAATAACTGGCAATACAACTACTGTTTATATTTCTCTATTATCGTATCTGTTTCGCCAGTGACGATACCTTGACAAGAGGCAAAACACGTACAACCGTAAAAAAAAAAAAAAAAAAAAGGTTGTCGTAGAGGTGTTTTTTATTAACATTTCAACTATTAAAGCAAATTCATACAAATCACCTCCAACAATAATGCATTTATTATTGCTCCCTGCGTGCCAAGCCCCCTTGCTAGCTTTTAATCTGTATATTGCGGGCCATAAAAATGTCTTTTTAACAGTTCGGTCACTCTGGGTCCTCCGCTAACAGCCTCGACTGTCTTTTCTTGCATCATAGAGTCGAAAATTACAGGCCGTTCAGTTTGACGTCAGTGGTAAGTGAATTAATGGAGAGTTTGATATTAAACCACATCAGAAATACTGTACATGTGAGGAGCGTAAGTGGTTTTCAAGTAGGCAGTATGGCTTTAGGCAAGGATATTAATGGGAGTCTCAGTTGGTGGGATATATGCAAAATATTTCAGGTGAAATGGACAAGGGAGGCCAAATTGATAGTATAGCACTAGATGTTTCAAAGGCTTTTGTCAGAGTGAGCCATAAAATGGTAGTAAATAAGGTAAAAACTATTGGAGTGGATGAGAAAAGTGATTGACTGGGTAGAAGAATTTTTAAAAGGCAGAAAACAGAAAGTTAGAGTAGGAAAAAAATTACCAAAAGAAGTGGAAGTAAAAATTTGAGTGCCGCAGGGTAGCATATTGGGACCATTTCTATTCATTATGCTAATGAATGATTGTGTTGATTGTTTACTATCAGAAATTAGATTGTTTGTAGATGATACAATGCTATATAAAAGGATCAAAACACTAGAGGACTGTAGACAGCTGCAGGGTAATCTGGACAGGATATCTAGTTGGGATGGTAAATATGGGATGAAGATAAATGCAAAGAAGAGTCAGCTTATTAGATACACAAATAAAAAACTAAAGGTTGATCACGATTATAAAGTGAGGAATGAAATGTTTGTCGAAGACTTGAAATGTAAATATCTTGGCATTACGTTAGATAACAAGCTTAACTGGGCAGGACACATTGGTCTGACAGTAAGAAAAGGTTTCAAAATTCTGGATTTGTTGAAAAGAGTAATGAGGGGACGTACGAGAGAAGTAAAGGAATTGGGTTACAAAACTTTAGTCAGACCATTACTTGGATATAGTAGTGTATGGGACCCACATTTTGCGTATCGAATACAGGAGTTGGAGAAGGTGCAAAACAGGGTGCTGGATTTGTTTCTGGAAATTGCCGCATAATGCAATCAATCAGTAAAAGAAATGACAAAAGAGCTGGAATGGGATTCCTTGGAAGGCAAGAGGAGGGAGAAGAGGTTCATGGGAGTGTGATGAGTCATGAAAAGATATTGGTGTAAGAATGAAAAGTAATGCATGGAAGGGAAAAGATGACCACAACCACAAGCTGGGACTCTATTTCAGGCACAAGGGTGTAGGAAGATTCTCTTTTTTGGGTAAGGGTGTCAGGGATTGGAATAAGTTACCTAGAGAAATAAAGAATAATTTACCAAAAAGATGAAAGAATTTAAGGCTAAAATTTGCAGAGGGCAAATGTAGGTGGGTGCAGGGAAGGGGGAAGATGGGTGAGTAGGGAAATTGCCACCGGAGCCTGTGCTCCATGCTACATCTGACCAGAGACATTGGAAAGACCAAACTTCATTTACACTTACTGTTAGTATACACAGACAACTCTTATTGCTCTATATTCCAAAGTACTTAGCTTCAAACTATTTATGTACCAACACGATCCAGCCATACCACTGATGCGTCTTACACTTGAACCCACCTACTCCTTGTTGTTAATAGAGACTGCTTGGTGCCAGCGGAAATAGTACTGAAATAATTCGGTAACAAATTTAGCCTCATCCAGCCAAATTTCAACTTCTCCTTCACGTAATGCGTTTGCATAGACAACTCTTTAGTAACTAAACCAATCCAATCATAAGTGTAGGGATACGAACCAGTTATTATTTACAGTTGAGTGGAGGATTGATCTCATGAGGATGCCTGCAACCAAATTATGTATATTGAAGAATTAATTCATAACATGAAGGAGGAGGAAAATCTAAATTCATGGGCTACTGGACTCACATGCTATGAAAACAAAATAAAGACTTACTATAAGGGATTTGAATCTAGAAGAAAGAGGAAGCAAAGTATTAAAACTTTGTGATTAATATAAACTCACAAAGACTGTAATATCTCGCTGGCCGGGGTATTAGTTTTGACTTGAAATACCTTGTATGGTGCCAGCTTGCAAAAGTAGCAAGGTTAATTTATTTTAATTCAATAATATTTATAATGGGCTCTTCACATGACAATTCTCAGGGGATCACACAAAAGAAATGGGTTCACATTAAAAGAAAATGAATTTATTCATTAAGACAAAATTGTTGTCATTTCAAGATCACAAATGTATGGCAAACATATGATAGGCACCCAGGCTAATAGCTCTTTAATTCTGGCATGAGTCACTCAGGGCAGTTTCCAGGGTTTTGAGATGTTGCAGTAAGTCTCTATATCAGCAGGCGGTACACATTACCCGGCAGGACACTGGTCGGCGGCGGCGTCGGCGGCGGCGGGCCAAGGTTTGATCAGCGCGACCGGCTGATATACACAGCTACCTCCGTTTATCACTTGTAGCAGCAGCCACTGCCCACAACCTTGCTCTGGGGCGTCCAGAAACGTTCTCCTCCCCGACGACATAGAACATAGCAAAAGAAACAACTCGGAGGAGTAGATGCCATCCCCTCCATCCTCTGGCTGTCCCACACACTGCACCACATACGGCAAGCCCTCCAGAAAAAACAAAAATATCGCGAGAAGAGAGGGCGGTCTGTGTCCCGCGCCCCTGCGCCAAACCAAACATGTCTCTGGGGACAGGCGTCTGCCTTCTGTCATCGACTGGCCCTCAGATACACACAGTGTCGGGCAGCACACCTCCGCGCCAGCGAGCCGACGTGCTCTGTAGGACATTACAGCTTCAACTGCCACCTCCACAAAAATTTGAAATTTCCTATTTAAAGTTCAAATTTTTCATTCAGTCCATGTGACATATCCTCTCACTATGTCCCGAAACATTTCATCCTCACGCTCTTTAGCCAGAACTGTCTCTTCAACCTATCGTTTGCCCGAGTCATACAATACCTTGATAAAAACCACCCATTTCGAAACTTCCCTCTGCTGAAAAGTCATGCGGATTGTCTCATTGGTCTACAACCACTGCAGTGACTGCTCGATCCTACACTGCGCTCCGCTACGAGCATGAAACTCTCTGTGACATTCATTACAATGGGCATAGCGTAAATGATACCAGTTGGGTCCAGCCTATCTTATGGCTACAGATACAACTTAAACAGTACACAACATCTAAACAATAACACACAGTGTTCAGAAAAAAACTTAATCCTAAGAAACTATAGTCTCAGAAAATACATCGTTGTGCCGCTGTCCAGCCTTTCTGATGGTTACAGATATTACGTAAAATACAATACATATAAAATACCCGCACACAGTGGGTAAAAAAAATTAATTCTACCAGATTGTGGCCTCACAAATCATCCTTCCTGTACCCTCTGTTAACAAAATTACAAATGAGAGTGCAAAAATGCAGAAGGATTAATATAAAAAAAAAATCACAAAGCCATGACATAAAGGCAAATCTTTATCGTCAACAATGCCCATATAACCAAACAGAGAAAACCATTGTGTCCGAAAACAAGTGAACAATGAATCAGGGCCACCCAGTAATGATTAAGAACCCTAAACCAAACCACCATTTTCCTAATAGACTACTTATACCCCTAAAAACAGCTTTCATTATCCATAAAAACTGAAAATTTTCTAACTTCATCTTACAATAACTAAGCCTATGAGGTGACGACATATTCTCTTCATACGTACACACTCCTTGCAACTTAACAGAATTTGCAGTCACAACGCTTCCCTGTAGAGCAGAACCAACTTCATAACAGCCACCTTCACGCAGATGGTAAGGCGCCTGCCTCCAACCAGATGGAGCCCAGGTCCCTGCACCCCGGTGAAGTCAAGGACACTCTCTGCCTCAGCTGATACTCCCAGTTTCAAAACAACCCACACTCTTAAGCTGTGTCCACACCTGTTCAACTTTCGGTCGTCAAAGGCATGCGTCATGTTGAACGGGGGAGAGGCTCGGAAGGCATGCCCGAGATCCTCATTCCGTTCAACAAACCGGGAGGCACGGCGTATTGAAAGCGTTTCCAGCTGAAGTGGATTCTCGTGCGTCTCCGCTTGCAATATGTCGCTCTCCAACGACGAAACGCTTTCGTTTTTCGAAGATTAACGTTCGTTTTCATTGTTTTGGGACGTCAAAAATAAATATTATATTCATTTAAGTGACAGTATTTATAATAAATATTTAGTAGTTTTCCAAATCATTTATAATTAATTCATGCTCATTTTAATTAACATTTTGCACTGGTTGATTTTTGTGAAGAGTTTTGACAACGTAGGATTGTGTGTTTTGCGAAATTATTGTACAAACATTCGGTGCAGGATGCGTAAAATTCGTTGTGCATTATACAGTACTTTCACGTAGGAAATATTTAATCTCGTTTAACGAATGGTGGGAAGGCTCAAGCTTCATCATGTACTTAGTATATCAATAGGCAGATTTAAAGAGCATTAAATGTCGTATTATTCAGTAAACAACATTTGTTGTAGTAAGCAGTCAGATGCACTGGGGGCATCCATAAATTACGTGAGGTGAAATAGGGGGGGGGGGTCCGACGAAATCTCACCAGGGGGGAGGGGGGGGGAAATCTCACGTGAGATTTTGCGAAAAAATTTGGGGACAGTAGAGCCAAAAAAAAGTCTACAATTTGCGCCAAAGTCGATTTTAGGAGGGTATTTCGTCAAAAAATTAGGGTGTGACCTAAAAAAAAAAGTCTACAAAAGTTTCGAGGGCGATTTCTAGGGGGGGGGGGGTTCTCACAGACCAGATCTCACCAGAGGGGAGGGGGGTCCGGCCAGATCTCACGAAATCTCACCAGGGGGGAGGGGGGGTCCAGAAATCCGGAAAAACACCTCACGTAATTTGTGGATGCCCCCTAATACGTGAATTTGTGAAAGTATCAACGAATGTTGTGAATAAACAAAAACCATTTTTACAGTTGCATAATGTCTTCTAGTTAAAAGTTTCAGATTATTCTTTGGAAGGGAATGCTTTCTATGTTAGTCGATGTCAGTCAGCTTATATGTTGTAAATAACTTCGCGAGATTTACGCTCGCGAAGTTATTTACATCATAACTACGGCAAAAACCGAAACTTTTTTTTATGATGTCAAATGCAGAGTTTGGCATAGCGCTGTAACATCAAGAGGCTTACACAATGGACAACTATTTAACTTAATCAACACCTTTTAATCTTAACTTACGTATTGCTATGCTATTTTTCTCGGATCAAGAGCAATTCGTTCTAATGTATCAAATAAAAGGCGGGTAGGTAATGTGCAGGTTTCTTTCTTACAGAAACTAAATTTATTGAAAGTATGTTACTCAGCTACATTTTCGAGATACATCTCCAGTTGAAAATGTTTGTTATATTATTAGAATTGAAGATGAAACTTCCTTACAAGTAGTTATCTTACCATGGTATGCTGCCTATCGGTGACATAAAATATTCTACGAATTCATCCCGCAATTCGGAAGCTTTCAGAGAGTCTTAGAGGAATTCTCCGAAATGGGGCGAAGCCAGTGTCTTTTGCGGTAGCTCCGCACCAAGTTCCGGGAATAGTAGTCCCTTTTCTGGCATCTTCAATGTCCAAAGATCCCACTGGACAGTAAAACCTTGTACAATCTGGCTTTATACGAAGGAAATTGTGCAGATATACGCAACATAAGACTATGTCCACAATCGTACTTTTAACTTTGAACTTAATTGGCCTTAGGAAAATTCGGAACACGGAAGCAAGCAGACCGAAGGCATTTTCAACGGTACATCTTCGGCAGGTATTGCGTCTCTGAATTTGGTGTCTCGTTTGAATGGCGGGTTTCACCATTGTTAGAAGAGTATAAAAATTTTGCTTCGATATTCGCGTTAAGTTTTTAAACAGCGCATTGTCATTGAACTGCAGTTCTTGGAGAATTTACACATTTCGAGTTTTCAAATAATTCTTTACCCACAGTTTCCTCCGCGATTTCCCCCCCCCCCCGGGATTTCGCTAATATAAGAATGACAGCTGTAATGCCCGCCAGACAAATTGAATCATCAATCTCGCTACGGCTACTCCGGAACACTGAGGGCATGCCTCAAGAGGCGCGAATGTGGACACTAAAGGGCATGCCTTCTGATGCGTGCCTCTAGCGCATACCTCAAGATGAACATATTGCAAGAGGAACGGGCAAGATGAAAAGGCAAGTTGAAAGGGAAAAGGCACAAGTGTGGACATAGCTTTAGGCCCTCCGCACACGGCGCGTTTGCCAAGCGATGCGGACTCGTCTCGTACTCGTCGCGTCCGAACTTCTTACGGAAGTCTGTGGGGAGCCGCCAACGGAGCGATTTGCGTGCGATTCGTACTCGGCGCGAACTCGTCTCGAGCGGCGTGCGTCTCGTGCGATCAGTTTGGAAGTTTTTTTTTTTTTTTTTTTTTTATATTATTTATTGGCAAAAGGACAGAGTCCATACAGCCAAAAATACCTTTACATATTGATGGTACAAGGTTAGAGGTGCAATTCTTACAGTACGATACCATACAATACAGAACAAAACAATACCGAAACATACAATACATTACAGAGCAATACAATACGATACAGGACAATACAATGCAATAAAGTGCCATATACTGTAATACAACCAATTACAATACAGTAAAATATCATACAATACATTACAATATTTTGGTTTACATATTATGTAGTGATGCCAGGAGTACAACTCCTACCGTGCTTTTTATCATTAATTTTGGAATATGATTCTTGACATATAGTTGATTTGCCTGGTAATTTACAAAGTTCGAAATAAAACTCTTAAACTAGCATTTATTTACATCTTATATTTCAAGGATAACAGTGCTACTCTTGTGGTGCAATAGATTTACATATTATGTTATACCTTTAAATTACAACTCATACTATACGACTGATTTATATGTGAACCTAAGTAAATGAAAATGGAGCTCTTACAGTGCACTTGGTTTACATATTGCGTTGCCAGATTAGGCATAAAACTCTTAGCGTACAACTGATTTACATGTTGTATTATTCGGTTATACATTTACACTTATCGAACAATTGATTTACTTGTTATGTTGTCTAGTTAAGAGTACCAATCTCATCCTATAATCTGTTTACTTGTTATCCTGCTAAGTTAGAACTAAAACTCTTATGGTAAAGTTGGTTTACATCTTGTGTTATAAATTCATAAGCAACACTTTTCCTGTACAGATATTTATTACAAGGATCATATATCTATGTGATTTTCCTTGGCAAATCTATAGAGGCTTATATAGATTTTCGGTTCTTGTTTCTGAAGAAGATGTTGGATTTTGGTGGGAAGTTCAGCCCCGTGTGGTTTGGAAGTTCGCGCGTGACGCACGAGACGAGTGAGACGAGTGAGACTAGTGGGACGGCGGAGGCTATTAAATTATTTTTTTTGGCAGTGGAGTAGAGAAACAGCCTGTTCTGTATGATTATACACTTGCGGGTATTCGAGAAAGGACTGCACTGAAAGAGCATGGAACGAGGTTGCAATGGCAGTAAAGTTAACAGGTAATATGTAATAAGATATATTTTATTTTTTATTTATTTTAATGGTTCATTTTTTTAATCATTTTATTCCAATTCATGTTTAACAGGCATTATAATAAAAAAAAAAAAAAAAAAAAAAAAAAAAAAAAAAAAAAAAAAATTACGTGAAAAATAAACTGAACATTAGTAATGATTTGCACATAGTATTATTTCAATACCAGTATTTCCACTGCCAAGGTAGTGAATCCTGTGGAGTGACAAAATACTTTGCTAAATAGTCTCTCAAAGAATTAGCTGTTGATTGATCGTTTATTACTGCATATGGAGCTGTAGGTGTGGAAATAATATTGTTTGCAGTAGCATTTAAGTTACAATTGTCATCATATTGTGCCGTGTATTGGATTCCTTCTCTTTTTCTGACGTAGTTATGTAGTATACACGCAGCTTTCACAGTGTAAATGACCTTATCGACATCGCGGCAACGTATCGGAGTATTCAACACTTGAAATTTTTCTGTCATCATTCCAAATGTACATTCGATGCTTTTTCTCGCTCGACTTATACTGTAGTTGAATGTCCTTTTTATATTATCAATAACCCGCTTTGAGTATGGTCTCATTAGGTATCGTGATAAAGGAAATGCCTCGTCAGCCACAAAGTAATAAGGAAAAATACAATCATTATTTTCATCATGAGGTAGCTTTATAGGAAGTTGAAGATCAAGTCGAGAATGAGTCAACCAGTGCCTCATAGCTGAAGCTCTAAGAATCCCTCCGTCACTGTTTCTTCCTGCATAACCTACCTCAACCATAGTAAACAGGTCATCAGCATCACTACATCCTAATAGCACTATAGAATGGTATGATTTATAATTACTTGAACCAGTATTCGGAATTTTTTCAATACGAATATGTTTTCCGTCCAGAGCATCTAAACAGTTTGGTAAATTCCATAGTAATTGTAAACGATCAGCTATGCTTTCCCACTGTATCCTTGTTGGTTGCGGCATGAAAACTTGATTTATCTGGTCCCAAATTATAATAGTGAAAGGACCACTTTTAGCAAGTGGTAATTTACCTAAAATTCCTTCTGAGTTGGAGGTAACTGAAGAAAACGAGGACTTACAGACGTCAACAGTACCCGAGTCTTCTAATGAATGCAAGATCCATCGTCACAACCACCACCGACTCCTCCAACTCTTCCCTCTTTCAGACAACTCTCTGCGCCTTTTATTGATGAACCGTCTACGTCGGCCTCAGTTCCTGTGGTAGTGGCTGGCCAACCTGACCATTCCAGAGAGACGCCTATTCGCAGAAAACGAAAGAGAGGAGTAACGAGCGACAACTATGCTGCAATAGACACAGTCTTCGCTGAACATTTGCAGGCCAATAAAAACTCTCCAGCTGATGATGGAAAATAAGGCATCAAGCAGTTTTCTCTCAGTCTTGTGCCTGACATGTTACACATGACAGATCCACAGATCAGAGTATTTAAACGAAGGACTTTGCTCCTAATAGACGAAACACTTGGAGTTAATCCCATTGATTTTCCAACACGAGGACTAGATTCACAAACTGTAACTAGATTTACAGCATGTCGTACTCCTTTATCTACATATACTGGGCCAGCTAGTGAAATGTTCGAAGATTCAGGTTCAACACTAGAATACGAGAACTCACTGTCAGATGGCTCTCTCAGAATGAACCAAGCAACAAACCAAAAAGTTTCACACAATTGTAAATATTTTAATTTCTACATATTCTTAGTTTTATTGTTTAAAGAACAAATGTAAAATGTTGATATAGTAAACATGTGTGAAACATAATGTTGATTCTTACCTTAGTGTAATTAATATTCTTTCTTCCGCTATTACACATTCCCTGATGTTTGTATTTCGCTGGTGAATCGCGGGAGAAATAATTTCCACAAGATTGGTATAGGAATCTTTTGACATTTTATAGAATGCATGAAATCAAACGTCTGATTCTTTTAATTCAGTGGCCGCAAGGAATACTCGGCAATTGATGTTCCTCTCGATGTAGGGATGCACCCAATATTTCCTCTTCTTCCTCATTTTTTTTTTTTTTTTTTTTTTTTTTTGAAATAATAATACACATAACTACATCCTCTTCTTCACTCGAACTTGGCATTTCAAAATCAGAATAACCTTCTAGGGATGTGTCAGATGAAAGCTAGGCACACAACCGTCCCGCCTGTTTGTGCAGGCAGACTGGCTACTTTAAACGCTTCGTTGTCGGACCCCAGTTCGCGTGAAACGCCCGTGACGCACAAGACGCATGAAACGAGTGGTCCCGACGACGAGCGGTAATCGCGCCGTGTGCGGACGGCCTTATGCTTCGGCTCCTAATTCGAAAGCCTTGGTTCATCGACCTATTCCTCATATCGACCACATGACCAAAGTCATAACAGACACTTTAGAGAACTTGGTGTACCACTACCTCAACGTTGTCCACCTTCACTAAGGTAGCCTTGCCACCTTGCGACCACAAACCTGCTCCATATCCCTTACTCTCAGAAAGTAACCACTAGTATTCTACCAAATCCACAGCCTCATTAACCTAGCATAAAAAAACAGCATATTATACCATGCAGAATATGCCTATACACTGAATACTGCATACATAACCATAAGAAGTTCGTCACCCTATCAAATCACTAGCGCGATATCTAACACCGAGAGGAAAAAATTATTCTTGGAGAAATAGCACGTGAAAACTTTAACAATGTATAACTCGCAACTATCCTCATTTTAATTAAAATCTCGCGTCATGTCTGGCGCCGAAAGAAATACTCCACTTGAAAATTAAACTTCATTCCCTACCTTACAAAACCACAATTTTCTCTAAAAGTTCTCAAATGCTGAAGAAGTAACTCCGCTCGGACAAAAGTAAGAATACCTTCACTAATGTGCAGTATTCAACGACAATCTGCATCTGGGATTTGCATTTACTCTCACCTGTCATGAGTTATCTCCTCCGAACGGCAAAATTACTTAGCTAAAAGACGACTCTCAAAACAAAGGAGTGATGTCAGTGAACGAAATATCCGCTGGAGAAACGTGATGCTGGTTTGACTTGGTGGAACCACATTATTCCCGCTTCCCGCTATTATGAAAAAAATCCAGAGTGTACAAAACATCGTTATACCAGACTCGGCACACTTCCACCACCTCAAGCACAAATTAACGGAGCCCCAGGGAATAATTACCTTGTCCCTCATATGAAACTTCCACGACCTGCTATCACCATATTAATTAAACGACAACCGGACTGCTTATGCTCATGCGTCCTTGGCCTTCTATCCGTTGCCAAAAGGAACGTCTGAAACCTTCCAATCCATGCACGTCCGTTGTCTCTTCACCTTAAACGCTTGTCCTTCGCACGAGGAAAATGCAAATACAAATTGGGACTCATCCACTGACTCCTTTACTCCAGTCTAAGTGCTCTCCATACATCAGTGCCGCTCTGGCTACAACTGACTCTCAAAAATACCTTCCTTTATTTATTTTTTTAACTCGACCAACGTCAAAACTTCCACCAACAACTTTTAAATGTCTGTTAAATTAGGTCCACCAAGTATTCAGCAACTTCCTCACAAGAGCAACCAGAGAAGTTTAGCAAAGAAAAATGACGTACCATCTCCTATTCATTCCCACAATCGTTAAAAACTATTTCCTTCTCGCCTGACATCAATCATCGCATCTTAGCATTCTCCACACGCAGTGACTGTTCTTCAATTCCATCCCATGTACCAAATCAATTCAACTGTTTTTATGGCTCAGGTAATCTTCAACTACAACCAAAATTCCCTCCCCTCGCAACTCTCAGATGCTACCAGAATTTACTTTCCGTCCATTAGGGAGAACAGAATTTTTTTTTTTTTTCCCCCTTCCCAAACGCACTTCTGCGAACTATCCACTATATGACACTAACATTATACTTATTTATTACCATAATTATTCTCTACTTCATATCCTTGGGTATGTCTGCGGTCTCTTTTTTTTTCGCGTAGGGGCTAAGCCTAGTTAGCTCCCGTTTTGAGCCTCCCGTGTACCACGCACATCCAAAACTCATACTTATCGCTGGCGTTTGTGCTTCGGAAATTCTCAGCAAATTCTTTCCTCTCAGCAAAATACACTGATTGACTGTGCATGAATTTAGCACTAATTTCGCCTCTCAGTTCTCCGCAACAATCTCTCTCTTCGAAACCTTCCACATACGGCTCATAAGCGCACCCCAGCTGCGTTTCGCTCACACAGTCACAAAAAAGCGTCCTGCTCAGAGGGTAGCATGCGTTCGGAAAACATCGCTCGCCGCTTGGCACTCTCTTGAGGCCTTCGGCCTGGAACAGATGTTCGGCACTTGTTTCCGTCTGTCCAAATATGCACAAATATCGCAGGTCTCGTCTTTCGTGTCCGACAGTTGGCATTCTCGGTGGTTTGGTCTGTCTGTCCGTTCTTACCGATTCCGAACACGCCGACACATGGATGTCCCGCTGTTTATTTGTCTGTTCAATCGAAAAGCTCTCATGCGTTTCGCGCTCTGCTTTCAGCTTTGCAACCCGAATCTGAATCACCTCTTCTCCAAGTTGGGTCAAATCCGCACTGTGGCTCCTCTCAATTTCCACGACACTCGTTTCCAGCAAGTTCCTCCGTCCTTTTGTTTCTTCGGTTACTTCCGACACTCGTCTTTGCGCGTCCAACACCTGCTCCTTTGGGTTATCAACAGCACTGCTTAATGTTTTCTGCGCCACTTGCAGCGATTGCACAGACTCCTTAATTTCCCCTACCTTTTTGTCCATCGTGGCTGTCAATTCCTCCCTGAACGCCGATAGTTGTACATTGATTTTCTTTTGTTCCTCGCTCATGAATGTTAATCGTTCATTAATGGGACTCAGCAGTTGCTGTACTATTACCAACATATCATGGGGCGTCATTATTGCGCTAGCGTGATTTTCCGGCAGCGACACAAACTGATCGCTCGTTTCCGCGGTTGGAGGAAAACTAGTAGTTCTTTCTTTACTGACTGTTTGCTGAATAATTTGCTCAGCACTTCGAACCACGGCGTTGTTAATTAAATGACCGTGATTTCCCTCCATCGCGAATTCCTGCTCGTTTGGCTCTGACGGACTGTGATTTTGTGCCATCCCGGTAGATTTTCCGGACCTCAGTTTCATCCACTCAAAAGCACCCAAAATTTTAGAAACTTCGTAAAACAAATATTTAACCACACTTCTCCTCCCACAATTCAATGTTTATACCGGTACATCCACGGGAAGCATCCACAAATTCTCAAACGCACAATTATTGATGGAATGAACGCTAAAACACACAAAACTCAATTATGCAGAGCATAGATGCTCGAGGCATTCTAAAAACACGACAAGCAAGAAAAGTTTATAAAAAACCATACTCGTCACAGAAGACAGGCAAAAACAAGCATAATTTTCCGACGCTGAGATGCTGTGAAAATCTTACCTCCCTAGTCTCCAAACATTTTCCCACAACAGAATAACCATCAAAACCAACAAACAATTACAAACAAAAGGACAACTCGAACATAACCAAAGACCATCACTTCACATCTTCCTCCACCATTGACCAACAATTTATGCAACGTCGTATTTTTTCATATACATCAACAACCCATGAACGATCAACAAACAGTGGTTCAATATCACACACGAGAACAGATAATCACCTCGCTCGGGACGCCCACAGGAGTCCTATGCTGTTACAAATAACAAATATTACACATAATCAATCTTATCATTATACATTGTATATGCTGGACCTCTCCTCTGCTATCACCGCCACACCGCAGAAATGCTGAAAAACACATAGAGAGTTCTACTCGCTAAAACGAAACGTTTGCAACATCACAAACAGTCAGTCCACAGGTTGGAGCGCCATGTTATAATGTCTCGTTGGCCGGGGTATTAGTTTTACTTTGAAAGACCTTGTATGGTGCCAGCTTGCAAAAGTAGCAAGGTTAATTTATTTTAATTCAATAATATTTATAATGGGCTCTTCACATGACAATTCTCAGGGGATCACACAAAAGAAATGGGTTCACATTAAAAGAAAATGAATTTATTCATTAAGACAAAATTGTTGTCATTTCAAGATCACAAATGTATGGCAAACATATGATAGGCACCCAGGCTAATAGCTCTTTAATTCTGGCATGAGTCACTCAGGGCAGTTTCCAGGGTTTTGAGATGTTGCAGTAAGTCTCTATATCAGCAGGCGGTACACATTACCCGGCAGGACACTGGTCGGCGGCGGCGTCGGCGGCGGCGGGCCAAGGTTTGATCAGCGCGACCGGCTGATATACACAGCTACCTCCGTTTATCACTTGTAGCAGCAGCCACTGCCCACAACCTTGCTCTGGGGCGTCCAGAAACGTTCTCCTTCCCCGACGACATAGAACATAGCAAAAGAAACAACTCGGAGGAGTAGATGCCATCCCCTCCATCCTCTGGCTGTCCCACACACTGCACCACATACGGCAAGCCCTCCAGAAAAAACAAAAATATCGCGAGAAGAGAGGGCGGTCTGTGTCCCGCGCCCCTGCGCCAAACCAAACATGTCTCTGGGGACAGGCGTCTGCCTTCTGTCATCGACTGGCCCTCAGATACACACAGTGTCGGGCAGCACACCTCCGCGCCAGCGAGCCGACGTGCTCTGTAGGACATTACAAGACAAACACGCTTTTTATTCATCTTTCTTTGGAAACTAATCCAGTTGTTATTTAAAACTGTATAGATTTAATCTACACCTGAATATGGCGATGGAGTCAAGTGTCGCCGAAGTACTGTATTTTGTATAAGAATTTAACTCAGTTTCCCGAGAGAAATTAATAAATATACAATGCCGGGAAAAACTTCGATCATTAATAACAAACACGCTATTAAAAATCAAAAAGGAACGACAAGAGGATATAGAGATATAAAAAAAAAAATCAGAACTGAAAAAGAAACAATATACATCAGAAAAGAAGCATCCTGAAGAAATGTTGAAATTAATGAAAGAGAATACGAAACGGGAACACAACAATTATAATATTTTAATCAGACATGCAAGAAAGACAAATTGTCTGTGAAAGCAATGTGAGGTAGTTTGATCAGGAAATGGTCGTAAGTAAAATAAATGCGAATTTTCGGAGGATCAGAAAGAATTTTGGAGAAAAGAAGAAAAGACGTATTAACGAATCTATTTACTTTTTGATTAATTAATTTCACTATTCCCTCTTCAATTAATATTGCTTTCTTAGAAAACTGTTAAATCCACTCTAAATCAATCTGAAAATTAATATTCTAGTCGTGTTCACGTAGTCATGTAGTACGTTTAGTTATTTGAGTAAGTAGCTGGTTTCCATGACTTCGTTCGTGTTTGCCAACAATTTTGAAGATATTTATGTTTTTGCCCGGACCCTTAAATATTTCAAGGATAAAATGTAGACCACATAACTCCCTGCCGTTACCGACCAGTTTACCCATCGGTTTACACACTAAATAAGAGGCATATAAATTACTTATATTTGTTAACAGCTGAAAAGGTAGAAAACTTTATCATATTGTGTAACATTATTCAAGAACGTTCTAGGAAATTTTACTACATTCATGAACGTTCTAGTACATTGCAGAAGATTTCAAAATATCTTTTGATCGAAATATGAAAACAACGTAGGTCAACCACCATTTCTCCCACACCTCCATAGCCACCGACATACAACCGCCATAGTGCACGATGGAAGACTAGAGGCTATTACCACACACAAACACCAGTGGTCTTCGCTAAGTAGTTGTGGCTGCAAAGTGAAATATAGTCAAGATATATATATTCAAGATTAACGCAGTAACAAGTCTTGTAGCATGTAAAGGTTTGTTAACGATCTTAATGTAATAGTCTTAGATTCTTTAAAGCGTCTAATCGATTGACTGGTTTGGCTCACCGGTTTAGAATATAAGTGAGGTGATTTTAAACAATTAAAAAATCACTCATATACATATCCAACTCTGTCACCAGTTTCTTTTTATTTCTCAAAAATACCTACCGATTGCCACCAATGAAAAATAAGTTCACTTCTTTACCGAAAATTTCAAGACTGACATTAGCTCAGTCCAACACTGCTATCTATGGAGTAATCTTTATTTTTTATTTATTTGTGTTGTCTTTCGGCCTGGTCGGCCATACTGCCAGGTTCTTTGCATTTAATTTTACATTGGTTTATGTTTAATGTTTCAGTTAAATTACAATTTCTTATCCTTTATTTTACAATGGTTCATAAGTCCCATGAGAGATGGGTTACAATTTCTTTATAAAATATATCACGTTATTGCCTTTTCAATTGCACCGTGTGAGTCGTCACCAAAAGTCCAGGGACCACTTTTTGTATCTTTCCACCAGAATTGAATATTCATGAAATAGTTCCTGTGATTGCCTTATCTATTTGGATCCTTTGGTGTGAATAATGTTGCGTACTTGTATTTGTAACTATTCTCATTGGATGTTGCTTTAATGTGTATGTTCTAGATAATGTGGAGTATTTTTGAAGGGTTTGTGTATCTACTTAGTTTATGACTGTTGGTCTAGAATTGGCTGGTCCGCTTTGTCTTATATTTGAATATTTCCTTCTTTAAAAAAGGACATTATGGTTCTGTATATTGAGTGGTTGTTGGAAGAGAGCAGGATGGCTAAATTAGTTGGGAAGGGGATCTTGCACCT
Organism: Vandiemenella viatica; assembly: GCA_031002005.1. Classification (NCBI taxonomy): domain Eukaryota; kingdom Metazoa; phylum Arthropoda; class Insecta; order Orthoptera; family Morabidae; genus Vandiemenella; species Vandiemenella viatica. The sequence goes on along the minus strand of JARYHS010008074.1, from coordinate 32,624,268 downwards.
TGTGAGTTCCTTCAGTATTTTGTTTTGGATATTGGTGTATTTTTTGGAGGTGGTTGATGTTCCCTATTGCTCGGTCGTCACAGTCACATCTGGGGCTATCTCTTAGTCCTATCCGGTTCAAGTGGCTGGGAAAGTTGCCGTGGTGGAATCTGGTTCAAATTATATAGATAAAATTTATAGAGGGCAAATGTAGGTGGGTGCAGGATAGGGGGAAGATGGGTGTGTAGGGAAATTGCCACCGGAGCCTGTGCTCCATTGCAATTAAATTAAATTAAATTAAAATGTCATCTAAACTCTTACGATTGTTGATGGCGAGAGTAGTTATATAAGATTACTCCATAGATAGCAGTTTTGGGGTTCGCGTCATTGTTGCTGGGGTCTCTTTGCTGGTTGTTGCACGTTTCGCTGGGTTGAATTTGGCATAAGCTTGAACACAGTTCTCAAACATATCCATGAAATTCAGTGCACACTATTTTGCACAACTATACCTTTTTACTATCTTCACTTCCAAAGTTACTTGAAATCTCACTTATAAAAACAGATTAAAATACAACACGACAGTTTATACCTTGGTTGAACCAAGAAGAAAATCCTAACATGGATCTGCAAAATAATAATAGTTATAATCTGCACTTACTGGTAGCTCAAATAAGTAAACTTTGAAATTTTGTGTCTGAGCACACATCACGCCTAAACTAATGGACTGATTTCAGCAGGACTGCATTCAGCAGTAGTTTATCCCATCAGTTAAGCTGTAGAGTTGTTTTTATTGTTGCTTTAGGGCACGTCGACAACGATGTCATTAGCGCCTTAACCTGTAAAGTGCTTCGTGTCTACGATCACTCTTGACCATACTCGGGTCAAAGATGTAAATACAGGAATTTTTGTCTGTCTGCGTGAACATCTAGCAAAAACTAATGAGCAGATTTCAACTGGACTGAACATAATTATTGCATGTAATATCGGTAGATATAGATGAAACATGTTATCCTCAGAAATCACAAGGTCTTCAATGGCATGGAGGCCTAATTTGTAAGTTATGGTATTTTTGTACGTCTGTGCACATGTCAAGCAAAACTAACAAACGGATTTCAACGAAATTATACAAACCAATATTGGAGCGTCCATATACAACGTAGCTTCATTTTGGTCTCCCTTGATTTGTCTACCCGCCCCCCCCCCCTCCAAGCAGTGTGATGTGGCTTTTGCCTCGATCTCCCCATCCCTTGGGACATTTTGTACTGTTTTCTCTTGGCAGACTATCGCATATTATGATAAATACAGCTGATATTTGCTTTATGTATTTTTCTGCAATTAGAATTATTCTGAATGAAAAAATGTTGACTCTAGCCACTACAGAAAATGACCAATTATTAGGAAAAACTTTTTTTCAGGTACAGTCAGGTATCTTTTTCTTCTTGAGGTGTTACTAAAAGCATTCTACTGATCTCAACTATTATTGTTCATTAATTGATAAAATAGAACAAACTATAGTGCCCACAAAAAAAAAAGCTAAGAGGAGCAAGTTTATGTTTTCTTTTTATACATTTTTTTTTTTTTTGTAAGAATTCTTTGATTCTTATAAGAGGATAACGAAAACTCGTTGGAAAACATTTTCGACAAGTTTCGTTAAGTTCACAAGTGTACAACGTCACTTCACACCACATTTTTAACTTTAAATAACACTTCAGAATGCACTATAATTAATGTTGCACTGAAAATCACATGACAAAACAAAATTAGAATTATTTTATCAACGAGCGATGAGCTCACCAGCGGGCGGTGTTAAGCAAAAAAGTTTTATTTCAAGCCATCAAAACAATACGAACTGTCACTATCTTGGAATATGTAAGTGAATTTGAATCAAGCAATGTCTAATCTTTTTCGAACCATAATGCGTTCGTCGCGTGTCGGTTATTTCAAATTAACCAGTTGCGTGCAACCCAGCGCTATGACTTCAAGTCACACGCCTGCGCAACACTGTTAGTGTATAGGATATCTCCTAAATTACCATACATAAGGAGGTCATTAATCGACGGAAATAAATATTCACATGCTGTTGTGAGCTCTGTACTTTCTTTTAACTATTGGAAATAATATGAGTGAAAAGTTTATCGTAATTTTCTACCAAACCCCTCCCCCACCCCTAGAATGCGAGACGTAGTTTATGAACGCTCCAAACTTGTGTTATGGAATGACTTACTGGTTATTTTCCATTCCGATAAATTTCTTAGTTGCTCACAAAACAGTATATATTTTTTAATGAATTTAATTGAATTGAATTGTCGTAGTTGTGTACCACATCAACTATCTCACCTAGTAAGCTGAGATTATTACTTAATCAACATTAACTGTAGATTTCGTTCAATAACATAACTAATCTCACACATAAAAAGATTTGAAATACATGATTAAGCAATACCATGACTAATTCAAAAACATCTCATCTTTATTTATTGACTTATAAATAAGTTAAAAAAGCAACGTTTATTCCTTGGAAATGATTTATTTCAACAGACCATTTATTAACCTTTGAGAACCGAAAATTTATCGCTGTTAGTTTTAGAACCGGGAGTTTCTCCATCACTTTGTGGCACTGATGTAGACGAGATGTTCTGCAATAATGAGGGCAGCTGTCGTAGTAATGAAGCCGTCTCGTGTCGGCCATCCAAGACGTCTGTTGAATCTCAGCAGCCCGCTTTGTAGATCCTGCATGTATACTCTCCTGTTGTGAGTTATTTATTATTATTATTTATTTATCCCATAACCATTTATCGTAATATCTAGTGACTACAGTGTCTACATTATTATTTACATATTAATTTTATCATTGAGTACAAAGTTTCGCTAGCGCAATGCAGATTGTGATAGCAAATCACCTGGCCACTAATCTCTTTGCATACTCACCACACGTTCCCATCCCTACCACGAGGAAGCAGACCAAGCTTACAGTATAGGGAAAATGTATTTACAAGATTACATTTATGCCAATCGCATGCAAAGAACTGCCATATAATTCCAATAAAATTTGACTTTATTACAATCTAATTTGTTATGAGATGCCTAGCTTTAACTAACATTAAGCATCTAACAATTACATTAACATTAGCAAACTGCTTGTAACCAAATTCCATGAAAAGAATTGTAATTACAATAACAGTTCAATAACATCTATTGTTATGCATAATATCTTTTCTTTTTCCTTAACTTACCTAGTTAGCTTTCGCCCAGTACAACCCAAACTATAGATTATTAGTACTTGTGTCATTGCTCTGAAAGTTTGCTTTTAGACATTTTGTAAGGTTACTCTACATATTTGCATAATACATCTAAAATTTACAGTGCGTTATAATTGTATGGATTTGAAATACTGCAATATTTCTGTTTATAAAATGCTCTCGTGTAAATAGCCGAGTTAACGAAGTACTATCACACGATATTTCGGCGATCGTATCACTGTCGCCATCTTCACGAGATAATATGGCGACAGTGTTTATGATCGCCGAAATATCGTGTGAAAACATTTCGTTAACTCGGCTAGTTACCCCGAGAGCATTTTATAAATTCTCAACGCCGACAGAAACTTCATTCTTAAGGAATATTTCAGTTGTTTCTGAAGTACCATAGTATTACATTTATTTCGATACATTCGTGACTGTTACAAAAAGTAAACAGTTTTCATTTTATCCTTTCTACGATAATTGTTCTTTGCTGTATACTATCTAAGATTTCCGAGCTGTCTTACATTTGCCACAACACTTAAATTTCAGTTAAAGTACCTGTCGTGAGTAGTGTTGTCGTAGTTTGATGTTCTCAGTCTACAGGTCGCGTCCAGCAATCGGCTCACCCACGGCTGTGGGAGAGGTTATGGAACAGAATGCTCCATCTGGAAACGTGATGTCTCCAGCTCGAATCTTCTTGCTCCACCTTTCTGCGTGGTGCTATCCTCCTCTCTCATTCGTCACCATATAGGAAAAAAAAATATAAACACTTTAGAGAACGCACGTGATTGTGTTTATTGCCTGATGAAAAATTCCGCCTTTAGTGACGTCAAAAAGTAAAAGTCTTTCCCAGCAACTGCGATGATTCCACCCTGAAAATCGCTGGCCTGCTACTAGAAATAACTGTTTGACCCAGAACTTGTCTCTCATTGATCCGCCTTTTGCGCCATTTTCGCAGTTACTCATCATAACAAAACGTGTCCAGAACTGATTATCTCCGATTAAAAACATCAGAGAAACTGCCAGTAAAATCCACATTCATGACCATTTATATTATGTCTAAGACCCGGCACAACGAATTCTTTTGAAGTAACTAGACGTCGCGTCTGCTGCTCTTTAGTGCACAGATTTTAAATTCGAATTTTGAAGGAAGTTCGTGATGTACTGCCTCTGCCATTAATCTCTGGTCGCCAAAGCAATCTTTATTAAGGCTCCCACAACTAATTGCGAATGACTGTAAGCTTATCTACGCAACTCTTAGATTTCCTAGATTTCAGTTATTAAAATTTTTAGTCAAATCCTATGTCCCTCAAAATCTAAGTATGGTCCGTTAAAACATACAAGTATTATCTCAATGCAAAACATTCTTGCAGATTATGAATATTCAAAGTAAAAGTAAACAAAAATCGATCATAGATGCATAACTGTCCCCACAGTATATACACATGAAAAAGCTTGGAAAACTAACTGAAAATAACAATTTCATTACTTAAATACATTACTGTACTGTATATAAGAATTGCTACACTATTTAAGGAAACATAGTCCATTACATTTTTTATTTCAGCTTTATTTTTTCTGTATGTATAAATATACGAGGCGCGTCCAGAAAGTAAGTTCCGTTTCAATTTATCTCCGCTGCAGCGCTGCGATTGCAGTTCCGCACATGCGCTGTAGACGATGTGTATCAAGGGGAAGAACGTGCGCCATTTGGAGATCGCTGACAATTACGTACGCTTTGTTGTGCTTGTTTGAAATGTCGGCGTTGATTGAAAATCCCGCCACCTGTGAAATCAGGTCTGTGATTCGGTTTCTGAATGCAAAGAAAGTGAAACCAAGTGAAATTTATCGGCAAATTTGCGATGTTTACGGAACAAATGCGATGAGTGCCCACACACTGGAAACGTGACGAAAAACCTCGTACAGGGATTTTGCTGGGACGTGTTTCACCCATTGGCGGATCCAAGGGGGGGGGGTCATGGGAGTCATGACCCCCCCCCCCTGGGCTCGGCGTCTGATAATATTTTTAATCTCACTGATTTTAATTAAATAAGATCACGTTGAATAATGGATGGCCAGATCTCACAAAAACATACACGACAGTCACAATGCGACTGTATGCTGTTTATAATTTTATGTTGTATCCGATCGGTCATTGTGAACTGAATATCGTGCACGAAATTGCAACTTTTGATTTTGCCGCGTCGCGCAGCGCGTCGTACTATTCGTTTGCGGCTGCGCGTCCGATGTTCGGTGACGTCACAGCCGCGTAGCTCGACCGCTTCTCGCCACGAAACCGTTTGATGTATTTACATAAATATTGTCATTTTAGTTATGCACGGGTGTTTTTTACTACAGGATGCATCGAAAAATGTGATTGTGCTGGTGTGTCGAAACATAATGCATGTAGTGGTTTATTTAGAAAGATAGATTCATTCTTTTATGAAGAAACCTAGGTTTGATATTGGTAAACACCCAAAACATTTACCTATACTGAGCACTAATGCATATCATAATATGTGTGCTGCCGATGCTTCAACAACTACCTTAACCTTAGATGAAGAAGAAAATATTACTCCTGCTGAAGCTGTTCTATGCTTGCCGATTTCGTGTACGTCGACTTCCAGTTCTAATCAGATAAAAAGTTTGTTTTCTCAATCGAAATTTTCTTCAGATATTGGATGGTTTGTAAGAAAATACCTAGACGTTTCCACAAGAGCTATATTGATCGACAAACATTATTTGCCTTCTCAAATTTATGTTTTCCCACACTGTATATATATATATATATATATATATATATAAAGTCACACATTGACAAGTTTCACTGGCTTGTTTTATCGCATAAAGACCAAGACCTTTAAAAAAAATATTATATTTTATTTACAGTATCGCCCTTGAGTTGCCACACAGTCAAAAACTCCTCAAAACGATTCATAAAAGAACCATTAATAGCTTTCGATGATTTTCTTGGTAAAAATGGTGTGTTGCTAACTCACCAGCGAAAAATTTTTAAGGGGCTGGTGTAGATAATATTACAACAGATATCTTAAAGATAGCCAGATGTGGTATTGTACCTTATCTAGAAATATTTAAATTGAGTCTGGATCCTTTATGCGTACCTGAGGACTGAAAAAGTGTGATAGTAGCGCCGGTACATAAAGGAGGAGTAAGTAATAGAGTAGAAAATTATAGGTTAATCAGTTTCAGATCAGTGGTAGGTAAATTAATGGAGAAATATGTGTGAGGAGTGTAAGTGGTTTTCAAGTACCCTTTAGGCAAGATTATTCATGCGAAACTTGGTTGGTGGTATATATGCAAGATATTTCGGATTAAATGGACAAGGGAGGCCAAATTGACAGTATAGCACTAGATCTTTCAAAGGTTTTTGACAGAGTGAGCCACAAAATGATAGTAAATAAGGTTAAAACTATTGGAATGGATGAGAAAGTGTATGGTGGGTAGAAGAATTTTTAAAAGGTAGAAAACAAAAAGTAAGCTTAGGAAATGTAGCATCAAAAGAAGTGGAAGTAAAAATGAAAGTGCTACAGGGTAATGTATTGGAACCATTACTATTCATTATTCTGATGAATAATTGTGTTGGTTTACTACAGAATTTGTATTTTCTGCGAATGACATAATACTATATAAAAGGATAAAAACGGAAGAGGACTGCGAACAGCTGCAGGGTGATCTGGGACATGATACCTAGTTGGGTTGGTAAACATGAGATGAAGATAAATGCAATGAAGATATAGCTTATTAGATTTTTTTTTTTTTTTTGCTGTCGTCAGTCTTTAGACTGGTTTGATGCAATCCTCCATCCCTTCCTATCCTGTGCTAACCTCTTCATTTCTACATACCCCTTACAATCCACGTCCTCAATTATCTGCTTCATATATTCTAATCTCTGTCTACCCCCTGCAGTTCTTACCTTCAACTGTTCCCTCCACTAACAAATTAACCAATCCAGCATGTCTCAAAATATGACCTACCAGCCTGTCTCTTCTTTCTTTAAGCTTCTTCCATAAACTTCTTTTCTCACCAATCATTTCTAAAACTCGTTCATTTCTTACTTTGTCTGTCCACCTAATTTTTAGCATTCTTCTGTAGCACCAAATTTCAAATGCTTCAAGTTTATTTCTTTCCGGTATTCCTAAAGTCCATGTTTCGCTACCGTAAAGTGCTGTGCTCCACACATAGAGTTTTAAGAAGTTCTTTCTAATTCCTAGATCAATATTTGAAACTAAAAGGTTTCTCTTTTTCATGAAGGCTCTTTTTGCTAGTGCTATTCTGCTTTTAACATCATTCCTGCTTCGGCCATCGGTTGTAATTTTACTTCCCAAGTAACAGAATTCGCTTACTTCTCCTATTGCATCCGATCCTATTTTTATATTTAATCTACTAGTATCGGTATCATTTCGGCTACATTTCATCACTTTTGTCTTGCTTTGATTTATATTCAGTCCAAAATCTTCCTTCAGTATTTGTTCAATGCCATTCAGTAACTTCTCAATATCCTCAGCCTTCTCTGCTACAAGACAATGTCATCAGCAAATCGTAGCATACTGATTTTCTCTCCCTGAAAACTTATGCTACATGGAAATTTTTCTTTGACTTTCTTCATTGCTTCTTCTACATACAAGTTGAATATTAACGGGGATAGACTACAACCTTGTCTCACACCCTATTTAACTGATGCATGTCTCTCGTGATTCTCTACTTTTATTATAGCCACTTGATTCTTATATAGTTTATATAGTATTCTTCTATCTCGATACTTTAGATCTGACTTCTTTAAAATTTTGAACATCCTGTCCCACCTAACATTACCAAAGCTTTTTCTAAATCAACAAATGCCATAAAAGTATCTTTGTTTTTCTTGATCCGCCCTTCAAGTATTAATCTTAATGGACAGAATTGCTTCCCTTGTGCCGCGATTTTTCCTAAACCCAAACTGATCTTCACCTACTATCTCTTCTACTACCCTTTCCATCCTTCTGTATATTATTCTGGTCAGTAATTTTGAAGCATGTGATGTTAGACTAATGGTGCGATAATTCTCACATTTGTCGGCTTGTGCTTTCTTGGAAGTGTGAAGATGATATTTTTATTAAAATCAGTTTTGAATTTCTCCTGTTTCATAACTTTTTGATATCAGCTTGAATATCTTTCGATTCCTTCATCTCCTAGGGATTTAAGAAGTTCTGCAGGGATCTCATCAATTCCAACTGCCTTGTTTGCTTTCAAGTCATTCAGAGCTTTATTAAATTTTGTCCTCAAAACAGGATCTCCTAAGTCATCCATGTCGACATCGCCTTCCTTTTCCAATACACTATTGTTCAAGTCGTCCCCAACATACAGTTTCTCAATGTATTCCTTCCATCTGTTAGCTCTATCTTCTGACCTTAACAGAGGTTTCCCATCGGCAGCTTTATGTTCATACCTCTTTTCTTCATTTCTCCAAAATTCT
>JARYHS010008074.1:32507778-32614574 GCA_031002005.1 Vandiemenella viatica | reverse complement strand
TTCCACATACTGCCGAAATTTTGCAGGCATTTGTCATAGTGTGGCACCAGGTTTTGTATACCTTCTTCATAGAAATCTGCCGCCTGTGTCTTCAACCAGTTGGAAACAGTTTCTTTCAGCTCGTCGTCATTTGTGAAGTGATGACCGCCTAGGAAAAGACTTGAGATGTAAGAACAGATGAAAGTCGCTAGGAGCGAGGTCAGGGCTGTACGGAGGATGGTGAAACACGTCCCAGCCAAATCCCTGTACGAGGTTTTTCATCACGTTTCCAGTGTGTGGTCACTCATCGCATTTGTTCCGTAAACATCGCAAATTTGCCGATAGATTTCACTTTGTTTCACTTTCCTCGCATTCAGAAACCGAATCACAGACCTGATTTCACAGGCGGCGGGATTTTCAATCAACGCCGACATTTCAAACAAGCACAACAAATCGTACGTAACTGACAGCGATCTCCAAATGGCTCACGTTCTTCCCCTTGATACACATCGTCTACAGCGCTTGTGCGGAACTGCAATCGCAGCGCTGCAGCGGAGATAAATTGAAACGGAACTTACTTTCTGGACGCGCCTCGTATATTTATACATACAGAAAAAATAAAGCTGAAATAAAAAATGTAATGGACTATGTTTCCTTAAATAGTGTAGCAATTCTTATATACAGTACAGTAATGTATTTAAGTAATGAAATTGTAATTTTCAGTTAGTTTTCCAAGCTTTTTCATGTGTATATACTGTGGGGACAGTTATGCATCTATGATCGATTTTTGTTTACTTTTACTTTGAATATTCATAATTTGTAAGAATGTTTTGCATTGAGATAATACTTGTATGTTTTAACGGACCATACTTAGATTTTGAGGGACATAGGATTTGACTAAAAATTGTAATAACTGAAATCTAGGAAATCTAAGAGTTGCGTAGATAAGCTTACAGTCATTCGCAATTATAATTGTGGGAGCCTTAATAAAGACTGCTTTGGCGCGCAGAGATTAATGGCACAGGCAGTACATCAAGAACTTCCTTCAAAATTCGAATTTAAAATCTGTGCACTAAAGAGAAGCAGACGCGACGTCTAGTTACTTCAAAAGAATTCGTTGTGCCGGGTATTAGAGATAATATAAATGGTCACTAATCTGGATGCCTTTCAGTAGCAGTTCTTCTGATGTTTTTAATCGGAGATAATCAGTTCCAGACATGTTTTCTCATAATGAGTAACTGCCAAAATGGCGCCAAGGGCGGATCAATTAGAGACAAGTTCTGGGTGAAACAGTTATTTCTAGTAGCAGGCCAGCGATTTTCAGGGTGGAATCATCGCAGTTGCTGGGAAAGAAAAATACTTAAATTACTTTTTGACGTCACCAAAGACGGAATTTTTCATCAGGCAATAAACACAATCACGTGCGTTCTCTAAAATGTTTTTTTTTTTTCGTTCTATGTGGCGACGAATGGGAGGAGAGAGGAGGATAGCACCACGCAGAAAGGTGGAGCAAGAAGAGTCGAGCTGGAGACATCACGTTTCCAGATGAAGCATTCTGTTCCATAACCTCTCGCACAGCCGCGGGTGAGCCGATTGTTGGACGCGACCTGTAGTCTGGGAACAGCAATCTACGACAACACTACTCACGACAGGTACTTTAACTGAAATTTATGTGTTGTGGCAAATGTAAGACAGCTCGGATATCTTAGATAGTATACAACAAAGAACAATTATCGTAGAAAGGATAAAATGAAAACTGTTTACTTATTGTAACAGTCACGAATGTATCGAAATAAATGTAATACTATGGTACTTCAGAAATAACTGAAATATTCCTTAAGAATGAAGTTTCTGTCGGCGTTGAGAATTTATAAAATGCTCTCGGGGTAAATTGCCGAGTTAACGAAATGTTTCCACACGATATTTCGGCGATCAGATTTACTGTCGCCATATCATTTCGTGAAGATGGCGACAGTGTATATGGTTGCCGAAATATCGTGTGATAGCACTTCGTTAACTCGGCTATTTACACGAGAGCATTTTATAAACAGAAATATTGCAGTATTTCAAATCCATACAATTATAACGCACTGTAAATTTTAGATGTATTATGCAAATATGTAGAGTAACCTTACAAAATGTCTAAAAGCAAACTTTCATAGCAATGACACAAGTACCAATAATCTATAATTTTGGTTGTACTGGGCGAAAGGTAACCAGGTAAGTTTAGGAAAAAGAAAAGATATCATGCATAACAATAGATGTTATTGAACTGTTATTGTAATTACAATTCTTTTCATGGAATTTTGTTACAAGCAGTTTGCTAATGTTAATGTAATTGTTAGATGCTAAAATTTAATATTAGTTAATGCTAGGCATCTCATAACAAATTAGATTGTAATAAAGTCAAATTTTATTGGAATTATATGGCAGTTCTTTGCATGCGATTGGCATAAATGTAATCTTGTAAATACATTTTCCCTATACTGTAAGCTTGGTCTGCTTCCTCGTGGTAGGGATGGGAACGTGTGGAGAGTATGCAAAGAGATGAGTGGACAGGTGATTTGCTATCACAATCTGCATTGCGCTAGCGAAACTTTGTACTCAATGATAAATAAAAATAATATGTAGAACACAATGTAGTCACTAGATATTACGATAAATGGTTATGGGATAAATTAATAATAATAATAAATAACTCACAACAGGAGAGTATACATGCAGGATGTACAAAGCGGGTTGCTGAGATTCAACGGACATCTAGGATGGCCGACACGGGACGGCTTCATTACTACGACAGCTGTCCTCATTATTGCAGAACATCTCGTCTACATCGGTGCCACAAAGTGATGGAGAAACTCCCGGTTCTAAAACTAACAGCGATGAATTTTCGGTTCTCAAAGGTTAATAAATGGCCTGTTGAAATAAATCATTTCCAAGGAATAAAGGTTGCTTTTTTAACTTATTTATAAGTCAATAAATAAAGATGAGATGTTTTTGAATTAGTCATGGTATTGCTTAGTCATGTGTTTCAAATCTTTTTATGTGTGAGATTAGTTATGTTATTGAACGAAATCTACAGTTAATTTTGATTAAGTAATAATCTCAGCTTACTAAGTGAGATAGTTGATGTGGTACACTACTACGACAATTCAATCCGCACGTGCTACAATTCATTAAAACATATATACTGTTTTGTGAGCAACTAAGAAATTTATCGGAATGGAAAATAACCAGTATGTCATTCCATAACACAAGTTTGGAGCGTTCATAAACTACGTCTCAAATTCTAGGGGGTGGGGGAAGGGTTTGGTAGAAAATTACGATAAACTTTTCACTCATATTATTTGCAACAGTTAAAAGAAAGTACAGAGCTCACAACAGCATGTGAATATTTATTTCCGTCGATTAATGACCTCCGTATGTAATTTAGATATCCTATACACTAACAGTGTTGCGCAGGCGTGTGACTTGAAGTCATAGCGCTGGGTTGCACGCAACTGGTTAATTTGAAATAACCGACACGCGACGAACGCATTAAGCCTTGGATACACTAGGGGACAAATGGAGCGACATGCCGCGCGACTTGCCGCGCGGCATGTCGCTGGACAACACCCGGGAACACTGCCGCGGCACATTTAGCAGACACACTAGTCAGTTGTTGCAGAAATGTTGCCCGAGGAGGTTGTGTTGGTTAGTGCTGTGTACATACTTATATCAAGTAGTTCAGTTTCGTAGGACGCGTGTTCGATACGCATATAACAGAATTATCAATATTAAAAAATCAAGTATGTTAACACGTAGAAAACAGAAAGAGGCTCGAATGAGAAATTTTGTATCGGACAATTAAATAAATTTATATTTTAAATATTTAAAGATTGCGTCTTATTATAAATGTGCCTATTTTTCTCAACAAACTATAAAAACGGATTTTGATGATAGTTCTTGAGGTTTAAATATTAAAATTCTCATGATTTTAATTAATTTCTTTAATTTTATTCAATATTTTTTATGACAAAACTACGCGAGCCACCACAAAACCGTGCTTTTAACTAGTTTTTAAATTGCCAGTCGCCTACTGTCCGCCCCTCGCGAGGGTGTCCTGGCCTCTCACCCTGTCACACCTAGGCGTTACTTCCTGCCGCCTCACAGCTGCGATCCTAGACAGCTGACAGGCGTCCACAAAATCAATATATATCATTGCGCAGAGCAAGGAAACTTAAAATTTATATGTTTTCTTACAAACTATTATGTTAATTATTATTTATGCTGTTTCAGGATCCAGCTACTGCAAATGAATGGAAGGAAAAGGCTTGTGACTATGAAATACTTTGGAAGTTCCACACATTCCCTTCTATCTATTGATGGCAAACACGTTTTGATTCAGGCTCCTTCCAATTCCCGCAGCGACTATTATAACTAAAACGAACAATTTAGTATTGTCCTATTGGCTATTGTGTAGGCCGGTTATAATTTTATTTATGCAAATTGCGGTGGAAAAGGAAAATCTTCTGACAGTGGAGTGTTCCCAGAAACCGCTTTTTAACATAGCTCTGGCTGCTAATCAACTTACGTGGCCAGTTCGAGAGCCAGTATGATAAGCTGGACCAAATATGACTTTCGTGTTGATAGGAGACAGTGCTTTTGCATTGACCGAACATATGAGGATGCAATCACGACGTGGGTACTACAAAGCGGATTTTCAATTACAGACTATCAAGAGCAAAAAGAGTTGTAGAAAACGCGTTTGTAATCTTATGTGTCGTATTTCGTACATTCCGTACACCAATAGCCCTCCAGCCTGTAAATGCTGAAGTACTTGTAATGGCGTGTGTAAACCTACATAATTTTTTAAGGCGCAATAGTCAGTCCAGATCACTGTACACCCCACATGAAACCTTTGATTCTGAAAATATGGATCACGAAATTGTGGAAGGATCATTACGCAGAGAAATTGGATGTCATAATATGTTGATGCTAGAGGAAGACGTTATTCTGAAACTGTTATGGAAATAAGAAACAATTTTTCTGCATATTTTGTAAATGAACACGGAAGTGTTTCCTGGCAGAATAATTTTTAAACATAATTATGAGATAGAAAAAAAAGATCCACTGTACCAGTAGAATCAGATAATCACAGTTTGAAGTGTCCCACAACAACCCATAATTCTAGTACAGCTCGATTAGGTGAAGCACCATTTACTTTGCCCACAGCACCGACATGGCAAGCTGCGCACACGACTACACTCTGGTAGAAATGTCGCGGGACTGACGCAATGTTTTCGCTCTGGAAGCGGCAACACACAACATGCCCCGCGGCACGTAAATGTCGCGCAAATTGTTACACACAACATTGTGGGACAGCGGGGGACGTTGCAGCGCCACCCAGACTCAGTGTTGCGCGTCAGATTTGTCCCCTAGTGTATCCGGGCCTTTATGGTTCGAAAAAGATTAGACATTGCTTGATTCAAATTCACTTACATATTCCAAGATAGTGACAGTTCGTATTGTTTTGATGGCTTGAAATAAAACATTTTTGCTTAACACCGCCCGCTGGTGAGCTCATCGCTCGTTGATAAAATAATTCTAATTTTGTTTTGTCATGTGATTTTCAGTGCAACATTAATTATAGTGCATTCTGAAGTGTTATTTAAAGTTAAAATGTGGTGTGAAGTGACGATGTACACTTGTGAACTTAACGAAACTTGTCGAAAATGTTTTCCAACGAGTTTTCGTTATCCTCTTTTAAGAATCAAAGAATTCTTACCAAAAAAAACTGTATAAAAAGAAAACATAAACTTGCTCCTCTTAGTTTTTTTTGTGGGCACTATAGTTTGTTCTATTTTATCAATTAATGAACAATAATAGTTGAGATCAGTAGAATGCTTTTAGTAACACCTCAAGAAGAAAAAGGTACCTGACTGTACCTGAAAAAAAGTTTTTCCTAATAATTGGTCATTTTCTGTAGTGGGTAGAGTCAACATTTTTTCATTCAGAATAATTCTAATTGCAGAAAAATACATAAAGCAAATATCAGCTGTATTTATCATAATATGCATTAAGTTTAACGATAGTCTGCCAAGAGAAAACAGTACAAAATGTCCCAAGGGGTAGGGAGATCGAGGCAACAGCCACATCACGCTGCTTGGAGGGGGGGGGGGGGGGGAGACAAATCAAGGGAGACCAAAATGAAGCACGTTGTATATGGATGCTCCACTATTGGTTTGTGTAATTTCGTTGAAATCCGTTTGTTAGTTTTGCTTGACATGTGCACAGACGGACAAAAATACCATAATTTACAAATTAGGCCTCCATGCCATTGGAGACCTTGTGATTTATGAGGATAACATGTTTCCTATATATCAACCGATATTACATGCAATAATTATGTTCAGTCCAGTTGAAACCTGCTCATTAGTTTTTGCTAGATGTTCCCGCAGACAGACAAAAATTCCTGTATTTACAGCTTTGACCCGAATATGGTCAAGAGTGATCGTAGACACGAAGCACTTTACAGGTTAAGGCGCTAATGACATCGTTGTCGACATGCCCTAAAGCAACAATAAAAACAACTCTACAGCTTAACCGATGGGATAAAACTACTGCTAAATGCAGTCCTGCTGAAATCAGTCCATTAGTTTAGGCGTGATGTGTGCTCAGACACAAAATTTCAAAGTTTACTTATTTGAGCTACCAG
This sequence comes from Vandiemenella viatica, assembly GCA_031002005.1. Classification (NCBI taxonomy): domain Eukaryota; kingdom Metazoa; phylum Arthropoda; class Insecta; order Orthoptera; family Morabidae; genus Vandiemenella; species Vandiemenella viatica. The sequence goes on along the minus strand of JARYHS010008074.1, from coordinate 32,607,898 downwards.
TAAGTGCAGATTATTACTATTATTATTTTGCAGATCCTAGTTAGGATTTTCTTCTTGGTTCAACCAAGGTATAAACTGTAGTGTTGTATTTTAATCTGTTTTCATAAGTGAGATTTCAAGTAACTTTGGAAGTGAAGATAGTAAAAAGGTACAGTTGTGAAAAATAGCGTGCACTGAATTTCATGGATATGTTTGAGAACTGTGTTCAATCTTATGCCAAATTCAACCCAGCGAAACGTGCAACAACCAGCAAAGAGACCCCAGCAACAATGACGCGAACCCCAAAACTGCTATCTATGGAGTAATCTTATATAACTACTCTCGCCAGCAACAATCGTAAGAGTTTAGATGATATTTTAATTTAATTTAAATTAATTGCAATGGAGCACAGCCTCCGGTGGCAATTTCCCTACACACCCATCTTCCCCCTATCCTGCACCCACCTACATTTGCCCTCTACAAATTTTATCTTTAAATTATGTAGAGGGCAAATGTAGGTGGGTGCAGGATAGGGGGAAGATGGATGTGTAGGGAAATTGCCACCGGAGCCTGTGCTCCATTGAAAATTAAATTAAATTAAAAATTAAATTAAAATGTCATCTAAACTCTTACGATTGTTGCTGGCGAGAGTAGTTATATAAGATTACTCGATAGATAGCAGTGTTGGACTGAGCTAATGTCAGTCTTGAAATTTTCTGTAAAGAAGTGAACTTAATTTTTGATTGGTGGCAATCGGTAGGTATTTTTGAGAAATAAAAAGAAACTGGTGACCGAGTTGGATATGTACTGTATATGAGTGATTTTTTAATTGTTTAATATCACCTCACTTATATCCTAAACCGGTGAGCCAAACCAGTCAATCGATTAGACGCTTTAAAGAATCTAAGACTATTACATTAAGATCATTAACAAACCTTTACATGCTACAAGGCTTGTTACTGTGTTAATCTTGAATATATCTTGACTATATTTCACTTTGCAGCCACAACTACTTAGCGAAGACCACTGGTGTTTGTGTGTGGTAATAGCCTCAAGTCTTCCATCGTGCACTATGGCGGTTGTATGTCGGTGGCTATGGAGGTATGGAAGATATGGTGGTTGACCTACGTTGTTTTCATATTTCGATCAAAGTGTTCTAAAAGATATTTTGAAATCTTCTGCAATGTATTAGAACGTTCATGAATGTAGTAAAATTTCCTAGAACGTTCTTGAATAATGTTAGGCCTACACAATATGATAAAGTTTTCTACCTTTTCAGCTGTTAACAAATATAAGTAATTTATATGCATATTATTTAGTGTGTAAACCGATTTAGAGGTGACTGGTGGGTAACGGCAGGGAGTTACGTGGTCTACATTTTATCCTGGAAATATTTAAGGTACCGGGCAAAAACATAAATATCTTCAAAATTCTTGGCAAACACGAACGAAGTCATGGAAACCAGCTACTTACTCAAATAACTAAACGTACTACATGACTACGTGTACATGACTAGAATATTAATTTTCAGATCGATTTAGAGTGGATTTAACAGTTTTCTAAGAAAGCAATATTAATTGAAGAGGGAATAGTGTAATTAATTAATCAAAAAGTAAATAGATTCGTTAATACGTCTTTTCTTCTTTTCTCCAAAATTCTTTCTGATCCTCCGAAAATTCGCATTTATTTCTACTTACGACCATTTCCTGATCAAACTTCCCTCACATTGGCTTTCACAGACAATTTGTCTTCTTGTATGTCTGATTAAAATATTTTAATTGTTGTGTTCCCGTTTCATATTCTCTTTAATTAATTTCAACAGTTCTTCAGGATGCTTCTTTTCTGATGTATATTGTTTCTTTTTCAGTTCTGATTATTTCTCTTTTATATCTCTATATCCTCTTGACGTTTCCAGCAGTATATTCTTCTTTTGTGATTTTTAATAGCGTGTTTGTTATTAATGATCGAAGTTTTTCCCGGCATTGTATATTTATTAATTTTCTCTCAGGAACTGAGTTAAATTCTTATACAAACACAGTACTTCGGCGACACTTGACTCCATCGCCATATTCAGGTGTAGATTAAATCTATACAGTTTTAAATAACAACTGGATTAGTTTGCAAAGAAAGATGAATGAAAAGCGTGTTTGTCTTTGTGAGTTTATATTAATCACAAAGTTTTTAATACTTTGCTTCCTCTTTCTTCTAGATTCAAATCCCTTATAGTAAGTCTTTATTTTGTTTTCATAGCATTGTGAGTCCAGTAGCCCATGAATTTAGATTTTCCTCCTCCTTCATGTTATGAATTAATTCTTCAATATACATAATTTGGTTGCAGGCATCCTCATCAGATCAATCCTCCACTCAACTGTAAATAATAACTGGTTCGTATACCTACACCTATGATGGGATTAGTTTAGTTACTAAAGCATTTTCTATGCAAACGCATTACGTGAAGGAGAAGTTGAAATTTGGCTGGAAGAGGCTAAATTTGTTACCGAGTTATTTCAGTACTATTTCCGCTGGCACCAATCAGTCTCTATTAACAACAGGAGTAGGTGGGTTCAGGGTATAAGATGCATCAGTGGTATGGCTGGATCGTGTTGTTCCATAAATGTTTGAAGCTAAGTACTTTGGAATATAGAGCAATAAGAGTTGTCTGTGCCTACTAGCAGTAAGTGTAAATGAAGTTTGGTCTTTCCAATGTCTCCGGTCAGATGTAGCATGGAGCACAGGCTCCGGTGGCAATTTCCCTACTCACCCATCTTCCCCCTTCCCTGCACCCACCAACATTTGCCCTCTGCAAATTTTAGCCTTAAATTCTTTCATCTTTTTGGTAAATTATTCTTTATTTCTCTAGGTAACTTATTCCAATCCCTGACACCCTTACCCAAAAAAGAGAAACTTCCTACACCCTTGTGCCTGAAATCGAGTCCCAGCTTGTGGTTGTGTTCATCTTTTCCCTTCGATGCATTACTTTTCATTCTTACACCAATCTTTCATGACTCATCACACTCCCATGAATCTCTTCTCCCTCCTCTTGCCTTCCAAGGAATCCCATTCCAGCTCTTTTATCATATCTGTTACTGATTGATTGCATTATGCGGCAATTTCCAGAAACAAATCCAACACTCCTGTTTTGCACCCTCTCCGGACTCCTGTATTTGATACGCAAAATGTGGGTCCCATACACTACTATATCCAAGTAATGGTCTGACTAAAGTTTTGTAACCCAATTCCTTTACTTCTCTCGTACATCCCCTCATTACTCTTTTCAACAATGTCCAGAATTTTGAAACCTTTTCTACTGTCAGACCAATGTGTCCCAGTTAAGTTTGTTATCAAACGTAATGCCAAGATATTTACATTTCAAGTCTTCACCAAACAATTCTTTCCTCACTTTATAATCATGATCAACCTTTAGTTTTTTATTTGTGTATCTGATAAGCTGACTCTTCTTTGCATTTATCTTCATCCCATATTTACTATCCCAACTAGATATCCTGTCCAGATTACCCTGCAGCTGTCTACAGTCCTCTTGTGTTTTGATCCTTTTATATAGCATTATATCATCTACAAACAATCTAATTTCTGATAGTAAACAATCAACACAATTATTCATTAGCATAATGAATAGAAATGGTCCCAATATGCTACCCTGCGGCACTCAAATTTTTACTTCCACTTCTTTGATTAATTTTTTTCCTACTCTAACTTTCTGTTTATTGCCTTTTAAAAATTCTTCTACCCAGTCAATCACTTTCTCATCCACTCCAATAGTTTTTACCTTATTTACTACCATTTTATGGCTGACTCTGACGAAAGCATTTGAAACATCTAGTGCTATACTATCAATTTGGCCTCCCTTGTCAATTTCACCTGAAATATTTTGCATATATCCCACCAACTGAGACTCCCATTAATCTCCTTGCCTAAAGCCATATTGCCTACTTGAAAACCACTTACGCTCCTCACATATATTTCTGATGTGGTTTCATATCAAACTCTCCATTAATTCACTTACCACTGACGTCAAACTGAACGGCCTGTAATTTTCGACTCTATGATGCAAGAAAAGACAGTCGAGGCTGTTAGCGGAGGATCCAGAGTGACCGAACTGTTAAAGAAGACATTTTATAGCCCGCAATATACAGATTAAAAGCTAGCAAGGGGGCTTGGCACGCATGGGGCAATAATAAATGCATTATTGTTCGGAGGTGATTTGTATGAATTTGCTTTAATAGTTGAAATGTTAATAAAAAACACCGCTACGACAACTCTTTTTTTTTATGGTTGTACGTGTTTTGCCTCTTGTCAAGGTATCGTCACTGGCGAAACAGATACGACTAATAGAGAAATATAAACAGTAGTTGTATTTGCCAAGTTATTTATTAAAAATTCAATAATAGACATTATTGCATACGCATCGACACAGCTAAAAGCTGTCGAAATGCGACAAACGTTTTTTCTAGTATCTGCTGTATAAGAAGAGTTTTACAGGGTCTTCAGCCAATTACAGCTCTTGTTGATAATATTACTGTGTGTTTGTTTTTATGTTACGCCAATCACGGTACGATATACTCGCGCGCGAGAGATGTGTTAGGAAATGCTTCAAAGCCTCTCTATGGCGGTGAAAACCGAGGCTTCTGCAGACCGGAAGACAGGTTGAGAGAAACGTTTTACTGATTTGCCTTCGTAGGAGAGGAGACTAAGTCAGCTGATCGACCTATTCCGCCAGCCGCTATATAACAATACCGGAAGACTCACTATTCACCAGTGAGAAGATAGCTTGACCGTCCCTGCAAGCTGTACACCCGAAGTACTAGTGAAAACATTTGAAATCAGTTTACCCCTGAGAACTCATTACTGCCCTGAATGATTTAAAATCGAATACATTTCAATATTTTAGACATTCAAATATAAATAAATTACTTAATATTTTTAAATAATTCTTGAGTTATCATAAAGGCAATTTAACTGTAAATTAATTTTCATTGGTCTTATACAATCAACAAATGTTTCAAATTAGAAAATTTAAATAAGGTTGGTGACAATCAATGCATACTCAACAAGTTTGTATACTCCCACAATGACTTCCGCGACAACATTCCTTGCATGTTTTTTTATTTTTATTTTATTTTTTTATTTTTTTTAACTGCTTTACGTCTCTTTTTAACATCGAGGTCTTTAGATGACGGGAAAGGATGGATGGGCAAGGATGGGGGCAAGGAAATGGGAAGGAATTCGGTCATGGCCTTTTGAAGGAAGCATCCCGGCATTTGCCTGGAGTGATTTGGGGAAACCATGGAAAACCCAAATCTGGATGCCCGGACGGGGATTCGAACCTCCGTCCTCCCGAATGCGAGGCGAGAACGCTAACCGTTACACCGCCCGCTCGGTCCTTGCATGTTAATTCCTCCACATGAAGGAGTATTGGGAGCCGTTATACAACCCTATAATCATGGCCAGTAAAGCATCAATAAAAACTCAGGATAAATATTTCAAATCTCTCAATGCTTTTTTTTTTTTTTTTTCCATCAGCAGGAATAAATTTCCGGGAGTTTATATTAGATCGATGGTTCATTGCCAGTGTATAATCTTTCATTTATCTTTTATTTCTTCTTTACTCAGTTTAAACATATGATGTTTTAACAATTGTGTGTTTGATGCTCGTGACTCAAAGGCAAGTTATTTAAATTTTAACCTCAGTAACGCCTGTCGAAAACTCGGAGAGTCGAAAATGCAGCGTCATTTGGAGCAGCGTTATTCGATAAACTTCTGTGCAAAACTGAACAAAACCGTTATAAAGACTTTGGTATGATTCAGGTGGCCTATAAAGAAGTAGCTATGTCACGTGCAATGGTTTTCATGTATGAAAACATAATGACAGTTTCTGCTTCTCTTCTCATGCTACAAGGGACCTCGCTACTTGTAACAATTCCTAGCCGGATCTAGTCTACTACTTCACTAAGCCAACACGCCTTCGGGTGGCTTCAGCCTCAATCGATCTCCCCTTGTATTAAATTCCCTGCTGAAAAACCTACTTTCTCTGCGCTACTTCCTTCTCTGTCCCAATAGGAGCCAACTATTTCCACAACCGATATTAGAATAAAATTTCCATATCTAACGATTTAAAATTGGAATATATCTCTTGATATTCTGTACGCGCTTTTAGGGTTCCAAGCTGACACAACAATTTTTTATTTCTGCTGTTTTATTCCTTTTTTTTACCATTACCCTGTTTCATTTCGATAAAATTCGCTGGCATTTGTGTAAAATATTTATTTAAAATGTATTTATAAACATTAAAGATTTCGATTTTAGATTTATTCTTGCATCGCACATGGATGTGGCACCGAGTTCTCGATAAATGGTAATCGAGCACTGGTCGTTGCGAATAAATACTTTGTGCTAGGCGTACATGCCATGCTAGTCGACATCACTCGACGAATGTTGAAGGTGTTGTAATCGCCGTTGCAGATATCCCGGCCGATCCAGATGTACCACCAGCTCAAGATTTACATATAAAAGGCAACGTACCCCTGCAAAACAAACAAACAAGTCCTGATCAAAAAGTATTAGTCATGCTGGCAGGCTATTTATTGATTTAGCAACTACACTATTCTGTTCATCAGAAATATTGCTATTATTATTACTTACAGCAAGGCATGGATACTTACCACTAATGATCTTCCATGGTCGGCTGAGATATATGATCGAATTTTAATTTTTTCATACCTTTCATGCAGATGTTTGTTGCTAGTCTGGCCAAAAATCGTTAGTTTACACCGTTGTCTGAAATCTACCTCACCTTTCACCTTCATCCGGTGCTGCATCTTGATGAAATCCATACGCTTCCATCGTCACTTGATAACTGAGTTTGTAGCGGACATATTTGTTTTGTTGTTATAGCCCGTTCAATTAACAGAGGCGGCTAAAGGTCAGTATGCTCTAGCCACATTTCGATGTCCTTGCCGTATAAGCAAAGGGAAATTTACCGTTCACCCTCCAGCACTAAGGATTGCAATCCCGCAGTGTTTTCAATCCCGCGGGATCCGCGCGGGATTTGCGCCAATCCCGCGGGATCCCGCGGGATCCGTGCGGGATTGGTACAAACAGTTTTTTAATGCATATATTTAAAACATAGTTACTTAAAACGTTAATAAATTAAATAATAATTGAATTAATAAATAATTTTTAATGTTAAATGATAAAAATTAACAGTTAACGATATTTTGATTGGAAAAATGACAATAAAATTATTTAGCGTGTCTTAAGTGTATTTCGAGGTTCTACATTTTTGTTTTTTAATTTAAACCAATTTTTAAATAAATAATAAAAATGGAAAATATTGAGTCTTAGGTCATATTAGGTGCCTTACAATACATCACATAAGTTTAAAAACATGGTTTGCTTAATGGTCAAGTTACCAGAGTTTTTTTTATTTCTAAATAAACGTTCCATAACAGTGAGTTAAAGCATTCTATTTCACAAAGTGAAGTGAATATACTCTGTAAAGTGTAGACTTGGCTCAGAACAAGATCTCATAACTTTTTGTCACTGCACAAGCACGAGACTTGGCCTTTTTTTTGCGTGATTCATTATTATATCTCCTGATTCCTTGATTGATATTACAGTTGATTCAATTTTATTAAAAGAAACTACTCACCAACACGTAAACTTTCAAGTAGTTCAGATTTACTTATGTGGCGTAACGACGTTTTTAGAGTGGAAATTATTATTTTTTAGTAAGAAGGCAGACTTTCTCGGCGAATGATTGCAGTGAAGTTTTCATAGGTTGTATCTCCGGATTTCATTGCAAACACACGAAATTACACACGTGAGGAAGACGGCGGAGGCAGCCGTCGAAGTATGGAGTTCCTACAACACAATTCGTCGATACACCCGTGAAAATTTCATTATAACTTTTTTTACCTTTAGTCCGAATAATAACAAGGAGAAGAGGGATTAATCGAAAGCCTGAGCGACACATGTAAGCAGGCGGCTTTCGTCAAAGAAACGCATTGAGGCAGCGGCTAAAACAATAAGTCAAAGGATATACAATTTCCTTTTGATAGCTGTTAAATAAATAGGTACGCGATCGTTAAAATTACGATAACATTAGTTTCATATCAACGAATAATCAAATTTTCAGCCGCAAATTAGGATATTGTCACAATTACTTTATCTGCAAATACAGAAAATTAGAAAAATGAAACCGTGAATAAAAAGCTGTAACCGTGTAGTTCAGATAACGTGTGCGACACTTAAGTAATAATTATATATATAGAAAATCGTAATAAATACGCACCATAACTCAAATTACAGAAATGTGTACTCGAAACAAACGTAAGTTTTGATGAATACGTAAAAGTGTATTTATTTACTTACTAATGACGAAGGTTGACAAAAACAAACGCTTGTTCACATGAGTCAAATTCCAACTGGAAGGGTAAAGGCAAACAGTGCAAAATATCTGACAGAGACCGAGTGGGGCAGCGAGTCACGCAGACTGACACGCGTTTCCGCTGGATTTTGCGGATTGCGGATCCGCTTAATTTTGTGCGGGATCCGCCAGACTGTCTAATGATGCGGGATCCCGCGGGACTGTGGGATCCCGCTTTGCTGGATTGCAATCTCTATCCAGGACATAGCGTTCAGAGGCAGGCAGGGAAAGGGTGGTGATGCGAGGTGATGACCTTGAGCCGCCTGTTCAGAGTGAACAGGGTACAAATGGGAGTGTCGTGAGTTGTCTCTTACCTCACCACTCCTCATCGCCTGAGGCCGGGCCGAACCGCAGCGCCCACCTCGGCGTGGTCCACATCCTCTGCACTGCTCTCACTGGCTCTCCGCCTGCTACATGAGCCAGTGTCGGGCCAGCACCTGCCTCCTGGACCACCGCCACTGGAACCCCTGCTGCAGCTGGGTCTGGATCAGACTCTGGGGGGCTGTATAACAAGTGTTCCATGTTAGTCAATGAACAAGCATGCAACTGTCAACCATACATGACGATGTCTAATCATTCACTTTCTTTGAGTTTATTTTCTGTTTAGGAACAATTTTGGGAAGTGCTTTCTTTATTTTTACGCTGGTACGGTTCAAGCCTAGAGTTTCCGCACACTCAGAAAGTAAAATAGAATAATGCCTAATAAAAAAAATAAACAGTAGTTAAATGTGATGAAAGTAAATTCTTAACTTCAACAAGGAATCGACAGAAATACTTTGCTTTCTTTCATATGAGAAACAATGCACGTGACATAATAAGAAGAAAATAAAGATTATTCCCCGTATGTTTTGTTGTTTATAGCAAACAAAAACCAAATAAAGATTTTCAGTATAACTAAATACTCTACCGTAATTATGACGTTCAGTTGTGAAAATTTCATGGTAAAATTTATATTGTGAGATTGTCACTGTCAAAAAAGAAAAAAAGAAAATTGTTTTTATGATTGAATTAAGTCTGGTGGAGTCTTTTTTAGATCAGAAGTCGGTCACGATGGCTAAAAATAGTTAATTCGCAGTAGTGCAGAAATGGGTTTACAGGCCCAATATGTCAGCCACTTTTTTTACGGTGTAGATCATTGAAATTATTTTCCTTTCTGCGTGTGCTATCTGCTGAACCCACTGGCAACCCAAATTACAGTTCTGAACATACCTAAACACAAGGTTTTTTTTTTATCTCCTTCGGATGGGTGATTCCAGGAAGATGGACCCAGTGAGGCAGGCGAATGCGGCGTATTGGAGCTATGTGGCCGCGTGACATTGCAGAAGAAAATTACTTTTTGTCCCACTTGTAAAGAAACCAAAACTGTACAAATATTGCCAGTGATTGACATAAAAAAAATTAAAATTAGCATTATAGGATTTCGCTAGATATTGTTAGCCCCACTCTGCCTCCCTGGGTCAGGGTACCTTTTCACTGACCTGAAATGCCAGATATATGTTTAAATATAGCCAACTGTGTGCCTAGTGAAACGTGTTGAAATTTCAAATGTAAAACTGTTTGTTAAATTAGGCTCTATTTTAGTCTGTTAAAAAAATAAAAAAGTCGAAAGATCCTAAAATTCTGACATCAACAAAGGTGTTACAGTTTCCAAGTTTTAGTCATTTTTTGTTTAATTCATGACCTGCTTTTAGCTTATGTTATGTTTACAAAGAAAAAATTAATGACATTAATTAATCATAGGAGTACAGGCCAATTATTAGTTCGGATGGCTGTCTGTTGGAGCATTCAATTATTAAAATAAAAAAAAACAGAGTCTGTGATTTAAAAATAAAAAAACTTAAAAGCAATAACAAAATGTGACACTTTTGCTAGGGTCCAAAATTTTATATTTGGTAGGTCACGATGATGGCCTTTCGACATTAAAGGATTATCCATTATTTACATGATATACTGTACATAATTAATTAGCTGTCATGTGTTTGTTTACTGATGGACTCATTAGCAGCGGTATTGGAATTTCCTCATCCGTCAGCATGAATATTCTCCTGCATCGACGCCATTGTAGGGTTTTTTTTGTTTTTCTTTATGGCCTTCGGTCTTTTCGACCATTTAGCCAGCTCCAATTTGTTTACGTTGCAAATGCTCTATCAGAAATTCACCATGATATTGTGGACACTACAGTGAGGACAACACAAGACGAACACAACACATTAAAACCCTAGGCCGGTCTCGAACCGGCTGCCCTTGCAATGCGAGGCCAGCGCGCTAGCCACTACATTGCCAGGACCGGCTTGTAGGAGTTAAACCTCACTACGTTGATGTCAAGGGAAATTATGCGCATCAGAACCTTTCCTCTACTATTCATGATGTTCATCAATCCTTGTCAAAATAAAGATTGGGTATATACTTTCATTCCCTTCTGGCAAGCGTTGGTTTCATTGATAGCTTAATACACACACAGTCAGTAGCAGTTCTTGTAACAGCATAACTATCTGCAATATGTCGGACTCTGTGACGAGAAGAAATCTATATGTTATACCTAAGACGTGACAATTTTCATTCACGGCATCGCATCTGCTTAAAACTGGACCTGGTATGTTAGTATCAGGGAATGAAATGTGTGTCTGATATAAATCCGGCGGACTACTTGTTTTATTTTTTTGCATATGGCTTTATGCCTCTTCTATGTCGAGGTCATTAGAGGTGGTACATCTACATCCATACTCTGCAAATCACAAACATTGTGGGTGGCAGAGGGATCTAAGCACCAAATCCTAAACCCGCGCATTCCAATTCCGAATAGCGCGAGGAAAGAAGGAATACATAAAAGCATCAGTAATGCATCTTATTTCTTGAATCTTATCTCTCCGGTCATTGCGACCTAAATAGGTTGGCGGATGAAGTATTTCATTGCACTCGTAGTTTAAAGATTTTCGCATATTCTCCAATAAATTCAGACGCAAACTACGTTGTCTGTCTTCCAAACTATCCCAACCCAGTCTATGTATCAATTGTGTGACGCTTTCATAAGGACTGTAGCAACCAGTCACGAATCTAGCGGCTCTCCTCTGCACCCTCTCCACTGAGTGGATCAAGCCATTGCGATACGGATCCCAAACTCCACTACAGTAATCCAGATGCCGACGCACTAGTGTTTTATACGTTATCTCCTTTGTACGAGCATTACAATTCTTCAAAATACGACCTATGAATCGCAATTTAGAATTAGCTTTGCCTTCGACAGAAGTTATGTGCATGTCCCATTTCATGTTGTTTTGTACTATCACCCCCAGGTAATTCAGGGAATCAACCGCTCGACAGTTGAATTGTTTATTTTGTACTCGTGAGTAAACTGATTCTTTTTGTTACTTATTCGCATTGCCTTGCACTTTTTCACTTTTTGCAATTAAGTGTAAGCTGCCATTTACGGCACCAATCGGAAATAGCATCCAAATTGCACTGAACTTCTAACCAATCGTCGGAGCACCGTATTTTCCTATAGATAACTGCATCGTCGGCAAACAATCGCAACCAGCATCTGACGTGGTCACCGAGATCGTTTATAAATATTAAGAAAAGAAATGGTCCTATTACACTTCCTTGAGAAACCCCCGAAGTAACATCTATCTTAGAAGAGGCTTCCCCGTCAAAGGACTAGGGGCACGGAACTGGGAGGAATTCGGCCATGGCCTTTGGAATTAGCCATCCCGGCATTCGAGCGGAGTAGTTTGGGGAAACAATGGAAAACCCAAATCTGCACGTTCAGATGGGGATTAGAACCAGCGTCCTCTCGAATGGGACAACCTCGCTCACAGAATTATAAGTCTCTGTGTATACAAACATCAACAATTTCTGAGCTCTTCTCAAAAAACACACAGCGGGAACTGAATTGTAGACTAAAAATAAGAAGGAAGCTGGTCTCTGACTAAACTAAAGAACTATCATGACATTCATGAAAGGTACATACATAGACAGATAATAAGTTATTGATGGATATAGAATTAAAGCTCAGGGTTATATTTTATATATTAGCAAGCCCACTACAGACTTGGAAACAATGAAGATAGCTTAATCAATGACAACCTGTCGAGAAAAGCCAACAGTTAATTGCTAATGACGAGCTTATTTCCGAATTTAGAGACGTCATATGAACGCAAAACATCTTTAACTGATGCTACAGGTGTCTATTGCTTTGATTCTATACCAGAGCCAAGTGTGGGGGTGGGGGGTGTAAGCCGGGGATTAAAGTTTTTTGCACGAGCAATAAAAACCTACACAGTAAAAGTCCAGTAGATTTCTTTTGTAAACTATTACTAAATGCAATATGTGCGCTGAATAGACTCAAAAAGTTTCATCGCAGCTACCACATATCAGACTTTATGACGATAAATAAATCTTTTTTTTTTCTATCTGTGACACGACAATTTTTACGCAAGATAACACACCATATATTCCTAAGTTTAATGTATTAAAGAGCCATTCTGGCATTCATATAAAATATAATAATAAACCCTGAAGAACCTCCCCTTTCAGTATTCAGACACAAGCTGAGTGCATTATTTTCTGTAATTGAGGAATGGGATTATCACGGGGTATGCTAAGAAACATATTATAGGCCTACCTCGAAAATATGCAACAGTGTGTGGTAAAAGAGATATAATTCTATAGGCCCAACGCAGCGATTGTCGTGAATTAAGAGATTTTTATCGGTTTATAATAACCACGAGATAATTATCATTCATCATGGGTCGCGATGATAATTCTGTCCACCGAAGTGTTAATGGCATATGTATGGACCTAAGCATTTAAAATTTGACTGCTAGTTTGACCAGCGTTTGAGTAAGGAACAACAATGTGTAGGGTTATATTTTTTGGAAGACATGGAGTTTCAAAGGGTGATGGCGTCAATGTTAGAAACCCACCATAAGAAAAAAAATAAAGTGTGTCGGGACCAAGTCATGTTTCAACACTTATATCACTTATATACATGCATCACAATTTCTCATAACCTTCCGGCCAAATTTCGATTGAGAAAACTTTCAATCCAGACGCCAAACACTATCATGGTGCTTTAACAACATAGGTCCTAAGAGTGACATATTTTTGAAGCTAGCCACATTTATGTTTTACAACCACAAATATACGTCAACTTAGAACAATGCAACTTTAATCCAGATTAGTTTACGTTGACTTAGATAATATCAGATGTTTGTGTTAGGCGAGCACGTTAAACCAGTATAACACAAACTAACTTGTCACAATCTACCAGGTTTGTGAGAGAGCAGTGTGTTGCTTTGGTTTTCCGCAGTTCCTACATAAACGACAGATAAAAAATGCAGCAAAGGTTCAAAAGATAGTTTGACACATTACTAAGCTCTAAACCAAGTTATGATACATAGAAAAATGTTCTTCAGATTCTAGGAACTTCCGGAAACTGGGATGTCTCACAATGGAGGGGAATGGCATTGCTGTAGATTGATTTGGTAGGTTTTAGGTCAAGGCAATTAGACGAGCTGGAAAGCAATGATAGTATACTACTATGAATAAAGGTCTAGAAGTATCATTGAATTCGCATCAACTGTAAACAGGGCCCCGAAGAACCGTATAAAGAATGGACGTAAAATCACCAAAAAAATTAAATTACATACTACAATCCTTCATAGCTGAATAAGGAACACTATTTAATGTAATGACAATGCTATTAAATATTTTCAGCTATTCTGACAATAAATTTAAACCTAAGTCTGGCAATACTGGATAAGTAATTATTAATTATATCAGTTCCGATGTTTACTTAGACTTCACAAGGGTGGCCATCCCCTCTTTATTTATTTTTTTGATTATTTTTTATATTTTATTATTATTATTATGATTTTGCCTGTGGCTTTCCACCTTGTCGAGGTCATTAGAGGTGGGAAAAGACTGTGGATAAAGAAATCACTTTACATTTGGATTTAGCCAAGCAATGACAGACATATCAGGCAAATATGGCTGCTTTATAAAACATTAATTATTTTATTTTACTGCGTTTTATAGTGTAACTTCGTCTTTTCATATCCCATATCAAATTTGAACTGAATAATAATAAATTGCATAAATTCTAACTAGAGATAAGTAACGAAATCGATTAACAACACTGATAAGGAAGCAACATCTTGCGTTTGGATGCATATAATTCGAGATAGTGTAACGCTAATTATTATTTCTGCAGGTTAGTATAGTTCGGAATAGGTACAGATCTGTCGTTGTTATTTTTGTGATGAGGATTTGAGCAATGAGAATTTTGAAGTTTTTTGCTAACAAAACATGAAAATGTTGTACAATACCTCTGATTATAAATTATTTGTTCCGTTTGGTCTCTGTTACTTACCGGCCCCAGTGGTGGTAGAACCTGCAACAAAAAAGTAAATTAGTTCACGTTACTATCTCTTGACATTAGGAGAACTGTTGATCATCAATACAAATTGTAATTGTATTTTTTTAGGCTCTAATACTTTCAAGAAATTATCTATTATTTCTAATAGCTGATTGAAAAGTACTTTCACTCAAGCTAGCCCAAAAAATATTTGTTTCACCTTTACTAATTTTAGTCAAAGTTTATTGTCATATTTATTCATCCAGTAAGAAACAGCGAGAATTAGTCAGCGATATTTAAGCAGTATGTAGCCCAATATTAATATTTCCGAAGGAAACAGAAACAAAATAATAATTTCAATTCTACAAATTTAGCAATAAAGCACAGCAGTGAATCCAAATAGTTTTTAAATTTATAATCCATTAAAATTTCACAATTATGATTAGTTATTTCAGTGAAATTGTTTGGAAAGCAATATAGGCTTTTTTTCACGAGTATAATCTCAGTAAGAGACGATAATAGTTAAACGAATATGTCACAATGCGTTGGAATTCTTACCAGAAGGTGGTGGCAGCTACAACGACTATGGCGCAGCCAAATACGATGGAATTCTTCTGGAAAAGAGATCACTCTTATTAGACACATATGGCACTTAATGCTGCTGTGCGTCGGTTTCTCGACTCACATTTATCTGTGACACAGCTAATTCGGATCACTCTTTGAAAAAAGTGATACTGAAACCCTTTTGAAGAGTTCAAGCGGGTGGTCCTAAAATCAAACGTTAACCATTTTGTTCAAAAACTGTTTTTTTTTTTTTTCATGATGAAATTGAAAACATACTTTTCAAGTGAAGTATTGCTATTGCAGTTTTTCACAAAATATCATTGTGAATCGGTTAATTAGCTATCAAACACTAAATGTCACACTGTTTGATGAAGCGTTGTTGCCATAAGGAGAAAAAGCTGGAGTCAGTGAGTTGTTTTAACGGTATATTATTAGGTTGTTACTTACTACAATGCCGATGCTCTCTAAAGCCCAAATAACAACAAAAATAAATTAATTATTTTTGAGAATTTATCTGTATTATGCTCGGCCCCTAGAAGGAACTGTCGTTCTTTAAGCATGACACTATAAGAAATAGTGTTCCTCAGGTTCGACAAAATTTGCAGCAAAGTAATTTCCACACACACCCATTTTTCCCCTTTCCTGTATCCATCTACTTTTGCCCTCTGCAAATTTCAACTTTAAATTGTTTCACCGTTTTTGGTAAATTACTTTCTCTTAGTAACTTATTCCAATCCCTGATCCCATTACCTATGCAAGAAAATCTTCCTGCACCCTTGTGCCTGAAATCGAGTGCCAGCTTATGGTCACTGTCATTTCTTCCCTTCTATGCATTACTTTTAATTCTTGCACCAATATCTTTCCACGCCTCATCACCAATATACGCGTTATACACCCCCACGCTTCTCCTGTCTTCCAATGAATCCCATTCCAGTTCTTTTATCATATTAAGTAAACATCCTCTTACCGAATTAGCCTTTTTGAGGTACGGTAGCGCTTTTCCACAGTGAACGCAATTCTTAAGAAGAAACGTATTGTGTACTCGGCGTATTTGTAACTACACATAGCTAATGGACGTAATGGATGAATTTCATTTGCCAAGGGTTACAATAACAGGTAGAAGAAATTGGGATTGATTGATTTGATACCTGAACCAACAACTTTCAAACAAATGACATGCAGTTAGAAATCGCAACGAATACACAATGCAGTTTGTCGCATGGGGTTGATCATGTTTTCATTTGGCATTTGAGACGAACAGACTAATCTTCACGGCTGGTCATGAACTGTACACAGCGAACGTGCGCTGCTTTCAAATGGCTCCAATCTATTGCAGCAAAATGCATTAATTGTAAGTGCACACAGTTAGATGCGCTGACATTTATATACTAATTACGCATTAAGAACAGTAACTTCATGTACAGCGTGTATTTTCTATGAAGAAGTTTGCTGGCATGCGTAATTTCGATAGAATTTTAACGCCAGATGTCACAGAAATTTCTGCAAGAATCAACTCAATATTCTACGTTATAGTATCTTTTCGGTTAATAGAGTTGGATACAAAAACAATGTTATAATTCACGTGGCAGCCAGTTTCGTGGGTGAAACGTCGCTACAATTCTTTTCGTCACTAAATAAAGTACGTATGAATATTATTGGCCCCGGGATCATATCGACATATCCTCTATAAAACATTAGAGATTGGTGGTTTGTGTTTTGGGTGTGCAGTCTGTCATTAATCGGCATGGTACTTATAATAATGGAAAAGGGAGCTAGAATTTATCAACTATTCTGTTTTTTTCCAACTATTGGTTAATCTAAATGGCGACACCACCGCCGGGTATGTTATGAGGTATACATGGGTGATGAGGCTCATATATTGAGGGAAGAGGTAGTATTAGTTTGTGCAAGAGAATGAAGGACCGTAATCTTAAAGTATCCTTTGATGTCTGGCATATGTGAATGGGAATTTGAAGGGAAGTGAGTTACAGAGTTGCCGATAAATATACCGCAAACATTTAAAGAACTTAAAAATGCTCATAACGTGAAAATAGCTATGTAGAACAATTGCTGCTGGGCGTGAGCTCTACCAACTTAAAAGCGATATTATTAATCTTTACAGTTAATACGTTGAAGGCGCAGACTGACTTACTTCACATTTATCGGTGTTAATAACTACGAGCTACCATCCGGTTTTTAGGACTACATTACCGAAATGTAACAATGTCAAACACTACAATTTCCATAGAAAAAATAGTAAAAACGATGGAATTTAAATACTGCCAATTACCTGAAAACTGTCAATGGTTCCCCGATCTACCACTCGTTAGACTGCACATGGTGATTGTCAGATGTTTCCTTGCAGTGATATCTCTGGATAACAAATGCAGTATCGTGTAGCCAGCTATTTCATGGAAGGCGAATAATTTATACAGTTTATTTAAATAATTTTATATTGGCTGACATAACATGCTGTAGGATAAGCTATAACGCGCAATTTTTCTTTTATGATGAAACACGTTCTGAGTTTATAGTTATTCAGTGGTTTAGACACTGTCTTTTATTATTATTTTCTAGCACCCTTAATGCCTCCTGTCCCTTTCAGTTTTTCCATTTTATTTTTATCAGTAATTATTGTTTCTATTTAATACGAATACGTTGTCGTAACATCCCTTGTAACAAACCAACAGCAGGTCAATATTCCGAATGACTATTTCTAAAGTGAGCTTTAAACCGCGCAATTTAAGACCCATATAAAAACGAAATTAAACGTTTTCTGGTCTAAAATTGGCTGGGTTATATTGTTCTAAACATCTTCATAAGAGTTCTGCCCTAGCATGAGTTTTCACATGGTTGTTCCTTATGTTCTCTTCGACATGGGACCTCGCATTCGGGAGGACGCCGGTTTGAATCCCCGTCCGGGAATCCAGATTTGGGTTTTTCTTGATTTTCCCAAATCACTCCAGGAGAATGCCGGGATGCTTCCTTCAAATGGCCATGGCCGAATTCCTTCCAGTTCCTTGTCCCAAGTCCCAGCCCGCCTCTAATGACCTCGACGTCGACGAGGCGTAAAGCAATAAGTAATAAATAAATAAATAAATAAATTCTACATGGAGAGTCATATCGTGCACTGCTGGGAAAATGTTTATGTGGGAGTATCCTGTTTCTTTTCACATATATTGGAGGTATATTATGTTGCAATTTGTCTGCGAAATTTGTAACTATGTTCTGTGAGTGATAAGATTTTTTGTTGCTTATGGCTTTAAGCCTCGTCGACGTCGAGGTAATTAGAGGACTGCGGACAAGGAAGGGGAAGGAATTCGGCCATGGCCTTTTGAAGGAAGCATCCCGGTATTTGCCTGTAGTGATTTGGGTAAACCGTGGAAAACCCAAATCTGGATGCCCGGAAAAGAATTCGAACCGACGTCCTCCCGAACGCGAAGCCAGAGCATTAACTGCTCACCCACCATACTTAATGAGTGATAAGAGTTAATTATGAGGCGGAGATTGGAGACCGTTCCAGCATTTTCCTTGGTGATCGTGGAAAACCACCTATAAACCAAAGTCATGTCGTACAGTATGCAGGGACCAAGACCCTGGTCTCGTTGATTCCCCCCGATCCAGCGTTGTGGCGCTTTAACGCTAACAGTCACACTAGCGGGTTCTTGTTTACTGCAAGTTACCATATAACACTAAATTGACACAGTTAACTGTAATAATAATGCAAATGCCTATAGGTTATTGTCAAGATGATACAGAATGCATTGTTCGGCCTTTTGTTGTGGCTAACCTAATCTAAGCATTACAGGGTACTAGTGTACTAACGGTGAATGTAACATTCACAGAGATGTGTATTGTATTGACATCCTAGAACATGCTGTTATGCAAAACGTAAATTACTGTAATATAACAATTAATAAAATAGTGACAAATGGAATACTTCAAGATTCACGTAAAGAACTCTTCGTTATTAAAAATTTAGTGACTTATTAAACGCTATTAGCTCGGAAAGTAAAGAAGTGTAAAACATTTGAATGTAAAATTAATGGCGCATAGGGTGGGATTGTTAACGAAGGTGATATACCAAATTCATCATAACAGGCTCGAGAAATTCGCGGACCTAACAGAATGTTTTGCTTGGAGTAAAAAAATCTTCCAGCTTTAACGGCACTAGTCTCATAGTGAGTCACTCTATCCTCTGAGCTTCAAGACAGGAATTATAAAGAAGCGTTCAGTACGAAAGCCGATGTATCAGAATACCAGTCTCATGGTGTATACGATCTATCATTAAGTTAAACTTTGACGAAAAAATAACAATGACTGAAATAGTCGTGACTAAAACTTGATATATAAATATTTGTTTCTTATGCATTTTCTTTAATAAAAACACTAGTGCATTATGTGAGAGGTCTTGTGGTTCAGTGGTTAAGCCACCTGGAAATCGAAAGATCGCTGGTTCGTATTCCGGTCTCGGCTGAGACTTTCAAAGGCCCCTAACCCGCCAATATTCTCTGACAAAACTTAATGAGTAGTACGGTTCCACGTCGCCACGGTAAGAGGTGCATGTCGAAAAAACTGTCGCAAGGCGAGGTTATCATAGCAAACTATGCCATGCGAATTTACTTCACTTCAGTAAATTAACACACAATCTTACGCATTCATGTATTTTTATAAAAAATTATTTGTTATGAAACATTCAAAAGTAATACAAAGGAAAACTCAGTTGTGGAGACATTATAGTTTGTACCAGAGAATACCATCGCTGTGTCCTTGCCGTGAAACAAGTAACTCGTGGCAGGTAATAATAAGGATTTACATACGTATTTCGTTTAAACCTACAGATTAATTATTATTAGCTGTTTTCTGTATATCGTATCCATCATTTTTGATGTGCGTTTAAACTAGTCATACTATAAAAGATACGGAATCTTATAACTAGCGTACACTACAGTAACTTTGCTTGTTTTATTTTTTATTCTTCTTCTCGTTCCACTTTTTCAAAAGATATTTCGCTATGAAACATATGTCGCTCTAAGAACACAAAGGTATTTTATCTTCTTTTGTTTTTGGACAAGTTCTCAACTTTTCCGGCCCAATGTTATGTTGTGCTAAAAGAAGTACAACATTTCATTACACACAGTAGAAAACAAATAGCGTTTTTATTAGTAGTTGTTTGTTATGACTGAATGAAAATTGTCTAAATTAATTTCTTAGCTAGTACCACTTGTCAATCATATCTTACTCGAAATATTTTTTAATTCTGTTTACCATGTAAGATCATTTGTAGATTAATAAATTGCACTGTAATTTACATTGTCAAATATTTAAAAACTTTAATTTGATTTTTTGGTTTTCAGAATGAATCACTAATTATTTCTTGGATTAAAAAAAAGTTTTTGTTGCATAAATGAGAAGATATTTAGTTAAAAATACAACTAATTGATTTTTAAAAACGATATTATAGTTTATCGTGTGTCAAGGTAGTTAAAGTCAGCTATTGTGTACGGAAGTCGACAATGGTTAAACTAACTTCCTTAAGTTCTTGGTGCCGGAAGCTCGCCGACATTATCTTTATATATATAAAAATCTCGTGTCACGATGTTCGTCCGGGATGAACTCCGAAACTACATAAACGATTTAGATGAAATTTGGCTTAATGTGTGTGATTTAGTCCAACTTAAAAGATAGGATAGTTTTTATCTGGATTATAGACCTCAATATTTATTATTTGCGAAATAAAGGTTAATTAAATAATTGTCATAGGACAATGGTTTGTAATTATTTGTAAGCCACCATGGCTAAGCGGTCTGCTGGCTAAGTGGTTAGGGCGTCTGACTGGAGAGGGAAAGATCCCCGGTTCGAGTCTCTGTCTCGGCGAGGATTTTTATAGACACTTAACCCGGCATTAACCCCCGGCGCAACATGCTGTATGAGGTGAAATACCCCAGGACCGTACTGTGTGGTTCGGATTCGATGTTAAAATGTAGGTCCCCTGTACCAGGCAGGATGGGCGGGCTAGGTAAAGGCGGCTAAGACAGGGGCAGAATGCCCAGCCAGTAGAAACAATTTCACCAGGTCATTACGACCACACGTAATTATTATTATAGTTCCATAAGTTTCTAACAGATGGCGATGTGTTAACTTATCTATACAACACTTGGTTAGCTAGGTTGGGTAATCATCCAGTAGATCACGTTCTGTTTCAATTTATTTATGCTACAGTTTATTGCTAACAGATGGCGGTGCGTTAATTTATCGAACCATTCAGTAGATGGCGTTGTATTTCGATTTATTTATGCTACGGTCTATTCCACGCCATATGTGTGAGTTTCTTCAATTTTAATTGTGCTGTGAATTGTGTTATGATTATACTGTATTGTTGTTCATCGTTTGTGTGTCTTTATGCCTAACGACAAAGTAATTGCACACATGAATATAACATTGAAGAAAACGTTACGATAAATTCGAATCGTGTAAGCATTTCTCGCTAACTTATCATTTTTCTTCTTCTTTTTGTTATGGTCAGCTAGACTCCACGTGTCAATTTCAATTAATCTCCTGTTATTTTTTCTTTCTTCCTCCCCAGTACTTCTTCATTATTGCACTCCTCTCTACCTTTGAATCCTGCCATATTCAAAGTCTGCTATCGAAAAAATTTTCTTTCCATACCGTTCACTGGTATTATTTCGTTTCAAATCTTTCTAAACCTCTTGAAAGCCTGGTGTCATCCATGCTATAAATGTATCAAAAAAATATCATTCTTCTATTTCTGTTATTTTTTTCAATGTTATTTTATATTTCCTCATTAGTTTTTAACTTCCATTTTACTGTATTTTTCAATGGACCCAAAAATTCCGGTTTCACCACTGTATTATAGTGTCTTATTTTAAGGCTTTCAGAAAGGCACTTTTTGTTGTAATTCAAATATTTTTCAGTGAAATGTCGCCAAAGAATCGAACCTCGACAATGCGTGTAGCAGAGAGGCAAGACGCACGACTGTGCCTTCATCCATGCTATAAATGTATCAAAAAAATATCATTCTTCTATTTCTGTTATTTTTTCAATGTTATTTTATATTTCCTCATTAGTTTTTAACTTCCATTTTACTGTATTTTTCAATGGACCCAAAAATTCCGGTTTCACCACTGTATTATAGTGTCTTATTTTAAGGCTTTCAGAAAGGCACTTTTTGTTGTAATTCAAATATTTTTCAGTGAAATGTCGCCAAAGAATCGAACCTCGACAATGCGTGTAGCAGAGAGGCAAGACGCACGACTGTGCCTTCAATACGCCGTGGATATGTACGCCAAGGTTGAAAACAAGCATTTGCGATTTATTCGATACAACCAGGTTGAATTACGATCGGAGGAATACATCCTCTTACGAGATACTGTTATCGGCAATATTTATGAAAATTTAAACGCCAATGATATCGGTGATGCATTTATTTTACCTTCAAGCTACATCGGCAGTTCACGGAACATGCAGCAATATATACAAGATGCGATGACTTACGTACGTCATTATGGTCGTCCAAATTTGTTTATTACATTTACATGTAATCCGAATTGGGAGGAAAAACAAACTTTGCAATTACCAGGCCATCAATCAATGTGTCGTCATGATGTCACGGCACGTGTGTTCAAACAAAAATTAAAATCATTGATTGATTTAATCGTAAAACATTCAGTTTTAAGTAACACACGTTGCTATCTGTATTTGATTAAGTGGCAAAAGCGAGGTTTGCCTCATTCTCACATTTTGATTTGGCTTGAAGTTAAAATCCGTCCAGAAGAAATTTATCAAATAATTTCAGCCGAAATTCCGGACCCATTAATTGATCAAGAATTGTTTGATATTGTTGCCAGTCACTCGATCCACGGACCGTGCGGTGCTTTTAACATGACATCGCCATGCATGGAAGGTGGAAGCGTTTTCCAAAGGAATATACGAATGATACTATTACGGATATCGATGGTTATCCGTTGTATCGCCGCAGAAACACTGAGAATGGTGGCCAAACATTTACAATGCGAATGTCAAATTCTAGAAACCAAGTTGAAATTGACAATCAGTGGGTCGTACCATACTCACCATTGCTTTCAAAAACGTATAAGGCTCATATTAACGTCGAGTTTTACAGTTCTGTAAAATCCATTAAGTACGTTTGCAAATATGTTAATAAAGGCAGTGATTTGGCCGTATTTGAAGTTCAAAATATAAATAAAGACGAAATAACACGATACCAAATAGGTAGATACATCAGCAGCAACGAAGCTATCTGGCATATTTTTAGTTTTCGCATCCATGAAAGAGACCCTTCCATCCAGCATCTTGCAATACATCTTGAAAACTGTCAACGTGTATATTTCACCGAAGAAAATATTTTCCAAAGAATACTTGAGCCACCAAAAACGGTTTACACACACTATGAATAGCCTCCAGCTTTTTACACTCCAATTGATCACCATTTATTTTAACATATCGCCTTTTGGCGTCATCCATTAACAAAAATTCTTTTTCCGGAGCTATGTATGTAAACAATCGTTTCTGGTGGCTTACCTCAACTGGTAGAGGCCACAACTTATAAATATTATAAGTTTCACTGTCTACTAGTGGAATATTCAGCACATAACTTAGGATGTTTCCCGAAATAAAGACATCTAGGTCGACCACCTTCAGCATCTGATACCCTCCGGCTTCCGTCAGTTTTATTGGCAATCTTTTGTCTTTAATCTCGTCTTTTATTAGCTCTAGGTATTTAA
This sequence comes from Vandiemenella viatica, assembly GCA_031002005.1. Lineage (NCBI taxonomy): Eukaryota > Metazoa > Arthropoda > Insecta > Orthoptera > Morabidae > Vandiemenella > Vandiemenella viatica. The sequence goes on along the minus strand of JARYHS010008074.1, from coordinate 32,583,789 downwards.
CAACTTGTTCTGGACTAACCAAATGAGGTTGAAGAATGCCTTTTTGCGCATTTACTATGGCAGTAATAATTACATCATATTCCTTCTCTAATTCACTGAAGATTGTTGTCAACTGTATTAACTGTTCATTCAACGTTACCCATATACCGAGTCTATTTATTCTCTTATCTGTACTAGTTTCATATTGATGTATGTGTTCATTTAGTTTAAGTATTCCGGATGTAATTACCCGTTCATTTCTCTCTATTGAATCGACAGTATGATTGAAACTAGTCAACGTTGCCCTTACAATAGTGACTTGTTCTTTTGACAACTTCAATAATTCCTTCTGTTCCTGCTCTAATAGATTTATTTTTGATTTGAAATATGATGCATCATCTTCATCTAACGTCCCAAACAAGACTTTACTTATCTCTCCAACAAAATTTAGGATTCCTCTCTTTCGTCTACTCTGCTCATGTTTAGCTAGCTGCCCAATTAGGCGTTGAGAGGTTTCTATCCTACTTATATAATAATCTACCGCCCGCTTCATAGTTTTACATTCTGCAACACTTGTGTTTATTTCTTTAAGTCTTTGCTGACAATAGTCTACTGCTTTCAACGCTGCATCATGCGTAGCTTCAAACTTATGTTTTAAGTCATCTAAATTAAAATAACTCACTACTTTCCAAGTGACCGTATACAAACTCACTGTTCCTTTATGATCGTAGTACAGACCTGGTGATGACCGAAACTTTGTTATTTCTAAATCCTGCTGTTCCATTGCCGATGTACCACCTATCATCAAGACGATCACTGCTATCATGCAAGCTGTTGCCATCTTTCCTGCAATTCAGAAGAATTCTTTTAGCCTATTTGCATGTACTTTTGTAAATTTATTTCTCTTTAATTCTATTACTACGTTTGGCCCGTTAGTTTCCACTACAGTATACGGGCCTCTCCATTGACTGTCCAGTTTTTTAGAACGTCCTCGTCTCACACTTTCATCATATAGCAACACCCTATCACCTGGTTTGAAAACTACCGGATTCTGCGTCTTATCATAATTTTCCTTACTTTTTACCTTTGCCTGCGCCGTTGCTTCGCGCGCCTCCTGATGCATCGCCCTTAATCTTTCTCGCAGCTCAATTACGTAATCATCATAATTGTATATCACTTCTTCCGGTTTCTTTTGCAACACTCCCGGCATGTTACATATTCTACCAAAGAACAACTCATGCGGCGTGTAACCCGTGGTACTATGCGGCGTCGTATTAAAGACAAATACCGCGTATGGGACCCACCTATCCCAGTCTGTCTGTTCTCTGTTTATGTAGTGTCGCAGCATTTCTGTTATTGTACGGTGCGTTCGTTCCAAAGCCCCATTAGTTTGTGGGTGATAACTAGTGGTATGGATTTTCTCTATTCGTAATAACTTGCATACTCTCTTCATAGTATCACTCATGAAGTTACTTCCAAGGTCACTTAACAAAACGGTGGGAATTCCAAATCTTAGGATTATTCGCTCGACCAATACTCTTGCTACCGTATTGGCATCCTGTTGCTCTATAGGCTCCACTACTAAGAACTTCGTTAAGGCGTCTTGGAATGTGAGCAAATATTTATTCCCGTTTTCAGTTTGCGGCATTGGACCTACAATATCAATATCACAACGCTCAAACACGTGTTCCGGAGTTTTCGTTATCTCCATTGGCATCTTCGTTTTATTTTGGGTAATTTTATTCTTTTGACAGCTTTCGCAATGACGAATGTACTGCTCAATGTCGGCTTTCATTCCTTCCCAACTACAGTATTTCTTAATTCTCGCATAAGTCCTACCTATGCCCTGATGCATACCTAGCGGGGATTCATGATATTGCTTTAGGATCTTCATCTTCTCTTCCTGTGTAAGTCCTACCTCTTCTTCCTTATCAGCTGATACACTCTCAGCTGTCTCTACATTATCATTTTCCTCCGCTTCATTTACAGTTCTTATTCGCGAAAGAGCATCTGCTACTTGATTTCTCTTTCCGCTCTTATATACGATTTCGTAGTCGTACTCTTCAAGCTTCAAGCGGAACTTCATTAGTCTAGACGACGGATCCGTAATGCTGTTTACCCACATCAACGGTTTATGGTCAGTGCATACCGTAAATTTCCTACCAAATAGATATGGCCTAAATTGCTTTACTGCCCAACAAATGGCCAACATTTCCCGCTCTATTGTACTGTAATTCTTCTCTGCCTTATTCAAGGTTCTAGACACGTACGCTACAGGCAAATCCTTGCCAATTTCGCCTTGACTTAACACGGCGCCAATTGCGTCTTGGCTTGCGTCTGAGGTTACAATAAATCGTTTTGTGAAGTCAGGATACTGTAGTACGGGAGGATTCAACAATTTTTCCTTCAATTGTTGAAACGCCTCTTCCTGCTTTGTTCCCCACGTATATGCGACTCCTTTCTTTAACAGCTCATACAATGGCTTAGCAATTTTACTGTAATTGCTTATGAATCGCCTATAGTACCCACTTAAGCCCAAGAATGCCTTCAATTGGGTAGTATTAGTTGGTTGGGGGTAACGTTCTACGGCTTCTACCTTTTTCTGATCGGGTTTCAACCCTTCCTCCGTAAGTACATGTCCCAAAAATGTAACCTCCTTGCGCAAAAACTCACACTTATCTACTTGTAGTTTGAGATTATAATTTCGCAATCTTTCAAAGACATCCTCTAGCCTAGCATTATGCTCCTCAAGCGTTGGCCCAAAAATTATGACGTCATCTAAGTAAATGAATACTTTCTCACCCTGTAATCCTGTCAATACAGAATTCATCAATTTTTGGAAGGTATTCGGTGCCGTCTTTAATCCCATTGGCATTCTTTTGAATTCGTAATGTCCATAGGGAGTGCTAAAAGCCGTCTTTTCCTGATCTTTCTCGTCTATCAGCACCTGATAATACCCCTTAGCTAGGTCGAGGGTTGTGAAGTACTTCGCTTTACCTAGTCCGTCTAGTATTTCATCGATCCTGGGTAACGGAAATACATTATTTACCGTCAGATCATTTAATCGCCTATAAACGATTACTACGCGCCACTTTTGCTTGCCACTTGCATCCATTTTCTTTGGGATAATTAATACAGGCGAATTCCACGCACTATCACTTGGTATTACAATATCATCTTCTAATAATTTTTCTATTTCGGCTTGCAAAATTTCCTTCTGCGCCTCGGGTATCCGGTAGGGCCTCAACCGAACTATTTTTCCTTCCGCCTCGGGAAGAAGTTTGATTTCATGCTTGACAGCCTCAGTATAACCCAAGTGATCTCCTGGTAAATGAAATACATCGTTATACGCTGCGCATATACCTAATAAAGCCTCTTTTTCCTCTTTGTTTAAATGTTCTACGCGGAGATTTTCTTTCAACCTACTTAAACGCGACTTTACCTCTGGTCGCTCTTTTCTAATACGTCTTACGTATGCTTTTTCAAATTCGGGCACTTCTTCAGCTGTTATAAGGGGATTCTTTATTTTAACTTTCTTTTCTGTAGTATTAAGCATACTTGTAATACACATTCCATTTCTTACTGATACTAGCGCTTCGGGCACATATAATCCTGGCTGTAACTCTTGCTTTGGAATGATCGCTTCTGATGCATTCCTTAAGGTAATCCTTACCTTTACAATCTTTTCTTCGCGAGGACCAATTACTATTTCATCATTTTGAGCTCTCCCGGCTCCCACACTTTGTCTATTACCGCGCCTATCTTTTTTCATCGCTACCTCAGTAGCTCTTATTTTTGTGGCGTTTACCACCTCCGCATAAGTGCGCTCCTCCGAATGTACTCCAAGCACATTCGACTTATTTTTCCTTAATTTCGCAGTTCCGACTGCTATCGAATCGGTATCTACCGTATTCGAAACAATACTCCGCCTCTTCTCGGCGTTCACCTTTTCCGGAACAGCACCTACTGTCTTCGGAAACTTTACGTCACGTCGCACAATTCCGTTAGTGGACGGACAATCTCGCCTTTCCACGGGGCCTACCGTCTTCGAGTCACCCAGTGCCCTCGGAATTCTTCCGTCGCGTCTCACAATTCCTTTAGTGGACGGACAAACACCATTTCGCGTCGTAATCCCTACGACATTTCTCGAGGCAGCGCCTACTGTCCTCGGGAAATTCCCGTTCCATCCCGCAGGTCCGTTAGCGGGCGGACACATACCACGCATCGCATTCTCTGCGATACGCTTCTTCCCATCCCGTCTCGCAGGTCCGTTAGCAAGCGGGCATACTTCACCTGATGTCGCAATTCCTACGACACCCTTCTTACCGCTTCGCTTCACAAGTCCGTTAGTGAACGAGCGACTTTCATCCGATGTCGCAATCCCTGCAACACCTTGCCTAACGCCACGCCTCACAGTTTCGTTAGTGAGCGTGCGTCTTTCATCCGATGTCGCAATCCCTGCAACACCTTGCCTAACGCCACGCCTCACAGTTTCGTTAGTGAGCGTGCGTCTTTCATCCGATGTCGCAATCCCTGCAACACCTACTTTCTTAACACAACGCGTCCCACGTTGCGTCATACACGGCCCTTCTTGCGCGGTATACAATCTAATTCGCCTCCCGCGAATATTCATAACTCTTTTTCCGTAATCTATTACGGCCTTATTTTTCGTTAGAAAATCTCTTCCTAACAAACCCTCGAAAGGCAAATCTATGTTTGCCCCAATTATATGAAACTTCTGTTTCAATATCAAACCCTCCGCGGCTTTCAATTCCAGGACTACCGAAGCTTCAGTTTGTACTATACTATTACTTATCCCCTTAATTCTAATTTTTTCTTTATCATTACTTTTTACTGCCCAGTTTATACAATCTCTTTTTACCAAGCTTATCTGTGCCCCACTGTCGGCTAAGAATCTCATCGGATTACGCCTTGCTTTTTCACATTGCATAGTCACATATTCATTTTTATCTGTGCAGTCTACCTTATACACTTTGTGTGATATGGCGCAATGTGACCGCTCCATTACGCCACCTAACAGTTTACCGATTTTCGATCTTTTTCCTTTCCCGACCATGCATTTTCTCGGCAATCCCGCGCATAATGTCCTTTTCTGTTGCACTTATAGCATGTAATTTCACTTGAATACGGTACCTTTTTCTTAAAGGGTGCTGTTTGAGCAGCTTGCCTAGCGCTACTTCTCGTTTCCCGCCGCGTTTCCATCATTCTAACGGCGTTTTCCTTCTCCATCTTGTCTAACTTAGCAAGCACTGCATTTATCGCCTTTTTGTCCAGCTCATCCTCTTTATTAATTATTCTTACACACCTTTGCGCCCGACAATCCTTGGCTGTATGCCCAGACTTTTTGCAATTGAAACAGAATGGGGGGTTTTTTCCTTCTACCTTTGGATTCCTGAAGGAATACCTCGAAACCGGTTTTTCTTTCGCTGAAGCTATCGCACTTTCCTCTGTGGCTGCGATTTCCACGGCTTCAGAAAGGGTTATGGTTTCTCCCCTAGCTCGCACAATAGTTTTTATCCGGTCATCATACAACCCTTGAATAAATACGGCCCTTCCTAGCTTTAAAACTAGAGCTATGCTTCCCATCAGCTCCTCTTCCGTCATTACATTTTTTATTGCTTCTCTGAACTGATGTTGGAGAGCATCTATACGCGAACCCCATTGCGCAATACTCTCCCACGACTCTTGTCTGCTAGCAAACATTTTACATGCATAAAAATCAAGAGTCCTCTTACTGCCATAATTTTCTAACAAGATTGCACGAACTGCCGGCCAGGTGGTAGTCAGATCTCGGACAAGAAGTTTACTCCTAGGTGCCCCTACAATTTTAGCCTTCACAAACTTTAATAAAATTTCTTTTTGTTCCGGCACAATTAATTCGAATGCTGAATCTACATTATCCAACCACTCATTTAATCTCGTCTTTTCTCCGTCAAAAGAATCTGGGATCAATTTTATCACTTCATTCAACTAATGTACTGCCTGTGGGTTGACGACTGCGCGCCCTGACTGCCTGACACTGCTTCGTTAGGCATGCTTACAATTTTGTTTTCTCACCTGCTGAAATCAACTGCTGTGTAGCGATGAGATGTGGTGTTGTCCCCGACGTGACGTCGTTGTCGTGTTGACGCACGCTGTCCGCTCGACTGCGAAGCTCTGCTGTGCTGGTATCGATCGGTTGCCGGCTGCTGGCGATGGCTGCTACCTGTTGCTCCCCGCCGGTATTGATCCGCTGCTGCGACGGCTGCTCAGCTGTTACTCGGCGGCGTTGGTATCGATCGGCGTCTCGCGTAGTGTCGCGTGTCGCGCCCCGGCTGTTCCTCAGCAGACGACCAATGGATCCTCTTCTTTTCTTCCAATGTCGCCTCGTTGCGCAATCTTGCTAGTCGGCTTCGTGCTCAAGGCCGTCAGTCTTTTCCTGACTTCGGGCTGAGATTTCTCGAAAACCCTACTCCTATTCCTCAAATTGCGGCCTGTAATCGCTGCAACGTACTGACCTTTGGGCCAAGGTTGGCTAAAACTCTGTCAGTCGTCTCACTGGTTTTGTGGCTTTTCCGGCCTAACACTCGTAGCTTTCCCAGGCCTACCCCACACCTGACACCAAGAAATGAGGGGGATCTCTGTTGCGTCCTGTTGTGCAACAGAGAGCTGAAAGACTTAAACACTGAAACAAGTGGGTATCGATTTTGACAATTCGGGAACTCGGATAGGAAGAGTTCAGGAGAAATAAATTCAAGAACACAAGAGGTTATGATGAACACACTTGTGACTCACGAAGCCGACAATCTCCCTAAGGAAATATCCAGAAATTACGAGAGATACCTATTCCTCATCAGAATCGTCAGATTCTGGAAACATCATAATCGCCGGTTCCTCTGGAAACTCTCCGGTTGCCAGGCTATACTGGTACCACAAGGCTAACAGTATGAGAAATCTGTAATGAACATACAACCCCTCGGGAATGACTAACTCAGGCCCCTCTACCTGTTGGTCCGTCATCTACAAAGAACCATAGACTTGAAGACCCTATCAGTCAACAACGGCGACTATGGTAACAGTTGTACACGTTGTCTTCTCCGCTGTGTTGATTACTGGCTGGCTCACTCGCCGACTCTCGGAGACCGAAGACTTCCTCCCGCTGCGGCGGGCTCTTTTTTATAGCCGCCCGTGACGCGCTCCGCTGCCCTACGCGACCTTCTGGAAGCTTACGCTCAGATTTCATCACCCACGCACTACGCAGCTCTCTTTCTGATGCAACCACACGTTCACTATTGGCTTTCCTTGCTACCAATTGCACCATATTAACACTTGCGCGTACTAACACTCAGGCGTTACCTTTATTACTTCGTAACAGTGCATCCAAAACAACGTGAATGTTTCTTTCAGCGTTTGTTATTGGTGAATGATCCCGGACCAGCTTCTTTCGAATGTTTACGAACAGTTAATGGTCGAGTGTTCAATACATGTCAAGATGCATGTCGCGAGTTGCAGCTGCTGGTAGACGACAATTATTGGGACCTGACACTTGCTGATGCAGCGTTGACAGCCACGCCGAATAGTATTCGTCAAACTGTTTGCAATTATTTTGACAACATGTTATCCAGCACAATCTTCGAGTTTGTGGGAAAAATATAAAAACAGTATGACTTAAGATATAACTGAAATTTCAGTTTATATAAATAAATAAAAAATAATTTATTTATTTATTTTATAAATATCACTTTTTATATAATTTCAATTAAGTAATTTTTAATGAAATGTAAATTAAATTTTTTTATGATCATTTGTCCTTAATTTAAACTCTCCGTAACTCTTTACCAATTAAATTTGAATTTCCAAATCGACTACAATGTTTTTGTCTTTATTAGTGAATATTAATTTGACTACTTGAGGAATTTTAGAATAACATTAATCGAACGTACTATAATTAGTAAGTCACAGCAAAGCGTGACCGGGTCAGCTAGTTATTATTATTAATTTTTAATTGCAATGTAGCTAACAATCCGGTGGCAACTCTCCTAGGCATCCATTTACCCGTTTTTTATATAATTTTTTAAAATTATTTTATAATTCGAATGTTAAATTCCTCCCCCATTTACTACTATGCTTAACAAATTTTAATTCTAAATTCCTTTAACGGTTTTGGAAAATTATTCATCACTACACTCGGTAATTCGATCCAATCCCTGACACCCTTACCAACAAAAGAAAATTTTCCTACTCCCTTGTGCATGAAATCGAGTGCAAGCTTTTGTTCATGGTCGCCTTTCCCCTTCCATGCACAATTTCTGAATCTTTGACCTACATCCCTCATATTTCCGTCACCAACATATGCTCTGCGCATTCCCAGCACTTTCTTCACCCTCCTCCTTTCCTTAATGAGTCCCAACCCAGCTCCTTTATCATGTCAGTTACTGAATGGGTCCTGCGATATTTTCCACAAACAAATCTAGCTGCCCTTCTTTGCACACCTTCCAACTCCTGTACTTGATAACAGAAATGTGGGTCCAAACTACACCACCATATTCAACCAATGCTCTGACCAAAGCTTTCTAACCTAACTCCCTAACTTCTCTGATACATCTTCTCATCACCCTCTCCAGTAAATGAAGGATTTTGAAACCTTTCCCTACCACCTGACCAATGTGCTCGCCCAATTGAGATTGTTATCAAATGTTCTGCCAAGGTATTTACACTTCAAGCTTTCCACAAGCAATTCTGACCCCTATAATCGCAATTAACCTTTTGTTTTTTATCTGTGTACCTAATAAGCTGACTCTTCTTGGCATTTATCTTCATTCCATGATGACCAACCCATTTAGATATTCTATCTATCTCACCCTGCAACTTTTCACAGTCTTCACATGTTTTGATCCTATTGTATACCATTATATCATCTGAAAAATACCTAGCTTCTGACCGTAACCCATCAACACAGTCATTCATTAGAATAATGAACAGCAACGGTCCCAATACACTGTGGCAATGCCATATTTACTTTCACCTCTTTTGGTAATGTATTTCCTACTCTGACACTTTGATTTTTGGTTTTTAAGAATTCCTCTACCCAACAAGTAACTTTTTTATCCATTCCAACAGATTTCAGTTTATTTAAAACCATTTTATCGCTAACTATGTCTAAAGCCTTAGAAAGATTTATTGCCATACTATCAACTTGGCCTCCCTTGTCCAATTCATCTGAAATATCTTGCATCTAGCCCACCATCAGGGATTCACATGAATATCCTTGCCTAAAGCCATGTTGTTGATCTGAAAACCAGTTTCTTTCCTCACAGACATTTCTGATATTGTTGCGTATCAATCTCTCCATCATTTTGACTATCACTGATGTCAAACTAATTGGCCTGTAATTTTCAACCATATTTTTAACCCCTCCTTTATGAACTGATCTACTACCGCTCTTTTGCAATCCTCTGGTAAGCAGCAAGACTCAAAACTCATTTTGAATAAAATTCAAGATAAGGTACAACATCGAATCCCACAATTTTTAATAAATCTACAGTAATATTGTCTATACCAGCCCCTGTTCTCATGTGTTATTTATTTTATTTTCAACCCAGTTGATAACTGGTTAATTTAAATGCCCTCCAATAATAAACATTTTACGCTCACCTTTTAACAGCGAATGTGAATTTAGATTATCTCCAGGAATCTCACCTTCAACATTCATTCTTCCTGTACGGTAAGCAGCCAATACCCCGTTGTTGTTTTTTATCCCCCCGAAAATCTACCCCTAGTAACTCATGGTCATTATCTATGAACACTAGAGAACTGTAGTAGAACTATAGTAATCTTTGCTAACCAGTATGAATACCCCTCACAAATTGCTCCTCTGTCTCTGATAAACACTCCGTAACTTTCAGGGAAAACCTCATTGTGTAGTACTCCTTTTAACCAAGAATCTATCGCTGTAATCACTTATGGGTCGTGTATCTCAATTAAGTTCTCAAATTCTATCACTTTTTTCATTATACTTCTACAGTTCACCAATAACACCCTTATTTCTTGACTCTGTGGTATTTTCAGTATTAACCTTTGTCTTTCCAGTTGTACCCAATTCCATTATTATTTCAATAGCTTCATCTGTTTCCTTAGCATTTGTATTTTTTCCCATAGTGCGTCTACAACCAATATCCCTTTGAGCACTTATTTTTGTACCTTCACCAGCAGCCCCCAAACTAAAAATGGCGCAGTCCTGACCCCATCATAACTGGAAGTGGGCCCCCTTACAGCTTTAGCTAACAACTCAGAAAGTACTCCCTTCCCCCTTCTATTTAGGTGTAGACCATGCCTAGTTAAACCCCACCTACCAATGGTGTTTACAGGCACAACCCCCAAAACAGAACTAAGAGGATTGGTGGCAAGGAACAGGAAGGTATTTAACCACGGCTTTCAGGAGGAATCATCCAGAAATTACTGTGAGCTATTTCGAGAAACTGTGGAAAATCGAATTCTGAATAATTGGACTGGTATCTAAACCACGCGCGTGTAAATACCATGCTTTACCAGATTTGTTCTGAGTTAATTGACCAATTGGATGAATAAATTTTATGATCAGGTACCTGCCCACTATAAACACAATGCATTCACTCGTTTGCTAATATGAACAATTTCTTTAAGTATTTTACTTATGTGTACTTAAGTGACTAAGAAGTCAGTTTTGGTGTAACAGTATATTCGACAGCGATAATACACGCCGAACACACAAGCAGGGGATTGTGGCGAATCCGCTCTTCTAATCTTCTCTCTCACTAAAATTTCTTTTGCCGGCTTCTAGTCGTTGACGTTATCGTTCAAACTGCTATATGCTGTCATGTACCGTTAACCTCCTAACAGATCGATCATAGGCTGTATCTTGAAGGACGTTTGTCTGGAACGTCTTAAATTTGGACTAAGACCAATATTGTATCGTTTCATTTGTTCTCCAGGATTTCGTTGGCCGTTCTCTAGTTGCGGAAATCATGATTTGTTTCGGGAGGTCAGTGTTCGTAATTCGGATGTCATGTCCAAAGCATGGAAGTTGGATGTGATTATCAATGCCTCAGTGCTTGTGGCATTCACTTCTTCTGTGATAGTGATGTTTGTGTGACGGTCCTGCCATTTTTCTTAGGTTCCATCCTCAGACAACTTTGGTAGTACTTCTCCCGATATTTTAAGTTCTTCTACAGATAATTGAAGTCTTGCAACCATAATTATAATTTGAATCACAAGGAGGATAATGTAAAATTAGAGTTTTGTTCCTGAACATATATCATGATTGTCAAACAATTTTTCTAAGGGACTTCCATAGGCTATACTGACACGTTATGTTCGATATGGAATTTACGTACCAATTTTCGCATTTTTTGAGATATGGCTACCGAGGTAAGGAAAATATTTCACTTTCTGTAGTATCTTTTCTCTTACCGTCATTAATCGAGCCACTGTGTTGAAATTTGCAGGCAGGGTAGGAGCCATTTTATTCCACCTATCACTATGTTGAAGGTTTCTCCTTATCAATTGCTTGTAATAAAGGTGACAAATAGCGATGGGAGAAATAGTGATACATGGTTCCATATCACCATCCATGGGCAAGAATTACATCCCAAACCATTGTGTATGGATTGAGGACATTATTGATGATGATTTACTTCTAGGAATCCTCGTATTTTAAGTAATGTAGGTTTCAATAAGTCGGAACTATGTTTCAACCTTTTCTCTTCTTTCGCGTCTCATATTTTTCACAAGACACTATCAGCTACATATACAATAAAACGTAATTACTTTAACCTCTGAGAAAGCCATGGGAAAACCACCATATTAAAATTTTTCTCCCGAGATTATAATAAGTGACACCGAGCGTGATGGTGTAACGGCTAGCGTTCTGGCCTTGCATTCGGGAGGACGGCGGTTCGAATCCCCGTCCGGGCATCCAGATATGGGTTTTCCATGGTTTCCCAAATCACTCCAGGCAAATGCCGGGATGCTTCCTTCAAAAGGACATGGCCGAATTTCTTCCCATTCCTTGCCCCCCATCCTTTCCCGTCTCTAAGGACCTCGCTGTTGAGAGACATTAAGCAGTTAAAAAAATAATAATAATAAGTGACAAACCCTAGACGGTAAGCGGCACTCCTATTACTTTCAATGAACATCCCCCTAAAGTAAATAACTTACGTGTCTAATCGGGATATCTGAATTAATTCTTCCATTCCTTAACTCTAACGTAACAAAAATATGAAATGAATACGAGCACTTAGGCAGTAATATTTTCTCGTGGAACCAGTCTCCAATTTTTAAGTTGTAAGTTCGATTGTTAAGTGGTTTTTAAATGGCAAGCTGCTTCTTTATAGCAATTTTTTTTTAAAAGTATCCGCAATATCTGTTTGAAGCAGTTACTAAAATACATCACAGTAAAAAAATTTGTGGTAACGAAGACAATATTTTACTTTACGTGACTTCTTAATTTATCGTAATTTCACTGAAAGAGGCATTTAGCTCATCATCTGTTTCTAACTAATTGGTGTTTTTAGCAGCTTCTGAGTTAATATTCATCTCTCACTGCGTAAACTACGTGCTCAACGAGGTGTGTCATAAATCAAGATGATGAATTTCCACCGATAAAAGTGAATTTAATGTCCAGCTAAACTGGCTTATACCGGGCCAGTTTTTGGGCACTCTCCGCCAATGTGGCGTCACCGGATTCTGCGGACGATAACACTTGAGCCGTCTGGGTGATGTAACCTCAAAACTTCCTCATTCAGCAGCCAGTACGTAACCATGGCCGACACTATACGGATACCGTTACTGCTTGTCCTAAATGTGATCGCTATGTTAATAGGGACGGAGTCGACTACATCGCCGAAACCCTCTCAATCGTCACGTTCGCTGGTAGATTTACTGGATGTTGACATCACAATCAAAGACGACGCTCTCCGCCACTGTCTGGAACAGCGAAAGGTGCTGTGGGGAAAAGAGTGCTACGACCTGCTTTCACGTGGTCCCTGTAGAGATGGATACTGGCTGGTGGTTAAGAGAATTACTTTAACGCAGGAAAAAGGTCTACAGGTAGTGCTTCACATCAGTTGTTTATTACTATAAACAAACTAATTGTGAGTAAAAATGAGACCTATTGTATTTCATGACATTTTACTCAAATCCCTAAGTTTCAAATTTCCGTCTGCTACTTAGCACACTCCATTATAAGAAGCATTCAACAACGAATTATTTAAGTTATCAAACTCAGAATGAAAGAAAAATTTGAATCATCTCTTTAAGATTCTGTATTCTGAAGATAATAATCCCAAAATTTGTTACTATTATAAACGAATAATAGTAACAAATTATGTGATATTTCTTTCTGCATCTTTTCCTGCCGTGGTCGCGTGGATTACATATGTAGTCCACTCAAGCCATTTCTAATGGGACTTTTCAGAGAGCGACTACTGCAGGGTTAATGCATAATTGGTGTTAATATAACTACTGAACTTAATTGAAACGCTAAATGCAGAAAGGGAACTTATCCACTTTTTGGTGAAAATCTTCTTTTTTTGACCGAACGTGGCTTTTTTAAAATTACTTATGGCTTTACGCCTCGTCGACGTCAAAGTCATTAGAGGCGGTATGGAACTGGGGACATGGAAAAGAAGGGAATTCGGCCATGGCCTTTTTCAATGAAGCATTCGCCTGTAATGATTTGGCGAAACCATGTAAAAATTAAATCTGGATTCCCGGACAGAGATTCGAACTGGTGTCCTCCCGAATACGAAGCCAGAGTGTTAACCATTAACCCACCACGCTCTGCCATTTCGTTCTCTACAGAAAAGGAATATACTCCATAAACAGAAGTGTATCAAATTACCTTGAGAAAAATGCGGTTGATGCAGAAAAGGAACATTTCGTCGACATGTTCCAATTCTCGGAAGTTTTTTTTTTTTTACGATTGGTGGATTTGATTCAGGTTCTTGTGGTGAAACTTAAGAGGGTTTACTTGGTATAGGCAGAATGGATGCTTCAGGTGATGATGGAAGTGTTGTTATCCAGAGAAAAAAAATGTAAAAACAGGTCTAAGTAATCCTGGTACTTCTAAAAGAAATGAAACACGAATTGCTAAAGAGAAGTGTGAACCTCACGTGAGTTGGGTTGCAAAATATGTTTCAGGAAAAAAGAAATATGTTGGCTTAGGATATGTGTAACCTAAATTTTCGCTTCGTTTAAATTATTGCTGTTGGTAATTGCTGACGTGTTTAATAGCTGAGTCCTAGTATGTTAGTGAACGCTTTCAAGAGATGGCGACATTGTGTCTTGATGAAGTTGTGGACGAAGAAACGCAACAAATGTTGGATACATTCAGTGGAATGAGCACAAAGGACTAGCAGTATTTGACCTAAAACCATTGGTATAATGGAACAATGTGAGCAGGAAACAACTATAATGGCATAGCTGAAACAGGCAGATTCACGGTAGTAAAAAAAAATACTTTCGAAAAAAGGGGCACTCATTTTTGCCCTGTCTTTGTTAAGAGACAACTTCGCAACGCAGATAAAACCTACACAGTTCGCACCTTCCATATTTCCGAAAATGTTCTCACTGATTTTCACTAACCAAAATATATTTGCAGGGAAAGCTTAATCAGGAAATGTGTATTGACTTTTATATTTTGAACAAAATATTTTAAATCCACAAATTTATTCGTTCACCACAAATACGGAATAAACGATGGCAGCAGTAAATGTTTCATAAATGATGACAACATTTCGTATTACAATTGCAGGGAATTTAAAATCTGTTGTAGGCTAGAAACAAACTAGCTTTATTAAATACTGTGTCTGAAGTGAACTACACTTAACGGTTCCTTGAAGTTTATTACTCGGTACACAATACAACAGGTAAACCATAAACAAATGTGGGTACAGTTATCAGAAGACCGTCGAGAATTTCAGCCTGGTCCTGATCCGGGGTAGAGTGACGGCTTCTACTTCTCGCGAACTTCCGGTGGTCTTCTGTAGTTGACGCTGGTTCAGCGGTCAGGCTGGAACTGGCGGTGGAGCGGCCGGCTACGCTTATATAGGCGGCCTGGCGCAGGAATTCCGTTGTGTGGTAGTACGGCGACCTCTGTAAGAAATAGTCCCACTTAGCTTCTAGATGATTCTATTTGTTTTCCTGGTTGGTTTTGATGCCTCTGCGCCTGTTTGGAGTCGTATATGTATCCCGGCGTGCAGGCGCGTTGTGTGTGAGTCTGCCTGGCAGGGGCCTTTACTGGCAGACTGAACAGTGTCATAATATGTTGTGTAAATATGTGTGTTGCAATGTTACCGTTTCGTATAGCAGCTGATTCTGTTGTTGCAAACTTCTGTTATCCATCTCCTTACTTTGGCGCGATATCTTTTTTATCTTCTTTCTTCTTTAAGCATAAAAACGAAAGAGTGGATAAATTTTATAGTATTTTTACTTGGCTGTAACTATTAGTTACGTCGCATATTGTTAGTGTGACAGGCAATTGGTTACAGGAGTTTGGGTGGCTGAATAATTTCAGAAAGAATCTACTGGAGACCAATTTTCTTAAATTGGAATAGATGATCCAGTATTCGATTAAAAAATTTCTGCATAGTATTTAAAATTATCACCATAATAAATGTGATGGTGCGTTGGATGTGTGGCGTTCTCAATATCCTACATTTTTACTAAATACGTTTTCGTATTATCAATGCTACCTTTTTTAACACATTTTTATATTATCAAAATATCAAAAATTCTTAAATTCATTTTCAGAATCCAAATTTTGATATAAAAAAATTGACTGTTAGCGAAACAAGTGTTTAGAAAATTATTACACTTATTCAGAGAAATCTGTATATATAAAGATGAATGTATGTATGTTTGTTTGTTTGATCTTTATACAAATCCACAGTTTTTATCCGATCTCGATGAAAATGTGCACACTTATCCTTTGAAACAAGGAGAAAAATACTGTATACATTTGGTTGAAAAATTATCTGTATAAATAATACATATTGTTTCATAATTTCGAAATAGTGCTGAATGGCGATAGACAGACGCGTTGGATATGGACGTCTCTATACTGGTTTTTCCGCGTATCGGTCAGACACCTCAGTCGTTAAAGCTCTTGCTTACGAATGTTTGGGTCGTGGTCTCAGGTTCAAATCTCCGTAGAGGATAAGATTTTTAAAAATTGTTTTTGATCGTAAGAGTCACGCCTGGGCCGTTGGTTATTCGGATTGAACTTTAAACTGTAGATATCACAAAGTTAGGGGTGCAATGCGAGGCAAATCGTAGGTAGTCTTGAAATGCTGTATGTGTACACTTTTTTACGTTATAATAATTCCTCAGAGGTTGTTCGCAGTCAGTGTGTGTGAACCGCAGTAATGAATACTATTAATATGGAAGTAAGTCTCTGTCTTTTTGTTACGTTTTGACGACCAAATGGCTATTTCGATATAGAAGGAATTTGACAAGAAAATCTGTATGAAGGGCACAGGACATTTTCTACAGTATGTTTAATAATTGTAGTCACGAAATTTTTCAAGACCTTATCGAATGGTGACAGAAATATGTAGTAAATTGATTCTCTTCAAGAGACTGGTTCGACGGTAGAGTGATATAGTGATAGCTTTTCTGTCATATTATGCCGACTCGGTGTTGTTTGGGACCAATCCTTCGTTTCAAACAACTTTCTATATTCAATTCTGGCAAAAAATTCATAATCCACGCGTACGAAGTCTCGGGTAAGAGCTAGTTTCAATCTAAATAAATTTCACAAATTAATGTTACAAGTTAACAATCACAATAATTTTACTACGCCTCAGTTGTGTGTTTTCAAACTTTTTTCTCGTTGTATTTGTGGTTTTCTACCGGATAATATGTAATTAGAATATGTTTCAGTTGGTAAAGTAAATGACTACAGAAGAACGCTAGCCAGCAAATGTTGCAATGTAGACATGCTACATGGTGTACTTTCATCAGACGAGTTGTATGGATTCCCACACGTCAATATCATGCGTAGTCTACCCATCTTAATACATATTATTACTGAACTAACATTTTTTCTCCCTTCACACGTAATCTAACACGTTAAATGATGTACCATTTTAAAGATTAAGTTCTCCGCATCGAATTAATTGTTGATTTAAAGTTTCACAATACATTTTTTTTTGTTTAATATTCGAAGTTTTGGCTCCAGATTCTTTTCCATAAAACCCTCGATATGGCACGGGAGAAATGACTTCTTTCCCAGGGATACAAGTTTCAATATTTTGAGTAATATCTTTTATGTTTAAATTACTACACTAAACATGTTCAACAAATTTAGAAAAATACAGCAATTTCTGCAATAACATGATATTGCAGACAATTATTAATTTAACATATTTTCACTGTTACTGGTTACTTAAATACACTGTCGCAGTGTTATTGTAATAAAAAAAGCTGTACATAGCCCAACACTTGATAACGATACACAGTAATCAGCAAGGCTGAAACCGATCTTATATCACTTGCATTAGGTACACCCTTTCTCCAAACTGCGGAATTCCCATACAGGCCAGCTAATAGTTACAAAAAGCGACCACAATAATTGGTTGTAGATTGTTTCCATTAACTCTTGTATGTCCCAGTTGTAACGAGACAGCTTAATGAGGGAGCTCGAAAATCATATATATTATTTCTATAAGGTATTTTTTTGTCACAAGTCTGTATCTTCCTTCATACTTAACCGAAATTAATGAATGAGGTGTCATTTTAAAGCTTATGGTCCCCACTTTGCGCACATCACATTATAAGAAAGGAATTTTCGGAATTCGACCCTTAAAGGGCAAAAATGTTAATATTTCTAAAATGCTGTTTTCTGTGTTACAAGTCATTTATCTCCCTGGATACCGATCCGAAATCGTTTAATGAGGTATCATTTTAAAGATTAAGGTTTCCGCTTTAGTGACGTCATATATTAAGACAGAAAATTTTCGGAATTCGACCCTTAAAGGGCAAGAGGATCAATATTTTTGCAATTCGTTATTGTGTCACGAGCGATTTATCTCCCTTAATATCTAACCGATATAGATAAATGAGGCATCATATTAAAGAATAAGGTCTCCGCCGTGGTAACACTATATTTTAAGAAAGGAATTTTTCGTAATTCGACCCTTAAAGGGCAAAAATGTTAATTTTTCTAAAGTGCCTTTTTTTGTATCTCGAGCCATTTATCTCCCTGGATATCTAACAAAAATCTATAAATGAAGTAGGATTATAAGGAGTAATGTCTCAGCTTTGTGAAATCATATTTTAAGAAAGAATGTATTTGGAATTCAGCCCTTAAAGGGAAAAAGTATAAATTTTTCTAAAACGCAATTTTGTGTCACGAGCGATTTATCTCCCTTAATATCTAACTGATATAGATAAATGAGGTATCATATTAAATAATAAGGTCTCCGCCATGGTAACATTATATTTTAAGAGAGGAATTTTTCGTAATTCGATCCTTAAAGGGCAAAAATGTTAATTTTTCTAAAATTCGTTTTTTGTATCTCGAGCCATTTATCTCCCTGGATATCCAACAAAAATCTATAAATGAAGTAGGATTATAAGGAGTAATGTCTCAGCTTTGTGAAATCATATTTTAAGAATTAATTGTTTTGGAATTCAGCAATTAAAGGGAAAAAGTATAAATTTTTCTATAACGCATTTTTGTGTCACGAGCGATTTATCTCCCTTATTATCTAACCGATATAGATAAATGAGGTATCATATTAAATAATAAGGTCTCCGCCATGGTAACATTTTATTTTAAGAAAGGAGTTTTTCGTAATTCGACCCTTAAAGGGCAAAAATATTAATTTTTCTAAAATTCATTTTTTGTGTCTTTAGCAATTTATCTCCCTGGATATCTAACCAAAATCGAAAAATGAAGTAAGATTATGAGTAGTAATATCTCAGATTTGGTGACATCATATTTTAGGAAAGAATGTTTTTGGAATTCAACCCTTAAATGGAAAAAGTATACATGCTTCTATAACGCATTTTTGTGTCACGTGCCATTTATCTCACTTGATATCCAACCGATATAGATAAATGAGGTATCATACTAAAGATTAAGGTCTCCGCCGTGGTAACATTATAATTTAAGACAGAAATTTTTCGTAATTCGACCCTTAAAGGGCAAAAATGTCAATTTTTCTAAAATGTGTTTTTTGTGTGTGGCGAGGTGTAAAGCTTTGTGTCGTGCACTCAGCAAGGGTACACGAGTGGGCCTTCGGCTCCGGAAGCCCATATCGATGATGTTTCGTTGAATGTTTTGCACGCTGACACTTGCTGATGGCCCAGCACTGAAATCCGCAGCAATTTTTGGAAGGGTTGCACGTCTGTCATGTTGAACGATCCTCTTCAGTCGTCGTTGGTCTCCTTCTTGCAGGATCATTTTCCTGCCGCAGTGATTTTGAAGAATTGATGTTTTACCGGATTCCCGATATTCATGGTGCAATGGTCGTATGGGAAACTCCCCACCTCATCCCTACCTCGCAGATGCTGTGTCCCACCTCTCGTGCGCAGACTATAACACCACGTTCAAACTCACTTAAATCGTGCAGCAGTAACCGATCTAACGCTTGCGCCAGACACCTGTTATCTTATATAGGCGGTGCCGACCACAGCACCGTACTCTGAGCGTTTACATATCTGTGTGTTTGCATACGCATGCCTATACCAGTTTCTTTGGCTCTTCAGTGTATTATCGCAAGCGGGAAGTATAGCACTACCCGACTCCATGTTTTAAAGAGCAACACTTGAGAAAACACTTTGCTTATTGTGGTTCCAAGGTCGCTACACCACGACGGCGCAGTCATTGTGTACGCAGCCGTTCTCGCTTCAAACAGTAAACAATTATGCCATCCGATAGGACTCAGTATGTGCATCCTTAGTGCTGTTGAAACAACCCTGCAACGACTCTGTGCGGGAAAATCTGATTGATCAAAAGGATCAATCTCTGACGAACAGTGACTGAGTTTAACTAATAACCGTTATCTAAATTGAAGAGATAAGGAAATACTTTGCCATAAATTCCTATCAACTGATGAATAGTATTTTAAAGTTCAGAACTTTATGGCATCCTAATTTCCTTATCAACGATAACTCCTTTATTGTTATGTTCAAATTGTAATTTGTATAAATTCTAAAAGTACTGGATTGTCATATTGGCATTTCTATGTTCTTTCTTGTTATGATGTCAAGTTAAAGTTTTTCGTGAACTTTCTTATAACGTTTTATTTATTTTTAACATATAATGGCCTTAAGAGAAAGACAAGGTGTTGCTGTTTGAAAAATCTTTGATCATTTCTGTATTCAAGTAATGATAAATACACCTACGTCTGTATTTATTTGATGTAGAAAGAATAAATTGTCAGGTTATGACATTTTTAGTGTTTGGTGATAGAATGTTATTTCACACCAACTTCTTTCATAATCAAATTATCAAATTATTAAATTAGTTAAAATTCAAATTAACATCTGATATGTTATTAATTACTCACCATCAAAGACACGTATTATACAGTTATTCCAAGCAATCGACGCGTAACGAACTAAAGATGAAATAGGTAAAGGTAAAGTCTCCACTCGTACGGAGATGATCTTATTTCACTGCTTGCGTTATTTATTTGCACTGTGTCTTGAAGGCGAAGTAAAAATAAATGTTGACTTATATCAATCTCTAAAGATATTAAAAGAGAAAATAATCAATTGTGTTGCATTGAAGGATTGATTTACTTTAGATTTCTGACAAATACATTTAATTTCAACCGACCGATAGTGGGGGTGAGTAGTATCGTTCTTGCTTCTCATTCAGAAGGATAAAGGTTCGAATCCCCGTAAGGCAAATTAGATTCCGGTTTTCTATAGTTTCCCGAAATCTCTCCAGGCAAATTCCGGGAAAGTTATCTCAAAAGACCACCGCCGAATTCCTTCCGCATTCTTTCGCCTGGTCTCTCTACCCTCTAATGACCTCGACGTCGACTTAGCGTAAAACTATAAGGAAAATACTTCATCTGACCTTGTATAAGATGTAGTCAACGGTTTGTCTTAGGAAATATTTGTCTGACTCAAAAAAACTGAGAAACATTCAACTTTGAGACATACAGATCAGTAATATAATCAGTAGCCGAGACAAATGGGCCTGGAAATGTTGGCGGTAACCGCAAAAATCTCGTATTAACACTTTAACAATTTATGTTTATTTTTCGAAGATTCTGACCTTGCTTTTCATAACTATGCATTCTAAAGTCCTTTTCTGTATCCTTAATATATCTGTTTCACTACACCTAACATTGAAGAGAAAATATATATTATTAATAATGAACCACTGCGTTTGATCCTACTGATGACACACATTGCATTAGACAGGGTGGTAATTTAGACACATTATGCACCTCCAAACAGCACTCTTCACATATCCCTAAAATACCGTCAAGGTCAGAAAAGAACTAGAGTTTGAACAAGGGAGCTCGATAGAAACGATTACAGACGGGGTCTGCACCGAGTGGAAGAAATTGTATACTCTGATGGGGTCCCCGCGTCCCACAAGCCGTAAGTAAACCTCAGAGGGATGTTGTAGAGACAGAGACCAACTTTACAGTAAATAATCCCTTAAAAAATAGAATCTAAGAAACGTTTAAGATTTTTCTTTGAGATATATGACAGCTTTACATGAAATGCGTAGCAAACTATAGATTTCAGTATCTGCTTACGACATAATATTACATCCTACTGTTATACTACAAATATGTGAGATAAAACTATGAAAAACTATAAGTAGATAGTGTTAAGTAGAAAATAAAGAATAGAATTAACAAATTTTAATTATGATAGGGAGCGTGAGGCAGGAAATGGCTGCAGGTTGCTGTTATGGCGGCAAGGCCACACTAGAGGTCAGTCACTCAGTTCCCGCCCTTAGTTTGTCGCGGAGGAGGATTGTCCCGTAGCCAACCCACGGACCCGAAAACGCGTAGGGGTAGTATCAATGTGAGTTTGTGCTTTCTCCCATTTGGCAGAGATTGCCAACGGGGTAGCCAGAAAGTCAATGTTGGTAGTGCTTCCCCCCAGAAGGACATCAGCCCGACTCGGAGTACAGTTATCGAGGGAGTATTTAAGGCCCCATGGATACAACAGCGTTCTCAGTTCTGCTCAGTTCCTCAGTTTCCCTCCGTGTGGTTGTGCGCGGTGATTGCCTGTATGATGTAAGTCCATGTTATATACTTCACTCTCTCTGTGTCTCTGCCATCGGACTCACTATGTAGTGAGGTAAATTAGTGCCATTAAGATGATGTGAATAGCTGCTATTGAGTGACTATTAAGATTTGAGGATGTGTTTATGGAAAACTGTTATGAACTTATTTGATTGAATAGGTATTCCTATTTCGAGTGTGGATCTTTGTAGACAAACTGCTAACTGAACAGAATATAACTTTATTTTGTGAGGTACATCATCGACTAATTAATATTTATTCTTTGTAATTGTTCCTGTCACCTACTCACTTTCCATTGAGAAATGGTTAATTAAAATGTTAATGCAGTCAATATTAGGAAAAGAAAGAAGTCCGATTGAATCAATGAATAAATTAGCCGATTAGTATTAAAGCCGGGGGACGGATACGTTACATTATGTATTGAATATCGACTCCATGTGTCAATTTTGGACTTCTAGTGCAGTCTAGTACCGTAAATAAACTTACTGTTGCAAAAGAAATGAAGTTTCGTTCAATTTATGATTAAATCTCAATTTTTAATAAGGGCCATAAATTCGACGCATTTGTCGATTTAGGGAATATGTAAGAATTTAAGTACCTATATACGATACAGAGGTTGTTCATTTTCGATTAAACCACGAATGTATACGTTTATTTATTTCATCTTGATCACGTTTACATATTCACATTTAGTAAGAAGAAAAACAAACGTACATAAACTATTACTTAAAATACTTCCCGACGTTGTGATTTTGCTAAGATATACGCTTCCAGCGATGGTAAGCACAGGCTCCACGAAAACTGTTCACAAGAAGTCAAATTTTAAATTTTTTATAGGTCTTGACTTCTTGTGAACTCCCCTAAAAGTTGTCAAATGGCTAAAAAATGAAACTGGGAAAATTTTAGCTCAGTTTGTAATGTACCATTAGGATACGTTACATATTTTGTATTATATCTGTGAGTGTATGAAACTTTTAATGGTCTCTGAGAATAACGAAC
Source organism: Vandiemenella viatica (assembly GCA_031002005.1). NCBI lineage: Eukaryota > Metazoa > Arthropoda > Insecta > Orthoptera > Morabidae > Vandiemenella > Vandiemenella viatica. The sequence goes on along the minus strand of JARYHS010008074.1, from coordinate 32,560,546 downwards.
AGAAGAGCATCACGTGCGACACAGAGAAGGGAGAAGAGACGGTCGGCAGGATCGGATGATTAAAGAATATGCATCTTTGAGTATTATCGGTCTGTGCAGGACAATTTAACCATGGAATTTGGACTGGCGCATGAAACGCTGTGAGTTGATTGTAATTTTATTGGTGTGTGTTGGTTTTTAATATTTGTAATCCCGAGACGCCCTGAGATTGTATGATCTGTAGAATAAATTGTTTATCTCAAAGATTATCCTTAGAAACTGGCTCAGAACAATATCTGTGACTAATCAGTGTGAATATCTTTTACTTTGTTTATTCATGTAGATTGTCTCTGGTATGTAATACACAAAGTTGTCTCGTTATACAGATTAAATATAACTGAGTAAAATTAAAAGGAAGGTACAATTACCAGTACACTTCATTTGGCCCCAAACACTTCATTTGGCGCTAACCAACGTGGAGCACGAAAAATTAACTATTTAAAACACTATATTTGTGATGAACATAATTTTGCCTTATGTTTCCTAATATTATGATGTTTTTCAGTAGTACGCAGTGTGTGCTTGTGTATTATAAGTATAATATGCATATGAACTTAGCATAATTAAGATTATATTGCTTGTCAGAACAAATTTTCAAATACTTCGGTGTGTCGAGAATTTAAAATCATATTAATTGAACGAGGAATTCTTTAATATTTTCATTCATTCAATAGTGGTGTAATAATTTGTTTAAGACTTCATTATATTAAATTACGCTCTGGTAAAGTGTTAAGTTACGTGAGAGATAGTGAAGTCATGGAGTTCAATTTGCAAAAATTTTCGGGAGAACCGAATGTTCGAGAGAATAATATCTATCGATGGAGTGGGTGATGAAGACCGACAAATTACGGAAAATGATTCCAAAAATGATTTAATGAACATACCGAAATCAATTGTTCCAGAGTGCAGTAACCTGCAAACAGAACAAATAGGAGATGACGATATAGACATGAGTTTAGACAAACCTATTGTCATGTTATTACAGCAAATGTTTTTACAAATGTCTTCTCAGATTAATTCTGTGAAAACAGAGGTTAATTCTGTAAAAACAGAGATTAATTCTCAATTATCCTCCATGAAGGAAAGCATCAATGACCAGTTTCGATCTATGGGAGAACGTATCGATTGCTTTGAAAAGGTGCAGAACGGTATAAGTGCCAAGTTGAATGATTCAATGTCTAAATTTCTCGACAAAAAGGAAGATAAATTGGAAGCTGTGCAGACAAGCAACTGCGAAGAAACAAGATCAAATTGCGAACGCATTTACAATAAACAAAATCAGTTGGAGGCCACAACAACGCGTATGGAAGGAGCGATTTTGAGTTTGCGACTGGAAGCCACAAATGAGAGTAAACACTTATCTGAGAATATTCATGCAGTAGAAATAAAACATAAAAACAATTGTCAATATGTTGGGAATAAATTGGGTGAAATGGATGTATATGAGAAGTTAATGCAGGATGTTATGGAAAGAGACAAAAGCTACCTGGTTCCTCAGTTCGAAGTAATACCTGGAAGACTTACTGATAATGGGGTCAAGGTAAGTGCAGTTAAATTCACATTACAGTCACAAGAAATGAAACTACTAGAGATACAGGACAAATTAGCACAGCAAAAACTGTATAGTAAAAAAGGAGAATTGTACAAAGAGACACAAACCAATTTTATGAGGAACAAGAAAGTGAAAAAGAAAAGAATAATTTCTTCAGAAACCAACTTCCTGAAGAAGAAGAAGGTGAAGCAGAAAATGAAAATTATCTCAAAAACCCATTACCTGAAGAAGAAGAAGGTGAAGCAGAAAAATGAAAATTATCTCAAAAACTAATTACCTAAAAAAAAGAAAATAGTGAAGTGGAAAAGCCAAAGTTCAGCAAAACAGGTACTGAAGAGTATCAACGGGTTTGGAAATTATATTAAAAGCACAAAAGAAAGAAAAGGGCATTACTGCTGACAAGAAATGTAACAATTCAGAATATATTGCCTCAAGTTCATTGGTCATAGTGACAAATCAACTGGAATAAGTAAAATTTTGCTAAACAATAAAAAAATGAGTGTTTTAGATTTTAAAATGATAAAAAAGATGAATTAAACAATGCAACAATATGAAAATAATGGAAATAGTTAGCTCAGAGAAGAAGACTAACCGTTCCTTGAGAATCAAAGTGGGAGATGCCGAAGAAAGCAGCGATAGTAAGAAATATTGTTTGCGCTTGTTTAAAAGTAGACAACATTAGTTAGGATGAATATGGAGGACTCATCTTGTGTAGTGATCGCTGATGAGTATGGAGGCAATAATAATAAAAGGGAAAATAAACATTATGGTTAATTAAACATATACAGAAATTGTGTCAATTATTATTCTTAAGGAACCTTTCTGAAACAACAAACATATGAACCATGTCACGTAGTTTAATACTATATAATTTTCAAGGTCCAGGTACCTTTTCCTTGCGAGTAATGCCAAAATTATGTTTATTATTGACGTAATCGGTGGTAAAGGATATTTGTTTATGAAGTATAAGAATATTCTGGAGTTTTCTGTATTAAATCGTGTAAATGTTTATCCAATTATATAAAGTATAAGTACTTGATATTGTGCATATGCATATTATATTTAAAGTGGATTCTGTGTCATTTTAAGAAAAGGAAACGAGATATACTTTGTGTAAGTGAATTTTCAAGATCTACTTCATGTCTTGACAATTGGAAGACCGAGGGCAATGTAATGTACCATTAGGATAAATTACATACTTATATTATATCTGTGAGTGTATAAAACTTTTAATGGTCTCTGAGAATAACGAACAGAAGAGCATCACGTGCCACAGAGAAGGGAGAAGAGACGGTCGGCAGGATCGGATGATTAAAGAATATGCATTTTGAGTATTATCGGTCTGTGCAGGACAATTTAACCATGGAATTTGGACTGGCGCATGAAACGCTGTGAGTTGATTGTAATTTTATTGGTGTGTGTTGGTTTTCTTAATATTTGTAATCCCGAGACGCCCTGAGATTGTATGATCTGTAGAATAAATTGTTTATCTCAAAGATTATCCTTAGAAACTGGCTCAGAACAATATCTGTGACTAATCAGTGTGAATATCTTTTACTTTGTTTCATGTAGATTGTCTCTGGTATGTAATACACAAAGTTGTCTCGTTATACAGATTAAATATAACTGAGTAAAATTAAAAGGAAGGTACAATTACCAGTACACTTCATTTGGCGCTAACCAACGTGGAGCACGAAAAAAAAAAAAATTAACTATTTAAAACTATATTTGTGATGAACATAATTTTGCCTTATGTTTCCTAATATTATGATGTTTTTCAGTAGTACGCAGTGTGTGCTTGTGTATTATAAGTATAATATGCATATGAACTTAGCATAATTAAGATTATATTGCTTGTCAGAACAAATTTTCAAATACTTCGGTGTGTCGAGAATTTAAAATCATATAATTGAACGAGGAATTCTTTAATATTTTCATTCATTCAATAGTGGTGTAATAATTTGTTTAAGACTTCATTATATTAAATTACGCTCTGGTAAAGTGTTAAGTTACGTGAGAGATAGTGAAGTCATGGAGTTCAATTTGCAAAAATTTTCGGGAGAACCGAATGTTCGAGAGAATAATATCTATCGATGGAGTGGGTGATGAAGACCGACAAATTACGGAAAATGATTCCAAAAATGATTTAATGAACATACCGAAATCAATTGTTCCAGAGTGCAGTAACCTGCAAACAGAACAAATAGGAGATGACGATATAGACATGAGTTTAGACAAACCTATTGTCATGTTATTACAGCAAATGTTTTTACAAATGTCTTCTCAGATTAATTCTGTGAAAACAGAGGTTAATTCTGTAAAAACAGAGATTAATTCTCAATTATCCTCCATGAAGGAAAGCATCAATGACCAGTTTCGATCTATGGGAGAACGTATCGATTGCTTTGAAAAGGTGCAGAACGGTATAAGTGCCAAGTTGAATGATTCAATGTCTAAATTTCTCGACAAAAAGGAAGATAAATTGGAAGCTGTGCAGACAAGCAACTGCGAAGAAACAAGATCAAATTGCGAACGCATTTACAATAAACAAAATCAGTTGGAGGCCACAACAACGCGTATGGAAGGAGCGATTTTGAGTTTGCGACTGGAAGCCACAAATGAGAGTAAACACTTATCTGAGAATATTCATGCAGTAGAAATAAAACATAAAAACAATTGTCAATATGTTGGGAATAAATTGGGTGAAATGGATGTATATGAGAAGTTAATGCAGGATGTTATGGAAAGAGACAAAAGCTACCTGGTTCCTCAGTTCGAAGTAATACCTGGAAGACTTACTGATAATGGGGTCAAGGTAAGTGCAGTTAAATTCACATTACAGTCACAAGAAATGAAACTACTAGAGATACAGGACAAATTAGCACAGCAAAAACTGTATAGTAAAAAAGGAGAATTGTACAAAGAGACACAAACCAATTTTATGAGGAACAAGAAAGTGAAAAAGAAAAGAATAATTTCTTCAGAAACCAACTTCCTGAAGAAGAAGAAGGTGAAGCAGAAAATGAAAATTATCTCAAAAACCCATTACCTGAAGAAGAAGAAGGTGAAGCAGAAAAATGAAAATTATCTCAAAAACTAATTACCTAAAAAAAAGAAAATAGTGAAGTGGAAAAGCCAAAGTTCAGCAAACAGGTACTGAAGAGTATCAACGGGTTTGGAAATTATATTAAAAGCACAAAAGAAAGAAAAAGGGCATTACTGCTGACAAGAAATGTAACAATTCAGAATATATTGCCTCAAGTTCATTGGTCATAGTGACAAATCAACTGGAATAAGTAAAATTTTGCTAAACAATAAAAAAATGAGTGTTTTAGATTTTAAAATGATAAAAAAAGATGAATTAAACAATGCAACAATATGAAAATAATGGAAATAGTTAGCTCAGAGAAGAAGACTAACCGTTCCTTGAGAATCAAAGTGGGAGATGCCGAAGAAAGCAGCGATAGTAAGAAATATTGTTTGCGCTTGTTTAAAAGTAGACAACATTAGTTAGGATGAATATGGAGGACTCATCTTGTGTAGTGATCGCGATGAGTATGGAGGCAATAATAATAAAAGGGAAAATAAACATTATGGTTAATTAAACATATACAGAAATTGTGTCAATTATTATTCTTAAGGAACCTTTCTGAAACAACAAACATATGAACCATGTCACGTAGTTTAATACTATATAATTTTCAAGGTCCAGGTACCTTTTCCTTGCGAGTAATGCCAAAATTATGTTTATTATTGACGTAATCGGTGGTAAAGGATATTTGTTTATGAAGTATAAGAATATTCTGGAGTTTTCTGTATTAAATCGTGTAAATGTTTATCCAATTATATAAAGTATAAGTACTTGATATTGTGCATATGCATATTATATTTAAAGTGGATTCTGTGTCATTTTAAGAAAAGGAAACGAGATATACTTTGTGTAAGTGAATTTTCAAGATCTACTTCATGTCTTGACAATTGGAAAGACCGAGGGCAATGTAATGTACCATTAGGATAAATTACATACTTATATTATATCTGTGAGTGTATAAAACTTTTAATGGTCTCTGAGAATAACGAACAGAAGAGCATCACGTGCCACAGAGAAGGGAGAAGAGACGGTCGGCAGGATCGGATGATTAAAGAATATGCATTCTTTGAGTATTATCGGTCTGTGCAGGACAATTTAACCATGGAATTTGGACTGGCGCATGAAACGCTGTGAGTTGATTGTAATTTTATTGGTGTGTGTTGGTTTTTAATATTTGTAATCCCGAGACGCCCTGAGATTGTATGATCTGTAGAATAAATTGTTTATCTCAAAGATTATCCTTAGAAACTGGCTCAGAACAATATCTGTGACTAATCAGTGTGAATATCTTTTACTTTGTTTATTCATGTAGATTGTCTCTGGTATGTAATACACAAAGTTGTCTCGTTATACAGATTAAATATAACTGAGTAAAATTAAAAGGAAGGTACAATTAACCAGTACACTTCAAGTTGCATAATATTAACACGTGTCTCATCGAGGTTGAAATCTTGAAAAAATGAGATTTTGCAGAAAATTCGCAGCTTTTCCTTCATAAAGTGCAAAGCATTTGTTCTAAGAACCTGAATTTTGTCTTATTTCATAGAAATTTGTTGCTTTGAACTTCTACTGTCATAAATTTTTCGCTAAAACTAAGGTTTAATGACATTTAGCACTTTTCAAGTGAAGTTGCTATCAATATCCTCAAAACTGACTTTTTGTGAAAATGCATAAAAACATTGCAAGATTCTAATTTACACATTTTGCTTGTTTTACTTTTAATTTTCTACGTCAAGGGTGGTTTAATCAAAAGTTTTTTTGAAAGTAAATGAACAAAATTCAAATTCAAAATTAAGGAATTAGGAGAAAAAAGAGCAAAGAAAGTATAGAAATAAGAATAACAGTGGTTTAAATGCATTTTTATTATTAAAGTTGCATTATAGAAAGAACATATTATAATGAAAATAAATTATTCTTATTTTCAATTGTCACATTAGGATCGACCACAAGCGGCAACTGTAGCATATAGCCGCACTCACCTTATATAAAGTAGATGCAGAGTACCGAAGAAATTTATCCCACTTCTGTCTGTTTAACGAAACTAGCTCGAATAATGTGTTTAAGAGAGGAAATTAATGATTATATGTAATGCTGTAAAGTAGGCATAATGTTCCTTGCATACTAACAGGATACTAAACAAATATCTCTGAGCCCTCTCACTTGCCTCGTTGTAAAAGCGTTAAATTCATGGAGTAAAGAAATATATGGAGACGACACAAATGACCTTCACCACGCATTGAAGTGACGCCGGGTGGAGGAGGAGTGGGGAGGCGTGGCCGCCATATTACCTATCCATACAGACATGGGGAATATGTACAAAAACCTCAAGGGGACTCTATGATAAACGTGACGCCGCAATCTGGTGATGGATTATTATGTAACTCGTTGAGCCAAATAAAAAATGAAGAATAAATTTTTTTAATATCCTGATTAGTTTTCTACATATTCTGTCTCAAATGTGGGATGTCTTTTGATTGAAATTCAGAAGAAAAAATTGGTCAAAGTCAAATTTCATGATGGATTTTTTTTCAAAAGGCCAGACAAGTAAAAAATAAGCAATACAAATATTCGATATCTCGCCTAGTTCTCGAGATATGCTGTCTCAAAAGTGAGGTGTCTTGAGTTGAAATGCAGAAGAAAATTTTCGCAAAAGTCAAATTTGATGTTGGATTCTTATGTAACACGACGAGAAAAATCGAAAATAAATAATAAATTTTTTCGATATCTTGCTTAGGTTTCGGGATATACTGTCTCCAAATTGTAGGGATTGTGTTTGGATGCGGACTGGACCAGAAATTAATTCTACCAATTCCATAATGAATTGCACTGCGGACATGCAGAACGGATATTTCAGTTTTATTACTACCCATTGTGGTTAGATTGAAATGCGGCTTAGACCAGAATAAAAATAGTGACCTTGTTACCATACATCGTAAGCTTAGTTGGGAATAGCTGGAAGTAGTTTACATCGCGATACACGTTTTGTCACTGACATGGTTCTCATGAATTTTTTTTTTTTTTTTTGTCGTCAGTCTTTTGACTGGTTTAATGCAATCCTCCATCCTTTCCTATCCTGTGCTAATCTCTTCATTTCTACATACCCCTTACAGCCCACGTCATCAATTATCTGTTTCATATATTCTAATCTCTGTCTTCCTCTACAGTTCTTACCTTCGACTGTTCCCTCCACTAACAAGTTAACCAATCCAGCATGTCTCAAAATATGACCTACCAGCCTGTCTCTTCTTTCTGTAAGCTTCTTCCATAAACTTCTTTTCTCACCCATCATTTCCAAAACTCGTTCATTTCTTACTTTGTCTGTCCACTTAATTTTCAGCATTCTTCTGTAACACCACATTTCAAATGCTTCAATTTTCTTTCTTTCCGGAATTCCTAAAGTCCATGTTTCGCTACCATAAAGAGCTGTGCTCCACACAAAGAGTTTCAAAAAGTTCTTTCTAATTCCTAGATCAATATTTGAAACTAAAAGGTTTTTCTTTTTCATGAAAGCTCTTTTTGCTAGTGCTATTCTGCTTTTAACATCATTCTTGCTTCGGCCATCGGTTGTAATTTTACTTCCCAAGTAACAGAATTCGCTTACTTCTCCTATTGCATCCGATCCTATTTTTATATTTAATCTAGTATTGGTATCATTTCTGCTACATTTCATCACTTTTGTCTTGCTTTGAATTATATTCAGTCCAAAATCTTCCTTCAGTATTTCGTTCATGCCATTCAGTAACTTCTCAATATCCTCAGCCCTCTCTGCTAACAAGACAATGTCATCAGCAAAACGTAGCATACTGATTTTTTCTCCCTGAAAACTTATGCCACATGGAAATTTTTCTTTGACTTTCTTCATTGCTGCCTCTACATACAAGTTGAATATTAACGGGGATAGACTACAACCTTGTGTCTCACACCCTTTTTAACTGATGCATGTCTCTCGTGATTCTCTACTTTTATTACCGCCACTTGATTCTTATATAGTTTATAGAGTATTCTTCTATCTCGATACTTTAGACCTGACTTCTTTAAAATTTTGAACATCTTGTCCCACCTAACATTATCAAAAGCTTTTTCTAAATCAACAAATGCCATAAAAGTATCTTTGTTTTTCTTGATCCGCCCTTCAAGTATTAATCTTAAAGACAGAATTGCTTCCCTTGTACCGCGATTTTTCCTAAACCCTCATGAAATTACTAACAATAATAGATAAATTCTTTGTCCCTTATGCAACAACAAAACCATTCTGGTACAGACTGTATGTAGAACTAACCACAATCTCCACTAAATTGCCACTACAGAATCAAACTATATAGACACAACCACACACGCGTATTTGAATCGCAAACTGCATTTGGGGCAACTACAGTGCTGCCATTTCTACGGATTTATCCGTAGATCTACGGATTTTCATAAAAAGTTAGGATTTTTGGATTTTGTTAAAATATCTACGGATTTTTTTCTATTTTTTTACTATTTGTTGATTTTTCCTTATATTGGTGTTCTGTTAAACTTTTGCGTATAGTGTTAATGCATTACAGAATTGTCAATAATTGTTAATAGTTTCCTTGCAACCGCTCGTGTGAACCAACGATTGAAATAAAGCTCATATTTTGTTTGATTATAGATTTTATAGATCTTAAAAGACCGTAATACAGAATTCTCTGCGCACTCTTTATGCACGGTGACACGATCTTTGGCACGTCTTGCAAAGCAGTGCCTTCAGAGAAGGATTAACCAATATCCCCGAGTCAAAGTTTTCGCAGTATTTAACATTTACTGTTACCGAAGATATGGTAAATTAAATGTCAACAAATAAAATAGATAACTTATAGTTCCCCCCCCCCCTCCCCTCCATAAAAAAGAGTAGGCACAGCAGCGATGAATGTGACGATGTAAAAGCCTGTTCAGAGATATTTCTTACCTTCAATGTAGAATATTATTTTGTATTTCGAATTTTAATGACGTGGATATCAAAAGTACTCTCAATTTTGACTCTCTATTATTGTTTTAGTCTTTTAGTTAGTAAGTCTCCGGATTTTTGTACCCAATCTACGGTAATTTTAGCGGCCATCTACGGATATTCAAAGCCAAGAGGCTGGCAGCACTGGACAACAACATCGTTTGCTTCATCAGGATTCCTAGAGTGTATAGCATAATTTAACACATTTAAGTTCATCATACAGTGTCAGTATAAAATGCAATGTGACGAAAGAAAGCGCAATACTAAATTCACTTAATCGCAATGTAAACATCACTACTTTAAATCTAATTTTCAACACTCGTTAAAAAGTAATGGTAGTCTATTATGTGCAAAATACCAAAGTATGCTGATTTTCTATACTACACCAACAAAAATGTGAGAACAAAGTCACCCCATTGATAGCTACGACTAAAACTTTATAGACATGCACCGAACTTGCCAATAGCTACTGCACACATCAAGATAGAGATAGAGATAGATAGATATGTTCGCTTTGATCCCATGTGAGAATAATCTCGGGGATGTGGAACAGTACATACACTTATTAGTAATGTCAATATTACTATATAATTGATAATATTATATATTGACAAGAAGTTAGTTATGACCCATTTGTATAACCAATATTTCCTGTAATCTACAAATACAATCCTGAGTTAGTTAATACTTATTATGTGGAACAGTGTATAAACTTGTTACCAGCATCTAACAACCAGTTATTTTCTTATCAACCAGTTACCACAACTCATAAGCAGTCAATTACTTAAAAACCTGTTAGTATCATAATTTTTTTACAGCAGTTTTTGAGTGCATGCTATCCCATGTTAGTTACTATATATGAGTGAAATTTTGTAAACAGTGTAATTACTTCATTTGTCAAAAGTTTCAACAGAAAGAAAAACCATATATCATTTTAGTAATTGTGGACAACTTTGTCACCTTTCCCTTGCATACACCATATATACTATTTTATCAGTCATTCTTAGTTACCAAATTCCAAGAAGAAAATTCTTTTACAGAGTAAAATGGATTCTGAAGCAGAATCTCTTTCAGTTTGGACTTAAAGTAGTTGGGTTTTTGTAGATAACATTTAATTTCTGTTGGTAAGACATTGAATAAGGAGGCTCCAGTAAATGTTAACCCTTTCTGTACAATTGACAGTGATTTATAATCCTTGTGAATATTATATTTATTCCTAGTATTATGGCTATGTATGTCAGCATTAAGATTGAAGTGTTCAGGATTTTCCACTACAAATGATAGCACAGAGTATACATATTGTGCTGGCATTGTTAGTATACCCAGGTTTTTAAATAGATTTCTGCACGACGTCTGTGGGCTTGCTCCACAAATAGTTCTTATAGCACGTTTTTGCAATTTAAATACCCTCTGTGCTTGTGACGAGTTTCCCCAGAATGAGATGCCATAAGTGAGCAGGGAATGAAAATATGCAAAATATACTAACTTTCTGGTTCTATATTAGCTATTCTAGATATTACCCTAAGTGAAAATGTTGCAGAATTCAGTTTTTTAAGAAGTTGTTGAATATGCTGTTTCCAGTTCAATTTGTTATCTATACATACACCCAGGAATTTTGTGAAATTACTTTCATTGATTGCTTTTCCTTCTGATATCACATTATAGCTGTCCTTTGTTTTATTTTTTGTAACAAACTGAAGTAACTGTGTCTTTTCTACATTAAGTATTAGTTTGTTGGCACTAAACCACCTGTTAATTTTCTTTATAGCATCATTTGCTGTGTTTTCGAGGTTTTGTGCTGATGGGTCTTTCAACGATATGCTGGTATCATCTGCAAAGAGCACCATGTGTTCATTATCACTTAGTATATGTGAGAGATCATTTATATAGATTAAGAACAGCAGAGGGCCAAGAATTGAACCCTGAGGCACACCACATTTAACTATACCCCATTCTGAGTTTATAACATTTCCTGTATTAGCATCTTTCAGTGATACACATTGCTTTCTATTTTCCAGGTAAGATTTAAACCAAAGTCCTGGCTTACCACTAACTCCATAGTGGTCTAATTTACCAAGTAGAATCTCATGATCAACACAGTCAAAAGCCTTAGCAAGATCACAGAATATACCTAGGGAATTTAATTTTTTATGCATTGATTCCAGTATGTTGTTTACAAAAGCAAAAATTGCTGAATCTGTTGAAACGCCTTGTCTAAAACCAAACTGTACTTTACTGAGTAGGTCATTCTTTTGTAGATGTGCACACACCCTTCTGTACATTGCTTTTTCAAAGATTTTTGAAAATGCTGGTAGAAGTGAAATGGGACTGTAATTCTCAATCTTTGAGGTATCACCCTTTTTATAAAGCGGTTTGATTATTGACTTCTTGAGTGAGTCACGGAAGATACCTTCTTCAAAAGAACTATTACAAATATGACTAATAACTCTACTAATGCTGGTGTTACATTGTTTCACTACATGGGTTTAAACCTCATCATAACCAAATGACTTTTTATTTTTGAGGGATTTATTAATTTTTTCAATTTCATTTTGACTGGTGGGAAATAGAGACATAGGTGCTGTTTTTGGTGACAAGGATTTAAGTATTGCTATAGCATCCATATTCCCATTATATTTTCCTTTTATTTTTTCAGCAACTGTTAAGAAGTAGTTATTGAAAGCACTTCCTACATAAGAGGGGTCATTTACATGTTTATCATTAACGCTTATAGATATAGGTTTGTGTTCAGGGGATGATACAGTTGTTTCCCTTTTAATAATGTTCCAAACACTTATTATCTGAACTACTAATCTCATCATTTATGGCCAAATGTTTAGATTCTTTTATTACTTTGGTTAAAATTCTACAGTATGTTTTGTAATGTTGTTTGAGAAGCCGATTATCAGTATTCCTAACTTTTACATATAATTCCCTTTTATGTCTGCAAGATGTTTTAATACCAACTGTAACCCAATTTTTGTTTACTCGTTTTTGACCAATTGGAGCTAGTTTTGTAGGGAGACACCTTTCGTAAATTTACAAAAACCTTTTGTGAAAGTAATTGAATTTATTATTTACCCCTTTTAATTTATAAACAGTGCTCCAGTCCTCATTGAGAAGTTCATCATTTAATGTTTTTATTGAATTGTTCTTTAATGGCCTAACTCTGACAAATCATTTCTTTATGTTATTTTCATTTCCCACAACATCCAAAGTAATTATTTGAGCATTATGGTCTGACAAATCGTTTTCCATTGGAATTGTTCCATGTATTTCTAATTTATTGGGCTCTACAAAAATGTTATCAATAATGATACTACTATTTTTTTGTGTTCTAGTTGGGAAATTTACAGTTTGATAGAGATTGAATGATCTAAGCATTCCTAGAAGATAATCTGTCTGGTTACATTCTAGAGCAAAATTTATGTTGAAGTTTCCACAGAGGATAATTTCCCTTTTAGTTCGTGATAAATTTATTAGAACCGCTTCAAGTTTAATTAAAAATTTACTGAAGTCTCCTGTGGGAGCCCTATAAACTGTCAGCACTATAAGATATTTGTTTTCTAATTCTAACTGTATTGCACAACATTCAAAATCTTGTTCTATACAATATTTACTTACATCTAACGATTTTGTCTCAGTATTTTCTCTTACATATATTGCTACACCACCCATTCTCATCTCTGACCTGCAATAACATGAAGCTAATCTATATCCAATAAAAGGGAGGAAATATATTTCAGAATTCTTTAGATGATGTTCTGTCAGACATATGATATTTATGCTAAGATTCAATAATTTTTGGGTTTCTTCTATAGATATTATCAACTCATCAAGTTTGCTTGCGATACCCCTAATGTTCTGATGGAACAAAGCTATTTTAGACTGACATTCTTTATTTTTGACTGTAATATCATTATGTACATTTCTTAAATAACTCTTCCTACTCTTGAAATTTGGCCTAAAAAAGACTGAGTCCTACCACCAATTACCACTGGGATGGGGTTCACATCCAACCTGCATCTCCTGATGAAAATAACTTACTTATGAAATGATATTCTAGGTTCTTTACTATCTGGCCTATTTGTTAAACCGTATGCAACACAATATGGCATTATAAAAAACTTAGACACATTAGAAAATGAAACAATCACAGCATCAAACACAATGTGAATATATCATTTGTACGGATATGTAATATGGTCACCGCCTCGCATGCGCAGTATTAACCGAGAGTATAGAGGCGGCGTAACAGAATAAGCGGAATTTCGTCTACATGTATTTCTTTTCTCCATGGTTAAATTCTGCAGCGCAATTTCAAACGAGCCATAATCGTAAAAGTAGGACGTCACCAGATTCCCTCTATGTTCCTTTTCTTTGTTAATCTGGCATGTACAAATTCAACATCGCGTTACACTTAAAACGCTCAAAAACATTGTAATCATCAGCGTATACAATAAAACTTCAGTACACAAACTGGAGTAGGTGACTGTGAAAACTCGCTTAAATTTCGCCTGGAAGATGGAATGGATGGGATAAACCTCTGATGGTATCTGTTGAGGTCTGGGAAACCGAACATGGTACTCACTTCGACTTAAAAATAATTATTGCAATGGGGTAAATAAATCTCTATCAGCGATGCCAGCAGTAGGTATTGTCATAGTATGTATTTTGATCCTTTGTGTTCAGTAGGAATACCTATATCAATGTTTTAACAGAAATGACTTTTTGAATTGTGTAGTACCTTCAGAGTGACATATTTACCAATTTATTTTCGGTAAAACAATGCTTATGTTTACTTTTTACAAAATTCTGTAACTTTGATTCCATTCTCCGGAACCATAATTAGATCTTGCGAGCAGCCATTTTCCTTATTCGAGCATACGAGTAAATGGTCCGTGGTCTGTAAACCCAAAGTCACTATATATTTTTTTTACTGGTAGTCTCAATGGCAGGTAATAAAGATAATCTTAAACCTGTATTGCAGCATAAATAGTGGGTCAATTACAATGTAATGTTCCACCTGTGATGAAGTAATTAGATCGAGTGAGAAATGTACTATATTTAAAAACCCACAGAGGAAGCCCGAATTTTTTTGCTGTCTTTCCCAATGGTATCGCACCGAATTCTGCGGTCGAAAACAAAGGAAGCACTCTTCCTGTAGCAGGCTGCACGGGTAGTCCAAGACAATAAATAACCCTGCAGAAATACGGCTGCTGGCGGTTCTTGGTGGAGTTACCATTGCTCCTGGAACGCTATCGACACCTGCATCTACGTCCCCTTACTGTGCATAGAGACATCGCGATTGTGGATAAGGTTCTCTGTCAACGTCTGGAGCAGTAGAAGGTCCATTCGGGAAAGGAAAATAAAAGTCCAAGGCAACAAATTAGTCCTGCCAAGGTCACGCAGTCTTGCCTCCATCCCCTGCTCGCACTACCCCCTTTGCCATCAGTTGAGACGGCGGGGTTGTCAAATGTTCCTCCACTGACAGCCGGATCGTAATTTTCTCTACAGTCGGTTTGTTTCGCTTGTGTCAAGGTTAATTGGTTTGTCTTTATGATGAGTGACGCTGCGGAACAGAATCCTACATGCAGTGCGTTACCAGGCAGAAGTAATATCGGTGTTCGTGCAGGCCGTCCAGATATTAGAAAGCAAAGTAAAGATGTCGTGGCAAAACAATTTCTAGTATTTTAGGAACCTTTCCCACAGCGAAAAAGCCAGAAGAAACATTAACGTCTTATGGCTACTCCCACAATTTCACTCCTACAAACTGTTTTGATGTGGCTACGCCTCAGGTCTACCATTATTTTTGGTATTGCAGTGATTTTGGAAGTACTTTGTTTCTAATAGCTTTACCTGGCAAAGTGGACGAACTTAAATCTACCCATTATATCTTAATGTTCCTACACCTTTTTATTTGTATGCCTGCTTAATATTAATAGCACTTATTAAAATATAGAAATTAACGATAAAATATTACATACTGTTTTAGATTAATATTTTATAAAGATAGTTACATTCAACCACAGCCAAATATACCTTCGATCACGTAAATTTTTTTTAGTGCTGCAGTATTCTGTGCCAGTCTTTTCGTATCTGCATACGTTGTATGCCATATACCTTCAGTAATTTGATTCATACACTATGATCTCTGCCTCGCACTAAATATCAAAAGAAACAATCGTTGCACTTGGATTAATATTCGAAGGAGAATTTCATTGCTTATGTGTGCTTAGAACAAGCGTTTTATAATGTTTACTGGAACACAAAGCTAAAACTGTTAAAGAAATTAGGTATAAAATATACATATAGAAGAATGGTTTTATAACATCTATATGAAAAGGTGACTACAATATTAGTATAAAGAGCGAGATACAAGCATTTTTTTCTTTTATGAAGGAATGAGGCAGCGCTGTAACCTTCCCCTTTTTCTTTCCGTTCTTTGCTTTATCAAGGAAGTGAAAGAAAAATTGGAATTGTGCCGGAAGATGTTATGTATTCTGCGACTTACTGATGATATTGTCATGTTGCGAATGAAGAACAGTGATAGTAAGAAATCACTGAATGGGATACCAAAGAAAATAATTTGAAGTGAAATTAAAAAAAGGTGTGTGTATCAATGTGTATATGCGTGAGAAGTGAAACTTCTTTGGAACATACACACTTTCGTCTTTGTATTTCTCGTCTGTAATTACTTTCGGTGTATTTTGTATGTTTTACGTGTTTCTTTCGCGCTCGAGTCGATAAATAACATTACATTTATTGCATTTATACTGTAAACTAGCTTCAAAACCGTCTAAATTGACGGATTAATCACAATATTCTGTTAATTCGGTTTTTTTGATTACTTATAGGGAATTGTTATTATATAATGCTCATAAACTTGACTTTATAATGTTCTACATATTTAATTTGCAGTTTTCATAGTAATGCAGTAATAACTTCTGCTGAATTAATGACCACAGAAGTACAGAACCAATTAAAAATAAAATAAGAATCCCAACACTTTTTCTGTACCACATATTATGTGTTTTATTCCTGGTCCAGGTACAATTTAGCACCATAAGCATGAAGTAATAACTTTAGTAACGTGGCGCTGAGGATTGCAATCCCGCGGGATTTTTGTGTGATTTTCGCCAGTCCCGCGGGATTCTGCGGGATTGGAGCTAACAGTTTTCAACGCATAATTTTAAAACATAGTTACTTTAAGTGTTAAAAAATTAAATAATACAGTCTGTTAATCAAATAAATAAATCAATTTTAATGTTAAATGAAAAAAAAAATAGCAGTTAACAAAATTTTAACTGTCAAAAAGACATTAATTTTATTAGCCTGTCTTAAGAATATTTCAAGCATTACATTTTTCAAAAATCCAAACGGGTGTATCGCCGGGTTGCGTTGTAAAAACACGAAATTTCACACGTGAGGAACAATCGGAGGCACAGTGTTTTTACAACTCAATTCTTCGATACACCCGTGAACCCTTCATTATAACTTTTGTTGCCTTTAGTTGAAATAATCGGAAGGAGTGATAGATTACTTTATTTTGAGTGAACAGCATGCGTCCTTTCAGGCACATGTAAGCGGCACATGTAAGCGGCACATGTAAGCAGGCGGGTTTCGTCAAATAACATGTGTTTCAAACAAATTGAGGCGCCGGTAGAAATAATAATAAGTCAAAGGATGTACAATTGCCTTTTGATAATCGCTAAATAAATAAGTATGGAAACGTTAAAATTACAGTAACATTAGTTCTGCATCAACGAATAATGAAATTTTCAGCCGCAAATACAGGAAGTTGTCACAATTCTTTACCTGCAAATACTAATCTCGTGACAAATAAAAAAATAAATGTTTTAAAAAAAACTTAAAACCGCCTTCAAAAAAAAGCACTAAAAATTTTAAAATAACTTTATACCTTGCTTAGGAAAATGTAAATCCAAATGGAAAATATTTTACATTACTGTCATTGCAATTTTTAAATTAATTAGTTATTTTTGGAATTGGTGCCAGCTGTCACATCGCGAAGATGGAATTACTGAACTTCTTTTGGTGTTAGAGGTGAAATGGGGAGTACGAACAAAAATTCCAAATATTTTACAGCAAGTCGTGAGGAAGATAGTGTTATTGCGGGAGACAGCTTAGGGAAACAAATTAACAGTATTTTAATCTGTGGCTCAGCCTTATTGGTCATTCAGGCATTTCTCTGGCGCTACAGTATCAGTTGGTAGGCTGCATCATGCAGTAAACGATTTACAGTTAGCGATTTACAGTAACATACCTTATATCAGCGTATCATCTGTATGTTTCATTTTTGTTGAAACATGTTTCTAGCATTAATTGTAGGTAAGCAGTAACATGATTGTTTATGTATTATTGTTATTCCTTATTGTTTTTATCTTTTGTTTTTCTTGCATTCGCTGGCACCGACTAGAAAAATAACTAATTAATGTAAAAATTTCAATGACAGTAATGTAAAATATTGTCCATTTAGATTTACCTTTTCCTAAGCAAGGTATAAAGTTATTTTAAAATTTTAGTACTTTTTTTAAGGCAGTTTTATGTTTTTTTTTTTTTAAACATTTATTTTATTTTTAAATTTTTAGTGGTATTATAGTTTGTTTTGTATTTAAATATGCCGCAGCAGTTCCCATTTTGCGAACTTGCTGGTAGCTCAGAGATTAAAGCGCTTGCTTTCAAAGAAGAATTCTGTCTTTATATACCACAACAACTCCCAGAACGGGGTGAATTGGGTGTTGTGTTAAGGAATGTCAGTTTACATTTTGGTCCAGGCTATGTTTCGATCATATTATAACATCTGTTAAAGCTGCTGGACGATAAGCGAAACATGTAACATCTGGGTATTAATGAATACCACATTCAGAAATCTGTCTCTAGAATATACCTGATTGTCCCGGCATCACACAGAAAATATAGATTTTTAATTGGTTTTCACAACGTGACAGCTTGGGATCCAAGTTGAAATCTGAAGTACATGTTGAGACATTACGACAAATTTATTTTATAAATACTATGCCATGACTTAAAAATAGCTTAACTGATTTTGACAGAACTTAAAACTGTGGATTTTTGTAAAGAACATTGGAAAATAAAAGGGGGCGAGGGTGAAGGGGAAGAGGGATTGGGCTTTTGTATACCAAATGTAGACTGCCTTTTCTAATTGATTTAAAGTATACGTGTGTAAATTTCTATTGATATCAGATAAAACTGTAGGCATATATAAAAAACAATTAAGGGGTGTGCAAATTTCCTTCAGAATTGTGTATAAACTGTAAATTAAAGGATGGAAAGGAAGGAGCGGAGTTTGGACTCTCGAAACAAAATGTAGACAGTATTTTCCGCTTGTTTTGCAGTATACGTGTGCATACTTCCTTCAAAATCAGAAAGAAACGGTAGCTTTGTATAAAGAACATTGATAGTAATTAAAGGGGTAGAAAGGGGGATAGGGTTTGCGTTTTTGTGAAAGTTATGTGGACAGTATTTTTCTTTTTCTATTTGTTTTAAAGTATACGAATGCGAAGGTCCACCGAATCGGATTAAAATGTGGGTTAAGTACAAATATTAAGGGAAGGGGAGCTCAGGTAGTTTTTTTGATTTTTTGGTCAGACATCTTATCCATAAAAAATTACATAAAGATCGGTCAAATGGTGTCTAAAAAGAATGTGACAAAAATCAGTGGGGTGGAAATGTGGAGAGGGGTTCAGTTTCTGCAAACCAAGAGTTGGCATTATTTTTCTCTTTGTTTTATAGTAAAGATTTGATAAGTTCTGTCTAAACTGGCTAAAAACTGTGGTTGTGTATAAAAATTAAGCGGTTTAATGGGAAAAGGGGGTGGTTTTTAGATCATTTGATCAGACACCTTCTTCGTGAAAAAATATATATAAGCCAAACTTCCATGGTAATCGGCCAAACGATCACGACTGTATCTTTTTATAAAGAACATTGACAAAAGTTAATGGGGTTGAAGGAGGGAAAGGGGTTGAGCATTGGCAAACCAAATGTTTACAGGATTTTTCTCTTTGTTTTATAGTATACATGGACAAAGTTCAATCAAAATCAGATAAGGAATGTAGATTTCTATAAAATTAAGGGGTGTAAAGGGAGACAGGGGGTGGTTTATTTATTTATTTAACTTTTTTTTTCAGAAACGTTCTCCACGAAAAATTACATGTAAATGCCAACTTTAATGGAGACTGGTTAAATGGTGTCGACTGTAGCTTTGTATAAAGAACATTGGCAAAAATTTAGGGTGTGGATAGGGGGAGAGGGCTTCAGGTTTTTCAAATCAAAGTTTGACAGTATTTTTCTCTTTATTTTTGACTATACATGTCCAAAGTTTAATCGAAATCGGATAAAAAATGTGGGTTTGTATAAAAATTAAGGGGTATAAAGGGGAGACGGATGGTTTTTTATTTATTTATTTTTTGTCAGATTCTCCATGAAAAATTACATGTATATACCAACTTCGAAGATAATCGGCCAAATGGTGTCAAGTGTGCCATAGCTTTTTATGAAGAACATTGACAATAATTAAAGGGGTGGAATGAGGGAGGGGTTGAGCTTTGGCAGACCAAATGTTGACAGGATTTTTCTCTTTGTTTTAAAGTATACATGGGCAAATTTCAATAAAAATCAGATAAGAAATATAGGTTTCTATAAAATTAAGGGGTGTAAAGGGGAGAGGGGTGGTTTTTTATTTTTATTTTCATGGTCAGAAACTTTATTCATGAAAAACTACATATAATTACCAACTTTAATGGACATCAGTTAAATGATGTCGACTGTAGCTTTGAATAAAGAAAATTGGCAAAAATTAGGGGGGTAGATAGGGGGAGAGAGGTTCAGTTTTTTAAACCAAAAGTTGACAGTATTTTTCTCTTTATTTTTGGCTATATATGTCCAAAGTTTCATCGAGATCGAATAAAAATGCGGATTTGTATAAAATTTAATGGGTGGACGGGGGTAGAAGGGGTGGTTTCTCAAAGAAATTCATCTGGGACCACTTTGGAGGTATACCCTATACACTAAAAAAATTTCATCTGCATCGGTTCAAAATAGGCGAAAATATCGCTGAACATACAACCAAAAAAAAAAAAAAAAAAAAAAAAAAAAAAAAAAAAAAAACCAGATGAATTGAGAACTTTCTCCTTTTTTTTTGAAGTCGGTTAAAAATACTTATTATTTAGTAAGAAGAAAGTATTAAATATGCAACATAACTCAAGTTATAGAAATGTGTAATCAAAATAAACGTTATTTTTGATGAATACGTAACAAGTGGGTCTGTTTACTTGTAAATGACGAAGGTTAACAAAAAGACACGTTTGTTCACGCGAGTCAAGTGCCAACTGCAAGGGTACAGGCGAACAGTGCAATACATCCGATAGAGACCGAGTGGGGTTGTTAATCACGCATATGACGCATTTTTGCACCGCATTTTGCGGATTGGGGATCCGATTAATTTTATGCAGAATCCGCCAGACTTGCTAAAGACGCGAGATCCCGCGGAATTGCTGAATTTCAATCCCTACGTGGCACTTATGAAAGCAGCTGAAATTATTTATAATAGTTTTCAGAGTGAATTATGCTGTAACAAAATGTGTCAGTTGCGATTCTAGTTAACTTAACCGCAACTTCCGCTAATATAGCTTCTATTACCCTCATATAAATAAACAAAGAGTATCACCTATGGTGGTAGCTTTTAAGAAATCAAGAATAACGATTATTTTCAATGACATTATTTCGCGATATGAGTACCTTGCTCTGGTTAGAGTCTCGGAATATTTTTCTAGGATTTTTTTTAATTAATTCATTTTACTTTATATCACGGAAAGTACAGCTTCAAAATGGATAATTTTTATTTATTTGATTGGTATATTTCACTATTACATACGTTTCGTGTGAATTTTCAATGAGTTTTTGATAAACTTTATTGTTTATTATCTTCTTTCATAAGTATATATATAGCTCCTAGAGAGAATATAGTGTAAACATGGAATGCCCTTCTTCTTAGGTGAATTTCTGAATCTAGTTGTCGTAAATAAAAAAACATGTAATATTAAACGGACGTAGCATTGTGACTTTGCAGCGTACGATTGCCTCGCATTATTTTTTTTTTTTTATCCATACTCTTCATATTTTGGTGCAGTAACTATCAGTGTAACTAATACTTCGGGTATTATCGACACTCGCCGAAGATTACCGACTCAATGAGGTGCATTTTATTAAAGAGGATAGTAACTATATCCAACCATTTAATTTATATTAATAATGTCTGTTATGTTTCTAGGTTATCGAAAAAGAGGGAAGTTCACTACCGAGAGAAAATATTATATTTTGTCTCACTAACAATAATCCTAATTATTTACTTTACTAGTGGAAGCCAGTGACCGTTTTTTTGCGTATCGTCACGGGTCTGGAATAGTTCCAGTTTTTAAGATGAAAGATTATGACAGGTTGATCTGATTTGACAAAATATAAGCTTGCCCTGTGTTTCAGGGTGAATAAAACCTCTTGAGCCCGAAGAACTCAGAAGCATTAATAGAAGTGGGTATTAAAAATGAACAGGAACGATAGTGCAATCGTATAATTCTTTCAAAGGTTATAGACTCGAACTTGCTTAAATACAAACAAGAATTTGACCCTTAAAGTTCACTCTGTAAAATTTTAAAAATTCCTGTATCACGTTTTGTATTGACACTGGGCAAACACTCATAATATAATCATTGGTCACAGTATCCATAACGGCCACAGAAGTTCATACACTTTCCATATCACTAAACAGTTGAGCAACTCCGAAGAAATGAATTCCCAGAATAGTCGATTCTGTAACATATTTGGTCTGATGTCCACTTAAAATACCTAATAACTCACCTACGGAGAACATGAATAAAGGCCATTAACAAAGTGAACAGTAAAATAGCTGAAAGAAAATAAACCATAATGCATAAACTTTGCTCAAGCAGCAACATAAGTGAACTTTTTGATTAAATCGAAATTTATCCTAAGCCAGAATGACAATTGGCATTCGTGGTTACAGCAGAGATCATAAGTTTTTTTTTTTGGAAGTTGAGTTCATAAAAAACATGTTACTGAAAATAAGATCCACGTTACTTCAGCAGCAAAATTTATCAGTATCTTTTAAACTAGGAAACTCTACGAAAAGCAAACTTAATGAATTTATTATGGAAATTAATTTGGTAGCTATTAAACTGTGGATATAACCACAAATTTCTTCTAATGGTATCTCTGGTCGTTGTTTTGCGAGCGAAGGCTGACACGTGACACCCTTCTCCAGCCAATAGTTATCGAGGTGAGTGAATGAGTGAGCTTAGGAAATTATATAGTAGATAAGTCAATGCTTTTCAACTAATCTGGATGATAAAACCTGGCTGATGACGAAGTTATTTCCAGTTTTGTATATAGCAGTTCGCACTTGCAACCAAAGCTCACTTCTTCAAACAGAGACATTCACGCTATGCGACTGCCTGTCACCGTTCTGTCCAAGAAAATGTTATTTATTCCCAAAAAGTGTTTTATGTTCCTCCTAACGATACATAACATTTACTTGTCTAATTTTATCAACATGAGTATTTCCGTTTAGTTTTGAAAACATAACAAACGGAGAGAATGTTTCGAGTTATTTTCCCATTTGTAATATTTGTGTTGATTATATTTTATTGGGGAAATTCAAGAGTTTGAAATATAGCTCTATAGAAGGATGTTGGAAGTTACATGCATATATAAAGTGCGACAAGAAAATCTGCAGATGATGGGTAGGGAACGATTGAACGATGAAATAGGATGATGGCCACATTTTAAACTATACGGGATTGGTTGATTTGTTGGTTGAAGAGACAGGTGAAGTAAGAAATTGTAAAACACTACCAGAAAAATATATGTAGCAGATAATTGACGACTTAGCTGATAATGGGTTTTGCTGAGATAAAGAGAGTAGCTGAATAAAAAGCAGATGGAAGATTCAATTAAACCAGTTAACAGAATCATGGTAGGAAAACAAAATGTGTTCTGTATCATCGCACCACAGTCAAACGAGTTTCTGACCATTATTTCATAGTCTTGTTCTTAAATTTTTATTTTCATGTTATATGTCCTTTTTTAACACATCACTTACCACCTCTCAATATATCATGCCAATTGTCTGTTTTTACTGGCTAGGTGGTGGTGACATGTCGGCGCCGTCCTTGCGAACATGACTGGGATTTCTATTGGCGGCCCAGACGACGCTGTATGTACAAGTTCGAGGCGAACAAATTGTGTCCAGGGGAAGGTGCGATGGTACGTCACAACGCTGCCGGCCGCGCCGCTTGCGGCTGCGATCTGAACTACGCTCTGGTGAACGGTAGCTGCTGGCACAAACTACGCCGTGGCCCGTGCGATGCGGGCGAGGTGGTGAGTCTAGAAGGATCTTGCCAGGCCGACCCCTGTAGAGAGCTCAACGCCGCTTCCCATTACACTACCTACGTGTTGTTCAATGGACGATGTGAGATAATGCAGCCAGGGTGCGAGGAATATTCGAGGGTATTAAGACGCGGAAGTGTTCTTCAACTTTATGACGGCTCGCTTCAGTACCATGACTGTGATCTATTAGCTGCTATAACTGGTTCGCCTCCTCTTTGTTTGTTGGACACAGACGGAGGGTGCATCCAAAGAGCAAAACCGAAGGACTTTGCGAAGAAACTGTTGCTGTCTTCTGGCCAACGCCACAATGCGGATTTCTGGCTGGCGTAGCCAACAAAATATAAGATCATTTCGTAGAAAATGTTATCATGTTTAAAAAATATGGCAAGTAAATTTTTTGTTTCATTTGAAACCACCAAGCAGATCCTACAACTTAAACTTAATTTAATATCTGATTTCAGGTGACACAGTGGATTGTTGGTAGTTCCTTTAACTTAGTGGATATCCTGTAATTAGATTGTGTAATTGTTTCCAAAAAAATAAAATAAAATACAAACAATTAAAACTTCATGGTTTTCATTCAAGAGTTTATTTTATTTTAATGAGACAATTTGATAATCAGTTTAACATAGACGGTGTTTTGGCTTTAAGTTTCATTTTCACCTCAGTTCATGTGCAAACAAAGAAGATAAATATTTAGAAAGAACACTATGAAAAATTGCAACAAACTTAAATCAAACTGAAAATTAGATGCTGATAATAGCAGTATCTTACCTCTTCTTTTGGTAAGATTATCCCACAAGAAGCTCTTTATGTGCTGTTATTTCTATAACATTTTCACCTCACAATTGCTTCTCCCCAGAACTATATTTAGGATATCTAGGCCCCTAAGACATACTTATGGTACAGGCCCTATATTGTATATAAATATATAAGCTTAAACTCCAGTCGAAAATAACAGGTATCTTTAATGGTGGCAGTAAGAATTAGCTCTTTTAAAAGTTTGTGATGGAAAACGTGTACTGGTAACGATAAATCATTTTTTTATATATATTTTTTCGTTGATGCGAGTAAAATTTCTATGATTAGATTCTCATAACAACTGAATAGGAAGTATTCAAATAATTGAAATGATTTTTATGAGGGAAATTTTTATTGTTATAAAATGTTTGTTTCTAAGTAAAGTGAAATTTCAAAAACAATTTACTATTATTTATTTGACTGTTTAACAAATAAGTTTTAACAAACTTCCGTTTGTCATTATTTGTCAAAAAAATTCTTAGGTTATATCGTCCAGTAACTGCTACAGATAATATAGCATACATGGGGTGGTCTTCTCCATATATGATTTTCATGTAATCGTTGTAAAGAAACAAAAAAGCATCATATAAATTTAATGTAACACCGTATTACTTTTTTTATATATCTCTCTCTCGCACTATAATTTTTATAAACAACAGACAATTGCATTTAAGCTAGCATCGCAGTTACACTTAAAATACGATTATTCATTTGATATTTACGCTTCCTGTTAATACACGATAATAAAGTCATTGCAGCTACTAATTTGAAATATCCTGGTTATCCAAGCAGCGCTTCGGTGACAGTAAGAGTAACTAACACTTCGACCAATATCGAGACTTGCCGAAGGTTGTCGAGCTATTGAGATGAGCTCAGTCTCTATAAAACGCATTTTATTAAAGAGGATGAAATAATAAAGCAAATTTCGTTAATATCGATTACTTATTTTTGAATACCTTTTAATACGAAATACTGGATAATGTAATAATTATAATAATAATATTATGTTTACTCTTCATTAACCTTGTAGCACTACTAGGACCAAGTAACAATATAACCCATGAATTTATTTGACAAATGATGACAAACGGAAGTTGGTTAAAACTCAGAGATAATTTACACGAAACATAGGTAATCGCCAAATATGTCAATTAAATAAATAATAGGTATTCGTTTTGAAATTACACTTTACTTAGAAACATTTCATAACAATAGTATTGTAATAACTTACTGATGAATCGAAAGTTTTAATTGTGTTCCTAAATTTTTCTGAGACTAAAGTTAACTAGGTTAGTAAGTCATGTTCAATTCTTCAACTAATGATAGAATAGTTAAGGTGCTGCCTATCGTAGTTATATCACTGCAGCCAAACATGTTGAGCTTAATTCGGCGGAATTACAATCTCAAGAGTTCCAATAACAATATGAAACAGTAGGCCTGCACCATAATGTGTTTATATAATTTGAGGACTGTGCGAATATGATCGGCCGCTCCAGTAAAATGCTATGACCATACAAATAAAATTTATATATACGCTTTTAAACTTGTAATGTCTCCGTTCTTAATTTAATAAAACGGGTTTAATCTGACATTACTGGGTGGTTTCTGTGATCTAAAGGTAGTCAGGGTGGGCGCCCGGTTTTCGACAGTTTCCTATCTTAAAGGAAGGCGCCTGTCGAAACCAAAGAAAAATGGTTGACGACAGATTCCACACTACAAGCTGTAATTAATTCATTTAGTTAGGAATGGAGGTGATTAAAAACAGAGTTCACAATAACACACAATAAGTTTCTTTAATCACAAACTGGTCAGTGAATATTAGGCACAGATGGATTTGAGTATCAGCATGAGAGTTATCTCAGGGGGTTTACTGGGCTGAACGTGGTTGCAAGTGTCTCTTCCGTCATTGGTGGCTGATTACCAAGGACGGCGTGCTGACGGAGGTGGACCGCGTGCGGCGTCTTGCTGTCCGCGGCGGAGCGGCGGCGGCGGCGGGGGCGGCGGGGGCGGCGGCGGCGGCGGCGGCAGCAGCGGCGGCAAGTCCTCGCTCACCCTCGGTCCTTCTTGCCCGAAGCCGTCATCCTCCTTCTCCCCGCATCACTCATCAGCCTGTAAAAATTGCATCCGAGATCCGGATTTTGAATCGGGGACCTTCCATACCAAAATCACTCGCCGAAAGCATCTGAATCTACAAGTACTGAAAAATATGTATTCAATCAAATAAAAGTACATTTGTGTTTTGGGATAGCAAAATAAATTACATAGAATAAAAGTACGTTTATTTTATTATGTTTAAATAATAATTTTTGATTACATCCAGATTTGTCTTCTGACGTTACGGCGTACGATTGGGAAACTGAAAATCCCTGGTTCAAATCCCTGTCTCAGCTGTAATTTTTATGGGTCTTAAAAGTGACCTCTGGCAAAGCTTTGATATGTTAATGTTAAGATGCTAGGACGCTCCTTTGTTCGAATTTCTCGTTAATCTATTGGTCTCCTTTACAAATTAAGTGAGAACAATGGAGGTGTACTGCGTGGCCGATAAGAAACTCTGTGACTTGAATTTTTAGATCACATGAAACTATTATTATTTTACAAAATCTTTGCATTCTGTATATAAATTAAAATGTGTAATAATCATATTCTTTTTGTCAGGCAAAATAAAAATGTTAAAAGTGAAGTGAGAGACGTTTGACATTGCTTTGTGACTATGTATAGATACACGAGAAGATCAAACAGTGAGATTATAACAGGAGTGAAGCAAAAAAAAAAAAAAAAAAAAAAAAAAAATTAACATACTTTATTACGTTCGTAGATTATTCAGTACAGTACTCTATAATAATGTATGGGTGGTAGCCACAGCTACGATTCCCAAATCACTCTTAAGGTAATTTTTTAACATTAATTCCGTGAAACTACCAAGTGTATACGTTAAAGGAGACTGAAGGCCGCGAAGGAACCTGTCCGTCACACGGCCGTGCTACGGACCATTGTGGACGCGAGGGGGGCGAGCCCACACACGGCCGAGTGTTGGCTCGGACGCGGTGCGGTGTCGGTGCGGTTTAGTGTGGCCCGACCTTTAGGCGTATGGCTTGGCGGATAGGACGGTGTCTCAGCAACATTTCTTGCTGAAATTGGAACCATAGTGACGCAACGAACTGTTTCAGATCGACTTATGCGAGGACAGCTCCGATGCAGATGCCCTGTGGCGTGCATTTCACTTACCACAGATCAACGCCGTTTACGACTTGAGTGGTGTCAAGAGAGATCTCATCGGAGGATGGAGTGGAGGTCTGTTGTGTTTTCTGATGAAAGTCGGTTCCGCCTTGGTCGCAGTAATGGGTCGTATGTTGGTCAGAAGGATGACAGGTGGGCACCTGCATTTCACCTGTTTGCGGTCTAGACACTCTGGAGCTACACCTGGAGTTATGGTTTGGGGAGCAATTTCCTACGACAGCAGGAGTGCTCTCGTGGTTATCTCACGCATCCTGACTGCAAATTTATACGCCGGTCCGTGGATTCTACCTATAGTGCTGCCATTCATGAACAGCATTCCAGGGGGTGTTTCCTAACAGGATAACGCTCACTCCCATACCACTCTTGTAACCAGGGGGGGGGGGGGCGATTGGTATGCGCAGACCGAGCTCAAATTTCTGGCACTGCGCATGACGTCACCGCAGGAGCACTATGTGTTGCCGGAGCATTTGAGTATACGGGCGCGTGGTGTATTTCGATTGTGATTTTGCTTGTAACTTGGTTTAAATTGTGCTAACATGCTTGGATGTGCTGTCGCGGGCTGTACAACTTACAGCAGAAAAACTAAAGTTACTGGTATCACGTATCATACGTTACCAAAGAATCTACAGCTCAGGAAAATATGGGTTCAAAAGTGTTATCGTAAGGATGATTTCAGTACAGCAACAGCAACTGTGTGTTCGCAACATTTTGTGCCAGAAGATTATGTTCGTGATTTGTAAGCAGAGTTACTAAATTTACCTCCAAAGAAAATACTTAAACCAGGTTCTGTGCCGAGTGTTAATATTCCTATGATGATGTTTAATGCTCATTGCACGTCTACTGCCATTCAAAGTTCACCAACCAACATCAATCAAAACCAAAGCAGCAGAACTGAAAGATATCAAGCCAGATATGTGAGGAAAAGAGCTGTTGAAACCCTTGCCGGTGTGTCGCCTAAAAAAACAAAAATGGACCAATGCACTTCAACCTCAAATATTGATTCTGAAGAAGTTATGTTACTAAAAAGACGTGTGAAAGAACTTGAAGAGAAAACAAAAATACTGGAATCTACATGTTTAACTTTGAAGATTAAGAACAAATATCTGCGTAAGGAATTGAGAGCGACTTCCCAGAAACAAAAAGAGCTCAAGAATAATATCAAGAAATTAGTACCGAGCGGGGCGGTGTAACGGTTAGCGTTCTCGCCTTGCATTCGGGAGGACGGCGGTTCGAATCCCCGTCCGGGCATCCAGATTTGGGTTTTCCATGGTTTCCCCAAATCACTCTAGGCAAATGCCAGGATGCTTCCTTCAAAAAGACCTTGGCCGAATTCCTTCCCATTCCTTGCCCCCATCCTTGCCCCCCATCCTTTCCCGTCTCTAAAAGACCTCGATGTTAAAAAGAGACGTAAAAGCAGTTACAAAAAAAAAAAAAAAAAAAAAAAAAAAAAAAAAAAAAAATGAAATTAGTACACAACGAGGCGACAAAAGTACTGAAAAAAATATTTTCGGAACACCAGATTAAATGTTTAGTATCAGGAAAGAAACATGTTAAGTGGAACAGTGATGATATTTGAAAAAAGTGCTATTTGTTTTTGAGAAATAAGCTTCATTTTCCGCTTCCAGGTTTGTCAACTTTGAAACGGAGTATCTCCCGTTCTTTTCGCTGTCTGACAGGTGTGCAGCAAGATGTATCATGTAATACAGCTAATGAAAGCTCAGGCATTAACATTTTCCTACGCTCAACGTGTGTGTGTCTTGTTATTTGATGAAATGAATGTGGATAGTAGCATTGTTTACGACCAGAAAGAAGATCGTATTATAGGGCCGCATAGTAATGTACAATTTGCTATGATTCGTGGTCTTTTCAGTGGCTGGAAACAGCCCATATACTACGATTTCGACGTTCAGATTACAGCGGCATTGTTAAAATCAATTATTTACAGCCTTGAAGACGCCGGTTACAATGTTGTTGCTATTGTTGCTGATCTCGGCACAAAGAATTGCTGTGTTTTAATTTAATTTAATTTAATTGCAATGGAGCACAGGCTCTGGTGGCAATTTCCTTACACACCCCCTATCCTGCACCCACCTACATTTGCCCTCTACAAATTTTATCTTTAAATTCTTTCAAAGTTTTCGGTAAATTATTCATCATTTCTCTTGGTAACTCATTCCAATCCCTGACACCCTTACCTAAAAAAGCGAAAAAGATCTTAATGTAAAGAACTTAATGTAAGTCATACAAATACGTGCTTTCAGATTCCGAGAAATACTGATAAAAGAATATTGGTGTTTCCAGATGTTCCTCATTTATATAAACTGCTAAGGAATCATTTTATTGATGACGGGTTTATTCTTACGAGCGGCAAAAAGTTGTAAAAACAGTGGTTGAAAAATTAATTGAATTGGATAGTGGTGAAATAAAAGTGTGCCCCAAGCTTACGCAGTTTCACTTATCAGTTAAATGAATGGAGCGCCAGAGGGTATATTTGGCATTGCAACTGTTTTCTAACAACACAGCACAAGCAATACTCTATTTCATGCCAGAAGAAGAACACGTTGCTAATTTTTTCCAGCTTGTCAACGACTCGTTTGGCATTATAAATAGCAGAGTACAGTTTGACAACAAGCCGTTAGCATGTGGATATGGTGTTCCCCATGATATTCAAGAAAGAATTATGAGACAGATGTATGAATGCTGTGAAAAAATGCAAGTTGGTAGATCAAAACAACTTCTTCCATTCCAGAAAGGATTTATGACAACCATCCGATCTGTATTAGGTTTGTACTCCGATCTACAGAGTTTACAAGTGAAATACATTTTGACAGCTCGCCTGAATCAAGATTGTTTAGAGATTTTTTTCTCTCAGATAAGAGGCATTGGTCATTTTCATCTGAACCCCTCACCAACAGATGTGAAACACCGGCTACGGCTACTATTGTTGGGAAAAAATGCAACTCACATTCCCCTATCAAGTGAAACGTCCGTAGAGATGGATGAAAGTCAGGTTATTTTAACGTCTCAACTTCTACATGGGATATTACATGAAATGTCTGAACCACTGGCTCTGATTGAAGGGGATTCCGACCTTCAAGATTTTAATATTTCTTTCGAAGCTGATACTGATAAGTCTTCATTTACAGAAGGACCAGACTGCTCAATTGAAGGGTTTTGTTATCTTGCTGGTTACATCGCTCACCGAGGAATAAAATTCGATGCTACAGTGGGAACATTTACATCTTTAATGTGTCCGGCTGCATCTACACATCAAAATATGGATGGATAGAAGTACTATCTCGCTGAAGTCTTACTGTACCATCCGATGACTGGTTAAATAAAGTGTCACAATTTGAACTAATTTTTATGGATGTGAATTTTATGTCGAAAGACAAGAATATTGTTAAAAAAATTTGTGCCAAAATAATAGAAAAATATCCAGAGGTGCCAGTGGAAGTGATAGTGATAAAACTCTATGTAAGGACAATAATGTTTATTCGTTTACGTTACATGAATGCAAAACTTAAAATACAAAAGGCAGCTGCGGCACATAGGAGGAAAACTCATCAGTTCCTCGCATCGTCCGTTCCAGATGCGGAGAAAAAATAACATAACAAGGTATGTGAATCTGACTATCAAATACTTAAAAAATTTCATTGAATTAATTGCCCTGGCATCCGTAAATTGAATAGTTTTGAACAGCAGCACGCTTCGCTCATTTGCCGCTTGTATCCATTGCTTGTGTTTGCTCCTGCAGTGACATCATTTCAACAGCCAATCGCCGCTCGTTTCGCTTCGGGCCCTACCTTTACTAGAATTACCTTGGTTGTAACCCAACTGTGTCGACATGTTGCCAAGGCCTGCTCGATCACCAGATCATTCTCCAATCAAGCACATATGGGACATCATTCGATGACAAATCCAGCGTGATCCACTACCAGCATTAACCGTCCCTGTATTGATCGACAAAGTTCATGAGGCAAAGAATGCCATCCCACAAGCTGACCTCCAGCACCTGTACGACACAATGTATGCACGTTTGCATGCTTGCATTCAATATTCTGGCCATTATACCGATTATTAATGAGCCACTATTTCACATATGCGATGGCTCTTCTTGCGCTTACTTTAACCTGTGATACTACAACTTTAATCAATTAAACATGTTACCTAGACAAATGTATTTATGTCATTTCATTACTCTACATTAATTACTTCTTAATGGTTGGAATTTTTTTTCATTTGTGTAACCAGTGTAAACCAGTGAAATAGCTACATGTAATTGCTTATGGCAAAAACATATTTTTTCTAAGTCTCCCCCTTGTACTTTCAGTGTCTATCCATGAGCTTTATTCATAGTAATCGTATGCAGGGCAAATTAACATCTATACTATATGATAAACTGTTTCTGTATATGAAGTTTGTTAACAGATCATACACAAAGTGACTGTCAGAGAAAAATAAATCCTGAGCGATAAATATAACATTACAGAGACTTACGCAAGCTATCCATCTGTCTGTGACCGTTATGGACAGAATATGTTACGTATCCCAAAACAGTATCTGACGTTGTTCCTAAAAATACATAAAATTTACTTGTCAAATTTCATCAAGATAGGGTTTTACTTTTAGCCTTGGAAACTTAACAAACAGAGAGGAAAGACAGAGTTACTTTCGCGTTTATGTTGCTAGTATAGTATGTACTTTATGGAAGATTAAGAATGAAGTTTGATTATAATTTTAGAACAACTGAAGAGTCTGAAACATAGTGCTATAGAGGCATGTTGGATATTACGTGCACATATAAAGTACGTCATGAACAAGTTTTATTGATGATGGGTAAGGGAAGAAGTTAGTATGGAGTACCTAATAGAAAGATGATACAGGATGATGGTCACATTTTAAAACGCAAGGAATTGGTTTACTTGTTGGTTGAAGATAGAGTTTAAATAAAATAAAAAGATCCCATCAGTGAACAGAGTCGAGGATTAAAAAAAAAAAAAAACAAGAAGAAGAAGTATTCCATATCATTGCATCATACACTGAAAAGCCAAAGAAACTGGTATAGGCAGGCGTATGCAAACACAGAGATATGTAAACACTCAGAATACGGCGCTGCGATCGCCAACGCCTATATAAGACAACATGTGTCTGGCGCAGGAAATAAATCGGAGACTGCTCGCAGGTTATCACGATTTAAGTGAGTGTAAACGTGGTGTTTTAGTCGGCGCACGGGAGATGGGTGGTAGCGATTCAGTGGGGATTTTCCCATTTCACGAGTGCACCGTCAGTATCGGAAATCGGGTAAAACATCACATCTCCGACATCACTGTGGCCGGAAAAAGATCCGCAAGAGCAGGACCAACGACGACTGAAGAGAATCATTCCACATGACAGAAGTTCAACCCTTCCGCAAATTACTGCGGATTTCAATGCTGTACCAGCAACAAGTGTCAGCATGCGAACCATTTACCGAAAGATCATCGACATGGGCTTTTGGAGCCGAAGGTCCACTTGCGTACCCTTGCTGAGTGCACGGCACAAAGCTTTACGAATCACCTGGGCCCATCAATACCGACATTGAACGGTTGAAGATTGGAAAAATGTTGCCTGGTCTGACGGGTCTCGTTTCCAATTGTATCGAGCGGATGGACGTGTACGGGTATTGAGACAAACACGTGAATTCATGGACCCTGCATGTCAGCAGGGGACTGTTCAAGCTGGTGGAGGCTCTGTAGTGGTGTGGGCGTGTGCAGTTTGAGTGACATGAGTCCCCTGATACGTCTAGATACGACTCTGACAGCCGACCCCTACTTACGCATCCTGGCTGATCACCTTCATTCATTCATATTCATTGTGTATTCCGGAGGACTTGGGCGTTTCCAGCAGGACAATGTGACACCCCACAGGTACAGAATTGCTGCAGAGTGGCTCCAGGAACACTCCTCTGAGCTTAAACACTTCCGTTGGTTACCAAACTTCCCAAACGTGAACTTTATTGAGCATATCTGTAATGCATTGCAACGTGCCCTTTAGAAGAGATCTCCACCCCTCGTATTCTTGTGAGTGACAATAGCCTCGCGGCTGGACTAGAGGTATGCACAGAATGCCTGAACTTGGAGGGGCGATCCCTTTAGGCAAGCTGTTGGATGGGACGAGTGGTAAGAGGGGCAGGGTGAGAGGCGCTCGTGACAGAGAGATGTTCGCATGCATTGACTACGTGTAGAGCAGTGATGTCAAAGATACGGCCCGCGGGCCGCATTCGGCCCCCGGTCACTATCAATACGGCCCGCGATCGCAATGTGACACAGAAAGAAGAATCATGTTTTTTAGAGCTTTTAGACTTCACTCGATTCCTCTACGGAAGTTTTAAAATGCGCAAACTTCATTTATAAGTAATTTCATGGGTAGTGCTTGCCTAGGCAAGCGAGAGAGATAGACGCACTTCGAGTCTAGACTTCCTTATCGATATAAAAGGAGTGCGTCGGCGCGCGCGACGTGGCCAAGTCGTAGAAGAAGATGAGCAATAAATCTCTCGCGTTTCCGCGGGAGGTCGGCTTCTACGAAGAAGCCTCTGTGTGGTGCAAGTTATCAACCCTGAAGATTGGTCCATGAAAGTATGGAGACGGCGCCTAGAAAGAGGTAATCCGAAGAAATGGAAACTCATCATCATCGTCCTTCTAAACGACCTTCAGTTTAGCTGGGAAGTCCCTACCAGCGACACGACTACCTTCGAGCTGGTCCTATCTAGCCGAGACTACAACCACCTTGCCGAGAAGATTCTCCCAGAAGGGGTCGCTGAGTGGCCGGAGGCACTCGTGTTTTCGACCTCACTAGCCAGCGACTTCGACTGGGAGAAATATGTCGACCTAACGAGAAGAAGATTTATGACCACCTGCTACGACCCGGTGACTGATCGTAACTTCCAAGTCCCGCCAATCTGGAACCGAGATATCATCATCTCTCCAGAGCAGGGCCCAGTGCAGCCCATCCAGATCTACCACCGCCATGGATACTATGGACTACAGGCCTACCTGCAGCGCCACATGAAACTGCCTTTCTTCTGCTGGCCGGTGCCTCAAGGACTGAATATACTGCTGGGTATTCCCAGCGACCTTGCGGAAGCCATCATGATCTTGCAGAGCTTCCGTATCAAGTATTCCATCATACTTCCTGGCAGCGAAGAAACCACCACGCATCAGACCACAAAGAAAACTGATCTTTCTACCCAGCAGACTCAGACTGCAGCGCCTGACACTCTCCCCGGCGAAGAAGAAACTACCGCACTCTCGCAGCAGATAGAAGATACTCACATCGACGGCGGAGAGAAAACCAATACCATCGTCCCTTCGCAGCAACACGCAGCGAAACCACCATCAAGCAAGCTGATCCAATGCTTCAGATGTCATAATTTCTGGCATTATGCC
Organism: Vandiemenella viatica; assembly: GCA_031002005.1. NCBI lineage: Eukaryota > Metazoa > Arthropoda > Insecta > Orthoptera > Morabidae > Vandiemenella > Vandiemenella viatica. Next base: position 32,524,988 of record JARYHS010008074.1, on the reverse strand, counting down.
AGAAACTGCACAGAACCAGCCAGGTGCGTTCGCTGCGGAGGTCGTCATGGAATCGCCGACTGCGAAAAACACAGAGAAGATCCTGTCTGCTGCAACTGCGGACTTAAGCACGCTGCTTCCTATTGCGGATGCAAGGCATGGAAACAGCAACGCCGCACCAAGACTCTTCAGCAGAAACAAAAAAAAACAAGGCTCCATACGCAGCCCGCTGCAAGTTCACAAATCCAGGCCACTCGCAGCGGTAGAATAGAGACGACTCAGTATTCGCATATGCGTGCACGCTAGCAGCTTTCTCGTGTATGCGATTTCTGTTTTGCTTACTCAGCGAAGGAAAGTGGTATAACTTGCTTCTCTTCTTTGGGGATCCTTTGCCCTCCCATTCCGAGGCTTTAGGGATTTACCACCACACGGCCCACTCCTGCGGGAGTGGAACCCCCTGGTGAGAGCTTAGGGTTGTTTCTGATCCGGATACCTCACGGTGGCAACCAAGGATCAGAACAACACTCCTGTTGTATTGGTGGGTACTTCTTATGTAAACATTGATGTCCACAGCAACATGAGCAGCAACGGCGCCCCGGTCGATAGACCGGAAAATGAACTGGAACTCAACAGAGAACCAGACACGTACCAGCTGGATCAAGTTTCATCTAACAATCAAGAGGAACGTCAAGAGGATTTAATGGAAGTTGCCGAATCGAACGAGTTGCATCACCTGTCTCCTGAACATCAAGAAGAAGAAGAGGGACCTGATCGTACCCGAAAGCGAACACTAGGTTCGCCAACGGATGTCATGAACGTAAAGAAGCGCATTGCAGCCTACAACATCATCACCGGAAAAGTGACCCCGGTGACCCCGTCCAAGAAGAACCACAAGAAAAACAAAAAAGCCGCAGTTACTGACTCGGATGGATATATTCAACAACCCCGCCACACTGCGCCGGCAGCGAGGCTCACTTCAGCTGGAACAAACAAGGAGAATCTGACAAATCTAGCCACCAGCAATAGATATGAACAGCTCGCAGCAGAAGAAGAAACTACAGCTCCTAAAGCACCCAGTGAACCCAAACCAGCTCCCATTGTTATGACTTACAGAGAAGATTTCAAGTCTCTAGATATCTTGCTTAGAAAGCTTTGTAAAGCAGGCCATGAGGTTAAACCATCTGGCCGTGAATTATATAAGGTAATGACAAGAACCACAGCAGACTACATTGCTGTTACAGATTACCTCTCCAAACATGAACTGCCCTTCTACTCTTTCCCGACAATACCGGAAAAACTGCTGAAGGTAGTCATAAGAGGGTTACCTTTTAATATGCTTCCAGAACACGTCAAGGAAGAACTCGAAGACATTGATATAGTCCCCAGGACTGTGGCCCGCCTGAAGTCACCAAAAACACATCAAGAGATACCTCTTTTCCTTGTTGTATTAACGGATACTGTGGAGAACAGAAAAATCTACCAGATGACCTCTCTCTGCTCAGTCAGAATCACCACTGAAAACTTACGCACCTCACGGGGCCCACCCCAATGTTTTAGATGTCAAGCAGTAGGGCATGTCGCTAGGCACTGCTCCATGCCCTACAAATGCGTCAAATGTGCCGGTGAGCACCCTACCAGGGACTGCACCACTGTTAAGGGTGAAGCACCTCCTAAGTGCGCAAACTGTAACGGTGAACATGTTGCCAGCTACAGAAAATGTCCGGCTTTCTCCCGCTTCAATGAAAGGCAGAAGATCAACAACGCTGCCTATGCAGCCTTAATGAAAAAGAAGCGCCAACAACAACAAAAACAACTGACTCAACACGAATTTCCGGCGCTTCCAACGCAGGAAAACCAAACTGCTGAAACAACACCAGAAAATGCTAACAACAGCCAACCTTCAGATCAAACATACAGCACGGCCCTGACGAAGGTAATACCTAGCCGACCCAATAACAGCCGTCGAGGAAGGAATATACCTCCAGGGACAGATGAAAACCAGAACACGACCAATGATCTCCAGAAGGGCAGATCAGAACGCCTAGAAAATAATGAAATCACCGTCCTGTTACAAATGGTACAGTCCATGGTTGCAACTGTCACTACCCTAATAACAGAATTAATAAAACTTAAAGACCTTCCGCAGCAAATATCAGCTGCAGTGCAGATGGCGGTCGAGGCCGCACAACAAAAAGTTATATCAACTGAACAACATGGCCAGTAAGATACACGAGCTGACCATATGTGAATGGAATGCCAATGGCATTTGGCGACAAATGGGGGAGTTCGTCGAATTTCTACTTGACGAACAAATTGACGTGTGTCTCGTTAACGAAACTCACCTAAAGCCGGGAGTGCGTGCGGCTGCCCCCAACTACAATTGCTACCGCAGCGACCGCCAAACAGCAGGTGGAGGTACTGCCATTTACATTCGCTCCTCAATTAAACACCACGAGGTTGCTCTTCCACAGCTCACCAGCTTAGAAGCCACAGCAGTGTCTGCTGAAACAACTAGGTGCCGCCTGCTCTTTATTGCTGCCTATCGTCGACCAAAAGGCAGAGTTAACGAAGATGATATTGCTAAACTACTCCGCCTACGTGGATACGTCTTCATTGCGGGCGACTTTAACGCAAAACACCATGATTGGCATTCGCGCATAACAAATACGGCAGGCAAACAGCTTCTCCGTGCAGTCCTAGCCAATGATGGAGTAGTCTGGGGGCCTACTGAACCAACAATTTTTCCAGCTGGGCGACTTCCAGACGTTCTTGATATTGCGATCACCAAAGATCTAAAACACACCATTGCCATCTCTACCAAGACAGCGCTCTCGTCGGACCATCTCCCAGTTATTTTCTACTTAGCTGAGGGAGCTGCACACTGTAGTAGACGTCACAGAAACCTCTCCCACATTAACTGGGATGACTACAAAAACAGTATCTTACAACAACTTCGAAATGTCACTCCACCTGAAAACTCTGATCCCAGCACGGCAATTAAAAACCTATCCCGCTGGATCAATGAGGCAGCAGACTCCGCTACTCCGCCCATCCGGACAAACCATCAGGGCCGCTCCAAGCAACTCCCACCACGCATAAGAGAGGCCATAACAATAAAAAAACAACCTCACAAGAGAATGGCAGATCACCCGAAATCCTTCAACCAAACGTCTCATCAACAGGATGCAAAGGCAAATAAAAGCTGATGTCCAACAGCATCGGAATCGTGAATGGGCTAGTCTCCTGGCAACAATCAATATCGAAGATGGCTCTGCCTGGAAACTCACCCGCAGGATCCTCCGCCGAACGGCTAAATTGCCTCCCCTATATGTTGGCAACAACGTCATCTCTGACCCCATAGAGAAAGCGGAAGCCCTGGCGGAGGTTTTTCAGGGGAACTTCAGGCCAGTCAATGAACATCTAGATGCTCAACATATCCAGCTAGTGGAGGAACGACTTCAACGTTTCCTCAACACTGTCATCCCTGAAGATGAAGAAATTGAACCAATAACTAGCGAAGAAGTATCCAACATGATTCGACAATGTAATCCTAACAAAGCAACGGGTCATGATGGCATAGGAGCCACCCTACTGAAACAGCTACCTGACCAGGCAATTCAGTACCTTACCGCAGTATTCAACCGGATACTTACCACTGGCGAATTTCCTGACTCTTGGAAGCAGGCTGACATTGTGGCGATACCTAAACCAGGCAAGGACAGGAGATCTCCAAAATCATATAGGCCAATCAGCTTGTTACCAACAATGTCAAAAATTTTCGAACGATTATACTTAAAAAGACTCAGCCGGCACATAGACCAGGACCATCTGTTACCGAATGAACAATTCGGCTTTAGAAAACAGCATGCAACTTCACAGCAATTACTACGTCTAGTGGAACATGCATTCAGTGCAATTGAGAAGAAAGAATTCTTCGGGGCCGTACTTTTAGACGTTAGTAGAGCCTTTGACTCTGTTTGGCATCAGGGGCTTCTCTACAAGCTATTAGTTCTAGGTTTCCCCCTGTCGCATGTGAGACTACTGAAGAGCTACCTCTCAAACAGGACCTTTAGGGTACTCCTTGAAGACGCCCTTTCTTCTGCAAGAGCAATAGAGGCCGGAGTCCCACAAGGGTCAGTAATTGGCCCGGTACTCTACAACTTGTACACTTCTGACTTGCCAAGAACTGACCGAGTCCATACTGCGATCTACGCGGATGACACGGCCCAGTTTACCAGGAGCATGAGACCCAATATAGCTAGAGCATCGCTACAAAGAGCTTGCACACCGGACGCTTAAGTTTAAGCGTCATCATGCAGCTACTTCAACAGCAGACCACGTTATTGACTTAAGTCATAACGAATTATGCCAATCAAACTGGAAAGACACGCCCGAAAATGCCATACATAGAAAGGACAACCACATATTGACATGGAAGGAGATGCGACCAACGTTGCAAGAACTTCCCCACACTCTGGGCGCAATGTGTCCCAGATTATCTAGTGTCTAGCCAACGTGAGTCAGTTGAGTCGATTGTGAAGGTATTATGCATTTGTTTGTGTCGTGCGCGTGCGATATCCATAACTGTGGTGTCGAGTTCCATAATTGTTACGATTTTGGCATAATGTCACAAAAACGTAAAGTTGATAGTGAGTGCAGAGTTTTTCAGTCTAAATGGGAAATTGCATATTTTTTCATATAATGGAAACAGTTGCTGTTTGTAAGGAGTTTAACTTGAAGAGACACTTTGATACGAATCATAAATCGAAATTCGATTGTTACACTGAAAAAATAAGAATGGGCACATTGTCATCTTTAAAATCTAAACTTCAAGGTCAACAATCGATGTTTACTAAAGCTAATACTGAGAGTGAAGATGCCCTGAAATCAAGTTTTATTATTGCATTACAAATCGCGAAGAGATCAAAACCTTTCACTGATGGTGATTGTATTAAAGACTGTATGTTGAAAGTTCCCGATGTTTAATTTCCACCTGAAAAGTCAATAATTCAAAATATTTCGCTGTCAAGAAACACTGTTGCTTCAAGAATAAATGATTTATCTCAAAATTTGGTTCTTCAATTGAAGGAGAAAATTAAGGAATTTACAAACTTTTCACTGGCTGTTGACGAGAGCACTGATACTGTTGATACAGCTCAACTTGCTGTTTTTATACGAGGTATTAACAGTAACATTGAAATAACTGAAGAACTATTAAAGTGCATTCCATTGACTGGAACAGCTTTCATGTTAGAAAAAGGCAATCCAATTGATTATGACAATGACTGGTGGGTTGATTGTGCCTGTTTTGTAGATATGAATAATCATTTGACTGATCTGAATGTAAAGTTACAGGGTAAAAATCTGATTGTCACTCAAATGTATTCATGTATTCAAGCATTTGAAACAAAGTTGAGGCTGTGGGAAAATCAGGTAAAAAATCAAACTTTATATTATTTCCCTCATTTAAAATCATTTGGTACATTGAATCCAAAAAAATTGGATCAATATTCTCAACTTCTGCAAAATGTGATCACAGAATTCAACAATCGTTTTGAAGACTTCCACAAAATGAATGAAATGGAATTCCCAAGTTTCAACAATCCATTCAATTTTGAAGCTTCACAGTGTAACAGAAAGGGGGGGGGGGGTCGTTACTTTAAGTTTTAAATGTTAAAAGTGGTTCTTGAGTTTAATTAGAAATTAATATTTAAACAGCAAGGATCTTGATTGCTGTTGATAAACACATATAATGCTTGATTTATTAGTTTCATATGGCTTGTACATAGCCGGATACATTTAACGTTACATTAGGCATTATGGATATTTGCAAGAGAAAGCACTATCCGGCTTTACAATCTGCCTGAAGATAGCTAACATAAACGAAATGGTAAATATCTCATTCTATAAAATTAAATGCATGATAACATTGTGGCCACAAGCCAACAGTAAAATGTTACATGTAAAATGGATAAAATCCCTTAGGCGCCTTTTAAATTAAAAATGTGAACAAGAGTAAGACTCAACTGAATTTACAATGAGCTTTAAAGTTCAAGAGGTTGTTTGCCAGCTAGCTTTTACAATGGATTGAGCAGATATCTTGACTTAGGGTCGTTTACGGATTCTTCAAAGTCTTTCCAAACCATGAAACGATGATGGGCGATGGAACACTTTACCATAATCGGCAACGACAGCGGCGGTGTGCGATGGAGGTCAGCAATTGCACACCCAGTGCAAGGACAGCATCAAACGACCAGCCTGTGGTCAAAGCCAGAACCCTCCAGCATAGCGCCACTTTACGCTGTCACGTCTAGACACGGCGACTGTCCACCACAGAATGCCTGAAGATGGCGGCTTCTCCTCTTCCCGAAAACTCCTTCCAGTAGTTTCGTTACAGGAAAAAAAAAAAAAGGAAGCCACGAAATAACATCGGCAGACCCCGTATCTGATACGGCATTGGATGTCTAACTTGTTTCCCAAACCACGTGAGGCTTAAAGTCAAGCCCATTTGCTCTATCCTTTCCCGCTCGCCTGTCGTCTCATGTGCCATTCAATTATCCATCCGCCGGTCATTGCTCTGACCTTAGGGGTGGGCCGTTTCTGGGCAGGTAACGGTCGAGAGCCCCCACGCCGTCGGAAGAATTTACCGTTGCAGCTTCAAAATCCTTTCTGCCCCTTCAAGTAGCAACCTCTTTATTCAGATGAATTTAAAGAAAGCGTGGCAGCCTGGGATATCCATTTAAAGGATCGGATAATTAAATTACCAAATACCCCTAAAAATTAATATAGTCTAAATATAAAAATAATTAAATACAAATTTATATGTCTTGTAGTACGCCACAATCCTGCGTGCTACATATGCCCGTCGCTAACAATAATGAAATTATTCGCAGGATAATTTCATTATTACAATATTCTAATACCCTACATACATGTGACCAAGTATTATCTAAGTCCTTATTGAACAGCAATCGCGGTCCTTGTTCAATTGAAAAAATGATTTACCGCATGACTGTTATCTCTGGCCCATAGACATTGATTACACAACATACGTGGTTTTGGTTTGTTTCCCAAGTTAGATTCATAAAACAATTCTAATGCTAAGCACAACAAATAGAATTCATAGTCTACATATACAAACAACAAAAATGGGAAAAACATAAAATTATGTACACAAATTCCAACATATTCTAAGATTATATAGATGAATTGAATCATTAGAAACAGCTCATCAAGCAAATTCTGCTCATGCCTTCCTCTTGCAAAATTTTCAAGAGTTATTGACATAAAATAATCGCGAATGATAGAATTCAGTTGCAACCCTTGAATGGACCACATAGTTATTCATAGAGCAAAGGATTAACATTAAAAAATTGTGTTATCGCGTCAGACTCACATAAAAACAAAAAAGGAACAAATATATCGCTAGTTAATGGATTAATCTGCTGTGTTGAAAGTAGCTGTACGGCCCGTGTTCCTTATCTGCTCTTTAATCTTTTCCGGGAACACCAGTCGTCCGGTCAGCTGTTGCTGCTGAACGCAGGTAGCGTCTATCAGCCTTCACGATCTTCGCTCTGGCCTGGGCAGGCATAAGTTTCACTGCGTCACTAATAATCTTATTGTTCACGCCTTTACCGTCTGTGTACTTCTTAAATACAAGATTCCCCTTTTAACTGAAGTCAGCATTAATGATATTTATCTCAATTTGCAAAGTTAGCCGACTTATTGAATGCATTCTTTGTGACAATGTTCCCGCGTTCTATAGGGCATTATCTATGGCATTTTCGCCTCTCAGATAGACATACAAACTAAGACGTACAAACACGTTGACTGAGATCGAACACATGCATCCCAAAAATTGAAACCTGTATGGAATGGCTTTAGGTTCCGTGGATACTAAAACCGAAACGCTTTACACAAGTTTTCCGGAACTGCGCGTCTGACCCGACACAATCCGTACTCACAACTGTTATCTGCGGTGATTTTTGCACAGTAGCAACGCTTCTTTCATTCTTCATGCTATCCTTTAATGGTAGACCCTTTTGGTGGTGAATACACCATGAACATATGTTTCGTAGTTCCTCTTTAATCTGTGCTTCAATATTTGCATAAGTCACTTATTATCTCCCCATCTACTGTGTGGAATATGACCTTTACTTACACTTTTAGCTAGGTTTTACTTTCACCTACCCTTACCATTTTATTGTCTAGGCCTAGGCTTTTGTGTTACTCGGACGCAAATATAGCACAGTAAATTTCTATAGTACTGTGTTGTTTTCTTTACTTCTTCACAGTACAGGATTTTATACAAATCACCACGTTATCTTTATGCCTCTAAGTTTTATCAGGGCAATTGTAACGTCAGAACATGTTTCCTATGTAAGCCGTTGGCGATTACGTATATCAACCTTAGCTTGTTAGCGGAAGTGTCCCGCTGTGGCAACGGTGTCTACCTGAGGGGATCTGGACCTTCCACCAGACAATGAATGGCCCTCCCTGATTAGCGGTCTCCGAATACCTGTGTCGGTGTTGTTACAAACACGTCGATACATTCAAGGTATTCGCGTTTAACATTTTCAAATTTATCCACAGTGTTTATATGATGCGAGTTTCTTCATCACCAAGTTATTTCCTTATTAAATAAATTTTACTTAACTACCTAACTTCGTATTTACATTCCACACTTCACCCGAAATTACCATTTCTAATTTTATTGCGGGCTTGGCGTAGAGCGGACAGTTTCTCGGTGCGTGTCTATCCTTGCGTTCGAATGCGTCATTTGTTCACTCGAACGAATTTTGGTATTTCGCTCAGATTGCCTATTCACAGCATTATTCTGTACACACGCCTTTTTATTTTCGAATCGATGGTGATTCTTGTTACTCGAATTCCAACGTTCCTTCGGATCTCTGTCCGGCTGATGGTCCCGGAATTATGTCGGTAATTATTCTTTCGATACCATCGTTTATCCGTTACCTGACCTCTTTTGTTGAAATTATGACTTTGATCGACTCTCACCGGATGATCCTGAATTTGATTTATGCCAATCCTATCCAAGTATCTCAAGGTTTCCAAGAATTGCTTTTGTGTAGTGATTGCGGGATGGCTCAGACTAACCTGAATCTCTGCAGGGAAATGCTCAGTGAGGGTGGCATTTAGTTCTGTATCTGTCATGGGTCTGTCCAGATATTCCGACAGAATTGATAACCTTGAAGCATATACAAACATTGACTCGTCTTTACTCGCCTCAAACTTTCCCTGGCAGATCCGAATTCGGGTTTGCCTCTGTTCGGTCGCCGTCCAGAATGCACTTAAAAATGCATTCTTGAATTCTGGGTATGCAAAATCAATTTTACAGAATGACTTAAACCAAATCTTCTCCTCTGGACCAAGACATAAAAATGCTACACGAGTCTTTAGATTTTCCGGTGTGCCTTTGAGATCAAAGTAATTTTCTAATTCATTTATATATTCTTTTGGATTAATTCCCTTTCGCACTTCGAATTTGGGAGTACCAATTCGTCTTGCGTGTACGTTCTGCCTTCAGGAATAATGGATAATGTTCTCTCATTTATACCGTTTCTAACCATCGCTTCAGTTGGCTTACATTTTGAAATAATGTCAGCCTGGAAGGTATTTTGCATTTCGCGCACTTCCTGATAATTTTGATGCAGTAATTTCACTGACTTATCAACTTCAACCATTCTCTCAGCAACCGCGGAGAGCGTTTGATGTGTTTTATTACGAAAATCTGAAACCAACTGTTCCGTATTTAAAATACTTGTCATGTGTTTCGATTTAACATCTTCCAACCTTTCACATCTCATATCTAATTGATTTGAGGTGCTCTGAATACCAGATATTTCCTTTCGAATTTTTATTTGAAAGTCATCAAATTTTTCGTTTACCTCTTCGCGAAAATCAGCAAACTTAGGTTCCGCTTGGTTACTTAAAGTATTCAGTTTCTCGAGCATATGTGCATTCTGCTTGTGTATTTCTGGTTGCTGAGCGTTAATTTGTGTTTTAATTACTTCCAGGTGTTGTGCAATTAGCTTTTGTACCATTTCAAGTGTTGGCCCTTGTAAGTTCTTGACACCCGCAACGTTACGTGGATGTTCAGTCTCATTAATGCTTCTTTCAGGAACAACCAAATCGGTTTTATCATGTCCTGTACTATTATTTCGCCTTTCCAAATGTTCACGTTCGTTATTTGCACTTTTGCACTGATTCTGGAATTAACAGTCGATTAAAGTACTCGCTTAGCTGTTGTCCGATTCTCTATCGTTTCCAATATATCAGACCCATAGCTTAACTTTAAAACAAAGCGAGATGTAGTTAATACATTATTCAGTGATAATCCATTTTTGTATACATACCCCGTTACAGTTACGCAACAAATAGCCAACGATCGCCAAGATCTGACTGGTACAAAATAATCTTTGACAGTATCAATTGCAATACCAGACATCACCAAAATTACAAGTAGGAAACAAATTAAACGCATCAGGATTTTACTGCTGTCCAATTTCTTCGATAAACTATTTACTCGTTTCTCAAAAAGATTTTGTTGTCAGCCAGTGACTTATTAAATTTACTGCTCAAATCTGCCTGAAATTTCTGAAATTGCTCTATTATTTGGAATAGAGGTGTCAAATCCCTTTGATATGCCATGTTTTTAGTATTAACCGCCATTTAAGTGTATAAAATCAAACACGACGCAATTTTAACACAAATGAAAAATTTCCGGGTTTTCAAGAAAAATCACACATATACACCCCTCCAAAATACAGCAAAAGAAAAGCAACGATGAATCATGCATACAATTACAAATGGCAGATCATGCGTGATTAGCTTCTTAATATCCAACATACCTCAAGAAACAAAAGTCACTGGCTCGATATTTAATGTTTGATATTGCAAGTAAGCAAAATAATTGATTTTATAAGAAACATTTGGAATTGAATTTTACTTGAGCAATTATTCAACAAATCTTTAGCACTGAATTTTACTTGAAAATCTTTATATTAAAACAAAGTAAAATTGCAATATTTAATTTTCATTGGCAAAACAAAATTAAAATTTCTATTCTAGAAAAATAAAAGTCAAAGATCACGTTCATGGTTTGGTACTTTGAAACGGTACATAAATTAATTAGTTTCCCCAAAACTGATTACTTAAATTGCTTCACGTTGATTGCCAAATTGTGGCGTCTTACAACGTTTTAAAGCCCACACGTTGGGCGCTATATTGTAACGGAAGAGGGGGGGGTCGTTACTTTAAGTTTTAAATGTTAAAAGTGGTTCTTGAGTTTAATTAGAAATTAATATTTAAACAGCAAGGATCTTGATTGCTGTTGATAAACACATATAATGCTTGATTTATTAGTTTCATATGGCTTGTACACAGCCGGATACATTTAACGTTACGTTAGGCATTATGGATATTTGCAAGAGAAAGCACTATCCGGCTTTACAATCTGCCTGAAGATAGCTAACATAAACGAAATGGTAAATATCTCATTCTATAAAATTAAATGCATGATAACATTGTGGCCACAAGCCAACAGTAAAATGTTACATGTATAATGGATAAAATCCCTTAGGCGCCTTTTAAATTAAAAAATGTGAACAAGAGTAAGACTCAACTGAATTTACAATGAGCTTTCAAGTTCAAGAGGTTGTTTGCCAGCTAGGTTTTACAATGGATTGAGCAGATATCTTGACTTAGGGTCGTTTACGGATTCTTCAAAGTCTTTCCAAACCATGAAACGATGATGGGCGATGGAACACTTTACCATAATCGGCAACGACAGCGGCGGTGTGCGATGGAGGTCAGCAATTGTACACCCAGTGCAAGGACAGCATCAAACGACCAGCCTGTGGTCAAAGCCAGAACCCTCCAGCATAGCGCCACTTTACGCTGTCACGTCTAGACACGGCGACTGTCCACCACAGAATGCCTGAAGATGGCGGCTTCTCCTCTTCCCGAAAACTCCTTCCAGCAGTTTCGTTACAGGAAAAAAAAAAAAAGGAAGCCACGAAATAACATCGGCAGACCCCGTATCTGATACGGCATTGGATGTCTAACTTGTTTCCCAAACCACGTGAGGCTTAAAGTCAAGCCCATTTGCTCTATCCTTTCCCGCTCGCCTGTCGTCTCATGTGCCATTCAATTATCCATCCGCCGGTCATTGCTCTGACCTTAGGGGTGGGCCGTTTCTGGGCAGGTAACGGTCGAGAGCCCCCACGCCGTCGGAAGAATTTACCGTTGCAGCTTCAAAATCCTTTCTGCCCCTTCAAGTAGCAACCTCTTTATTCAGATGAATTTAAAGAAAGCGTGGCAGCCTGGGATATCCATTTAAAGGATCGGATAATTAAATTACCAAATACCCCTAAAAATTAATATAGTCTAAATATAAAAATAATTAAATACAAATTTACATGTCTTGTAGTACGCCAAAATCATGCGTGCTACAACAGGCACCAGTTCATTTGCAATTGGAGTTGATAGATCTTCAATCGGACAGTATTTTGAAAGAAAAATTTAAAGATGTTAACGCTCTTACATTTTATCCTACTCAATATTTCAAGAGTTTGGATAACTACCCGGAATTAAAAATAAGCAGCACGCTTTCTGAGCATGTTTGGTAGCACTTATTTATGTGATAATATGTTTCCCGTCATGAAAATAAATTAGAACAATCATCGCACAAGACTTACGAATGAACATCTCCAATCAATTCTTAAAATAATTACAACAAATATTTTACCTGACATCAATGAGCTTGTCAAAAACAAGAGAAATCAGGTATTTGGATCCTCGAGCTCAAAATAATTACCCTCTTTTATAACTTTGATATAATTTTTACCAACCGTATATTATATACTATAGAATTAAATAAAAAAAAATATTATAATAATTCAGTACATTTTTTTTATTTGAATCTGGCCCTCCTACACATAATAAATTTAATATACGGCCCTCTGCAAAACTGAGTTTGACACCTATGGTATAGAGTGTATTTAGCTGTGCTCTTACTGAACTAAAGAATTTCTCTGTGGTCATTTCACTACCCTGTATCTGAAGTGGTGAATGCAAGAAGTAACAGGCTTAGTTGACACTGTCAGTTGACAGCTGAGCTGCACAAGCTGAGGCTTTTTCGTGCTGAGGAACAACAGGAAGGATTTTGGTTCCTTTTAAATCATCGGCGCGACCTTGTAGAAGATGTAATTGTATAGTTAGCGAAGCACCCTTACGGATCTATGGACAACCCTGCAGGGACACTTCTGCGTGGTCTCGGGAGCCCTACACAATATTAGTTTTTTTAAACTGCTTTACGTCTCTCAACAGCGAGGTATTTAGAAACGGGAAAGGATGGGGGCAAGGAATGGGAAGGAATTAGGCCATGGTCTTTTTAAGGAAGCATCCCGGCATTTGCCTGGAGTGATTTGGGAAACCATGGAAAACCCAAATCTAGATGCCCGAACGGGGATTCGAACCACCGTCCTCCCGAATGCGAGGCCAGAACGCTATCCGTTACACCACCACGCTCGGTCACGATATTAGGCAGTTGTACCAGTTTCTTTGGATCTTCAGTGTAGTCTAATGAGGTTCTGAAGATTATCCCTCAATTTTAATGTCCTGATACATTTCCTCTTTATACTCTTTTAAACTTTTATGTACCACCTCTGAATGGTCTGTTTTTATTTGCTAGGTGATGGTGACATGTCGGCGCCGTCCCTGTAAACTTAACTCTGAATTGTACTGGCGCCCCGCACGACGCTGTGTGTTTATGATCGATGCGATGGCATCGTGTCCAGGGGAAGGTGTGATGGTGCGTCACAACGCTGCCGGCCGCGCCGCTTGCGGCTGCGATCTGAACTACGCTCTGGTGAACGGTCGCTGCTGGCACAAACTACGCCGCGGCCCGTGTGATGAGGGTGAGGTGATCAGCCTCGATGGATCTTGCCAGGCCGACCCCTGTAGAGAATTTAACGCCATTTCCAGCAGTATCTACGTATGGTATGAAGGACGGTGTCAGACACTTGGGCCAGATTGCTACGATTATCCGAACGAATCAGAGCTCCGACGGGTTCTTAAACTTTACGACGGTTCCCTTGAGTACCGCCCCATATGTGAACATGAACATTTGCTCACCGGTTCGCCAATCAACTGCTTGCTGGACGTTGACGGTGGGTGCATCCTAAGAGCAGAACCGAAGGATTTTGCGAGGAAACTGCTACTGTCTTCTGGTCAACGCCCTAAGACGGATTACTGGATGGCGCAGCCACAAAATTAATGATCATTTGGTGCAGGATATTTTTAGCGTATGTGGCATCTCATTTCGAATAAAAATGACAAATAAACCATTTGTTTTATTAGAAACCACCTATTAGATTCTGCACTTTACACGTTATTTATAATTTCATTAAAACATAAAATGTTATTTGTTGGTAGTTTATTTAATGTAGTGGATATCATATGATAAGAAAACAATTAACATATTCATATTTTCCATTCGCGAATTAATTTCTTTACTGAAAACAAATTGATAATCCCTTTGCCTTACTTAATACAATCAGTTGTTTGCTCTAACTTTTAATTTAGGCCTCAGTTCGTGGACGAATGAAGATGGTAATAATGTTAGAAACAACACTGTGAAAAATTACACCTGATTTTAATCAAACCGAAAATAAGTGGCAGTATTCTATATCCTCTTTGATAATATTATTCCCCTAGAAACTATTTTTTTCCTAATAGTTCCAGAACATTTTCACTTTTCATTTGCCTTCCCATCTATCTTTCAGCAATGTTCTATATAACTACATTTCAAAACTGTCATTTTTGTTCTTTACAGTATGCCAAAAGCCCAGAGTTTGATTTATCAAAGGTTTAAAATCGGAATTTTGAGTTCTAGGTCGGTGTTTGGTAGTGAAAGGTTTTTTCTCCTTTGGAGAAGGTTCACTTTAATAATGGTATCCTGATTCTCGTTTCACTAGTAGGCCCACTTATGACTTGTTCTGTAATTTGGTCGTTGTTGATATATAACAGAATTGCCTTACATCGACTATTGTATACTTTTCCCATATTGAAATTCATTCTGATGTTATTTTTTATATTTTTTCTGTAAGTCTTAGCTTCATATTTATACAGATATAGATACCAGTATAACATATATAGACTTTTTTTAAATTCTTCACTGATAAATGTTTGATAATAAAATGACTCTTTTCTTTGCAAAGAAATCTCTTTTTTGTGGTGTTTCATTTCCTTTGGTAAGTTAATTGGTTATTTTGAGTCGCTCGTCAAATGAAATGGTTCCAATTGAAAATCAGTGTGTGAGGAAATTTCAGAATTGAAGTTTTATATTGGTGTTACATGTCATCAGAGTTATTAAATCGGCTCCTGTACTATTCGTATGACGTACCCGAGTTACTCCAAGGACTTGTCGTTGACCACAGCAGCAGGTAGGTGGCCAGCTTCCCGGCTTGTATGTGATATAACTAAACCCATCAGTCCCAGGGAAATAGACAGGAAAAGTAGGTACTACACTACGCTTGTTCAGGGCAATTCTGAATGAATGATAAGATACACAGTCAGTAAATACTATTTATTGCCTCTTCCAGACTGCATGTGTATTTTGCAGATGTGAAGAAAGTTACGTTGGTGTATTGTAGGAATATGCCTGGAATAGCGGATAATGGGACGCGTGGAAATGCTGAATGTGGAGAAGTAAACTTGAATAGGTAATAAGAGGAGGCTGGATATTACAATAGTTTCTGCCTATCGTCTCCCCAAGCTTTTTTACAGGAGGAAATTATTGGACGATACCGATCTAGAAGAGGCAACGCAAATCTTGCTGTGGGTGGGGAGGTGCTGAGAGAGAGGCATTCGATCTTTGGGTTTTCAACTTGGAGCTGTTGGCCGGGGCTTCCTGCTCGCCAACGCCTTACGAGCAGTGCCTAACTAGTGGTAGCTTATCAACATGACATTACACCACGACTTCACTCAAAGTTCCGGGGGTGACGCTGTACAACGGGACAACTACAGACAGCATCGTTTGGGAGTCGAGATCACATAATAGTATTTTGCCGTAGTACCACACCATTGTCGTACTCTCCCGTCTATGAACGGTAAAGTAACTTAGTTTGAACTACACGTTTTACCAGAACTCAGTTTTAAATCACCCAGTATACGCCCTCCACTGAGTTATACCAATATGAATTGCTAAGATTTTTGTATATGTTGAGGAATTTCAATCACGTATTTTCCGTAAAATTATTTACATTTGATGTTAATAAGAAATAAAGCCTTGTTTGAAAGAAAATAAAAATGTTAATATTTGCTTATGAATTCGGGAGTTTTTCAATTCCTGGCATGATTAACCCACAGGCACCTAAAGTGTCAAATTCTTTAATTTTCCATGGTATTAAACATTATCCCCATAAAAATTGATTATTAAGGAGCATCCATAAACTACATAGCTTCATTTTATGTTCCTGTGAACCCCCCTCTAACCCCCCCCCCCCCACATGGAACATAGCTTTTATCCCTCGATTCCAGAAGACAGTTTGTACTGCTTTCTGTTGTCAGACTATCGTAAATTACATACGGAGATAATTAATTTTCACATGCTGATGAATAAATAAATATTCACATGCTGTTGTGTGTTCTGTACCTTATTTTAACTGGGGTAAATAATACAAATGAAAAGTTACGTAGCTGGGTTCAAAAACATACCTCCCTACCCCTTTCCCGTAGCCCAGCGAAGCATTCCAGCCAACCCCTACCAGCCCCCTCCCCAAGACAGAACACTTAGTTTATGGACGCTCCCTAATATAATATCTCAACAATTAAGTTAGTATTTCAATCGGTAGCATCGAAGCACTAGCTCTTTGTAAACAATGGATGTGCGTCCGCGGCCAGTGTTGCTGGTTGCATTGAATTTAACAGCAGTTATAAGTTAAAACACATAGTTAAAACTTTTGTTTATACAAATCATGGTCCGGGTTCAAATCCCGATGGTGCCTCCAATGAAAAAACTTTTGTTTATACAAATCATGGTCCGGGTTCAAATCCCGATGGTGCCTCCAATGTTTACAGGCTTTGCTTTGATCATATGAGAATTTCAGTTTCGGATTCCAAGTTAAGGTGTAAGTTTAGTCAAGACTATGAGCAAATGCGCTGCAAATTGAAACTCAGCGACTGAATTACCTTCATAATTTCAGGTA
>JARYHS010008074.1:32461819-32506778 GCA_031002005.1 Vandiemenella viatica | reverse complement strand
GAATGTTGGTAAGGATAGAAACAGGCAGAAGAACTGTAATTGTCATGATTTGTGTATTTTTCAATCACAGTCTTGATGATAACACGTAATAGAAACATCGTTCACTATTGGTGTCTACATGTTAACTGATAGAGGAGATCATAAATTACTAAAAAGGCTCAATGAAGGTTTTTACGTCAATTTTGCATCAAAAGATGCAGAAAAGAAAAGTTTTATTTACTTATTAACAAAAATCTCAAATTTTTTTTAATGCTATCAATGTAGCGCAATAACTTCAATATAAAGAATCTATAACATATAGCTCACATTTTTCTTTACACCCTGCGTCAAATTACTAAAACAAAATCGTCGTTGAATGCTTCTTACGACGGAGTGTGCTAAGTAGCCTACTGAATAATCTGAAAGTTAGGTATTTGAGGAAGAAGGTATATAGTAAACTCAGAATTAGTTGGGTTTGTAGTGTCAAGCAAACGATGTGAATCGGTACCTGTAAACCTTTCTCCTGTGATGAAGTAATTTTTTTAACCACCAGCCAGGACCCTTTTCTACAGGGACCACGAAGAGCAGTTTGTAGCATCTGCCGTCTTTTCTCCACAACACCATTTCCTGTTCCAGACATTGGCGGAGTGCGTCGTCTTCGATCGTGATGTTAACATCCTTTAAATCTGTCGTCAGTGGTGACTGCAAGATTTTAGACGAAATAGTCGGCAACGTTCCAACTAACAAAACGATCACACATGGGACAAGCAGTAACGGAATCCGTATACGGTGGGCCATGGTTACGTACTGGCAGCTGAATGAGAATGTTTTGGGTTTACAGCATCAAGTCTGGATCCAGTGTTATCGCCACTTGATCCGGTACTATCACACTAGAGGAGAGTGCGTAAAAACTGGCCCGTTCCTTGCCAGTAATCAGCTAGAACGGAATTTATTTTCATTAATGGAAATTCTTGCTGATAACGCAGATATCTCGTCGAACAACGGGATTCCCCGTATAAAAAGATTAAAATTGTCTATATTACCTCATAAGGTGATCAAAACGGTAAATAACTAGAAAGAGATAACACGGTAAATGAGTATTTCAGTGAGAATACGTTAAACTAAGAGATCGCACAAAGTAAAATATTGTCATAGTGTAGTGGGGGCCTTAGCGGGCAAACTATGTTACAATTATCTTTCATACCTTTATGATTAATAAAAAAGGGATTTTTAATTTCAATTTTTATGAAGGAGTGAAAATTATTTAATTTTGCTAGAATCTCGATGTTAGTTGGAATTTAGGAACAATTGTCACAATATGACATTTATTTTCTTATCATTGGCGATTACAAGTCTGAGCGAATTTACCGTTAATATTAACACAAATTGGCAAAATCATAAAAGCAACGCTCAGAGGTACAATTAGCCGTCATGAGCAAGCAAACAATTGAATATTTACTTTTAAATATATCTCAGAATCAAAATGCAAGAAATAATGACAATTGGAAACAATGAAAAATACAAGTTATGACGACCTCAGACAAAGGTATCATAATACTGTGACTTTACAGTTAAAAAAGAAAATCATGGGCGCCACGAATGAACAATATATCATTCGAAAATAACTAGTTCTGGCAAATTATGCCGCTGGCTCAGGGGTTTTTACAATTACAAAGTGGGAACATGGATCTATCCTCTCAAAGTCGTTTAAGGGTTCTGTTTGACGGAATGCACAATCAGATGGCTTGGTCGTAATAAGTTACCATTGTAGTTCTGCGTCCGATGTCTGCGGTGACCGGAGATGACCCACGGTATGTGAGATTATCTCACACGGCGCACAGTGTGTTATTTTCCAAATCTAGAGGGACAAAAGTCAATTTTGACACTAGTCTACACAGGCAAAATAATTATTAATATTTAAAGTAGACAAACTATATTATTAGGAACAAAGGTTTATTTTACGCGTATCTGCGCCTAACAATAGAAAAAATAATTTGAACAATGGACTTCCTGTGACCCACCGATGAAGTGCTCCATTCGGCCGCGCCATTCGACTGAGTTTGGTCGATGATTACGCTGTGTTTCTGTATGGTATTAGTAATGTTTGTGTTGCTATTGCTTTTGGTGAGTTTCAAGATTAGTTTATGCATGATTTTTCCGTAATACGTTTTAAAACTGAATCATGAGCATCATTAAAACAGAGCGAGATTATTTCCGATAAAGAAAAACTACTGAGCCAGTTTCATTTTGAGTTTTAGTTTATTATACCACATTATACCAAACTATTCCTATATTTATTTGAAAGAACTACTTATTAACTACAAGAATTACCTTCATTTGTTTGCGCATGTTTGCGACACCCATACAACTTTTCTTCATTTTCAGAATGACTGCACAAATTTCGCGTAGAGAATTTTTCAACATATGGTTTGCTAAAGCAAAACAATCAAGGATAGATGCTTTGTTACAGTTTGTATTGCAGTAACTATCAACTTATCAAAGTCGAGGGTCGCGAGAGCTGTTTTAGTGTTGCTAGCCCATGTTAGATGGATCAGTTCTCTGTATTCAGCCGCTGCCTCCGTTATCTTCTCGCCTTGTATACCACTTTTTTGGTGGGGTCCTAGAATTTGGTGTAGTATGGGTTTTATCCTGGCATTGATGGTACGAGTAAGTACTGTATTTTAAAATCTGCGTTCAGAAGTGTGAGTGGGCGAATGTTGGCGAAACAAATGCTAGGTTTCCCGTTCTTGGGGATCATAATTACAATTCCTTCAGTGAATTCTGCTGGTAGGTGGTCAAGCTGTTGGATCTCGTTGTATATTCGTGTTAGCTGTGTTCCTAGTATGTCCCAATACTGGTTATAAAATTCTATTGGCAGGCCGTCCTTTCCGGGGGATTTATTCCTGGGTGACTTTGTTGCTGCCTCTGTTATTTCTAACCACTGAGCTACCAGACAGCTATGCGGAAATGTACTACAGAGACGTAAACAACCTACTCTTCTGTCTATTGCTGATTCGTAAAGCCGGCCACACACAGAACCGGGCGGGGCAGGGCGGGGCGGGGCGCGACGAGTCGCCTTACTTGCCCTGTCGTGCTGCTGTCACACACAGAACGAGGCGGGGCACGACAAGTCAAACATTTAGCAAATTTTCATCATTGCCACAGTCACCTATCAGTGAACTCAATGGGAGCATACTGGTGTGTAGTGTATCATTTTGAAATGGATGTTAATTTGGAACTATCTGCAGCTCTTGGACCACAATGTTAACAACAGAGAGATGTGGGTACACCCTATAAACCTGAAAAGGAATATAGGAAGTTTTATTTCTGAGCTTCGAGCCGACTCAGACAAGTTTTTCAATTATTGTCGCATGTCAATTTCGACATTCGACTTTGAACTTGAGAGCATTCGGAGCAGAATAGAAAAGCAAATACCAACTGGAGAACAGCCGTACCCCCAGAGGAGCGGCTTTTGATAACCTTAAGGTATATATGTTGGTCCTCTTTTTCCTGATCATTAGTTATTCAACCATATAATAACACTGTAAAGTCATATAAATTTTAAATCTTACAGTCATACATGGCACACATACAAATCAGTCGAATATTCGAAACACAACACAACCAGACCGCGAGATAGTGGAGCCCGAGGAGGGAGGGTGGGTCCCGTGACAGCGCATGCGCAGAACGCTCTGCCCGGTAGCGACTTGCCCCGGGGCATAATTTTGTTTCAGCTTCGCATTTTGCCCCGGACCGTCTTTTCGACGTGCCCTGCCCCGCCCGGTCCTGTGTGTGATGCTCCATAGGCGCCCGTGCGTTTCCCGTCGCACAAGACGCCCCGGGGCAAAATGCCCTGCCTCGCCCGGTTCTGTGTGTGGCCGGCCTAATATTTCAAAAATATGTAACATGTATTATTTATACAGAAAAAAATTATGCTTTATCCATCCTAATTCCAAATAGCATCTCTTGTCAATTTTCTTCACGATAGAATTAGCAGTTTAGTCCAAGAAATGTAACAAACAGACAAAGAGACAGATAGACAAAGTTACTTTCGCATTTATAATATTAGTATAGATTTATTTTAGGACTTGTCAAAACCGAAAGAAAACTTGGGCTTTTGTATATTTAAGCTTGATAATGCTGCGCATTTGTATTTACACAGGTTATCTAAAATATGACACACATAATGGCCAACTGGCCATATAATTTGTCCACTCTTTTCTCTCTGGCATACTAATCAACAAACTCTTTGGTCACGTGACATAATCAATCGAACGTACAAAGAAATTTTATATAATATAGAGGCAGATAGCGGTGATTTATCTGGATATTGCAAAGTGAACGCTGAGCTTAGGGATACGTTTGAGTACAGAAGTTACAAACAAACCTTGCACATGTTTTCATAAGGCTTCAACTATAACATCGCAAATTGAGCAATGTTCTGTAACAAACTTAAAGTTTGGAATAAACTTAGGGATCAGAACCGTTGTATTAAATTACATACAGCACACATGTTTGTCAGCAATGCCTTGTTTCCACATGCGAGTTCAGTGACCTCTATGTCAGTACCATTACTCCTGAAATAAGTGCGCTTTGACTCAAATTACACGAAAAAAAGTAAGTTATTACGACAAGCTCACCATAAATTCCTTACACGTAAGGAGAGAAAATGCTCCAGTTTGGAAACTAACGAATTCTTGAAATAAATTAAGTGCTAATGCTAACTATGCACATGGGGTGTAACAGTAGACTAGCCCCCTCGTGGTGCATCCTAGGCAACGTGGTAAAGCCGCGGCTGAATAGGCTACATCTCAATTGGTTGATGGACTAGCAGCTTTATGACTCAGCACAATATTGTCAACTTCAAATGGTTCTTCTCAGACTCATGATTTCCCCGTATTTATTTAATTGCAATCCAAAACATGAAAAATTCTGGCACATAAATGCGGCTTAATTACTTTGCTCCTGATGAAGTTACACGCCTAAGAATTTTTCAATGAATAGAAATCAGCAAGTTTAACTAATACCGTGATTTTACTTTGTTCCTATGCTTAGTTTGGAAAATATTAGTAATTTATTTGAGGTGGTAGTTAAATCAGCGGCAATCCGCATTGCTCGGCTAAGGCGCACAATCTTTGTTTTCAGAAAGTGGATAATTTTTGGTAATGTATATTGATATCTTCAATTCTGAACTGTTCTTATTAGCCGATTTTCAAATGGAATCATTACATTTGAGCGGTGATTGGGAATAAGCGATAAACTTACAAAAAGAAATGAGATCCCACAAAAACAATTCTTGTAAAAATAGGCCAAGTCTCCTGTTCGTGCAGTGACAAAAAGTTATGAGATCTCATTCTGAGCCAAGTCTACACTTTACAGTTGTATTCACTTCACTTTATGAAACAGAATGGTTTCTCTCGGTGTCATAGATCGTTTATATGGAATTAAAAAAATCTGGATGACTTGGCCATTATGCACGTCATAATTTTTTACTGAAATTGTGGGCATAATATATACTTGTAAAATTCGAAAAAGAGCGAGGGATATCTAGGCTTTTACGAATTTATAAGTTTGATGAAGCAGCACCATTAACTAAAACATGGCGCGCATAATGGCCAAGTCACCAGAATTTTTTTAATTCTAAATAAACGATCTATCACACCGAGAGAAATCATTCTGTTTCATAAAGTGAAGTGAATACACACTGTAAAGTGTAGACTTGGCTCATAATAAGATCTCATAACTTTTTGTCACTGCATGAACACGAGACTTGGCCTATTTTTTACAAGAATGGTTTTTGTGGGATAGTGTATACCCAACTTTTTTAAAAGCATTGCAATGACCGGGCAAAAATGTGGCATTTCCAGGATAGAACAGCACTGTTTCTACAACAGTTTATTCATTTCCATATGGCATCTAGGGATGAAGTAAATGACGGTTTACTAAGAGTAGGTGATAAGATTGGTAACGAGACTGGTGAAGGAAATAAAAATGAAAGGCGTATGGTCTAGCGTCTTTTATTTTGGTTTATGTATGCAGGCCGGTTGTATAGTGTAGCGTCCAGCCTGTAGTAATATTATTACTTATCTGTTTAGTAACATTATTGTTTGTCTGGTTTGGTCTGATTAACATGTAATTAGCTTTTAATAGTTTATATCCAGTTTTATATCTGCGTTTCCATAGGATTCAAAACGTGTTTTTAGATTTATTATGTTATAATGGTACATGTCCGAGATTTTGATAATAACAATATGGAAAATAAAATTAGGCCCAGGGTGGAAGACATTAGAGGCAGTGGAAAAATTGCAGAGGTAACTGGCGACGGAGGAAGGAAACTCAGAAGAAGAAAATGAAGTTGCGTAATCGTCGTCCATAGCCGGCAGAAAGGAAAAAAAAAAAAAAAAAAAACAAATAGGCCTGTGTGAGTTAGAGGCCAACATCATTATTTTTGAAAATTTAGTGTTCCTCGGTTTGAAAAAGGTTTGGATACGCTGTCACAGAAGCTTTTTCAATGCTAGCAAGCGATATTGTTTTTTTTTTTTTTCAGATTCTCTGAAGGCAATAATACTTTGATTGTTTTATTCTGGATGATTTTATTTTTATTATTTTTATTTAGTGAAAAAAGTGAACTTTCAGGAGGCCTTCAAACATCAGGGGCTCCAGGCACTGAGCCGTGCCTAGTCCTGCCTTTTGGGTAATCCAACACTGCTTGTAGATCCAACTTGTCAGATTTTGGCTATTCACTAAATTTTTACAGTTTGGTAAAGTTTTTTAAAAAAATTATTGATTAATTTCATAATCATTTCTTTATTCTGGCAGTAACTGCAGATAATGAGATTTCCACACGTTAAAAATCTTTATATTGCGAGATTCTTACTCAGCTGTTTTTCCAGGAACCTTTCCCTTCAATGATAATCAGTAAACAGTCGAAACATTCAGTCATTCTGCGGCAAGGCACGAAGGTCACGCCAGGTTTCTTTTTTTCTCTCCCTACTGTTCTTATAAGAGCTGCAATCTGGAATAATGAGATTTCTGTCGGCGAACGCCTCCTCGTCCAAGTCAAGCCCCATGCCTCCCAAAACCAAATCCTAGCCTTCTCCCCCCCCCCTCAAACCAAATCCTGGATCCGCCACTGGAAATATTTTATTGTTGTCACTACCTGAGCAAATCAATTCGGCCGCCACTGCTGTGGTGGGTTTCCCATCCCATGATTTCCTCACAGATTGGTGTGATAAGTTTTATTTAACGTGCAGATGACTGTAATGGAAGCCTCATGGTAAATTTATTATTTTGATAGTGTTGTGCATGGGGCGGGAAAATAGAAAAATGGTGAAAAAAAGTGCCGGCTTATTGAAGGCCTACGGTACTTAAGATATTAGCCAAATAAATCATTATCGCATGTCCTGATTCCATACGCAGCGTTTTGGGGTTTAACTCTTACCCCTGTAATGTTACCTCTTGGTTTGGAACCAAGCATTACTATTTCACCCCTCCTTGATTACCAGCGTTCTTACCAGCAGTGGACAAGGAGTTTCCTTTAACATAATTACTGATGTTATAAAAGGGTGCTCTCTGGCTCCTACCCTGTTTGCAATCTTTATGCAAACTCTGCCGTATCTTATTAATGAGAAAATTCGATCAGTGGTTGACATAACACACAGAACAAGGGAAGCGATTTAATCTTAACAGAAGAGATACCAGACAACCTTGCCATCAGTCGTTGAACATCATTACGCAGATGACATTGTTGTCGTGGTTTTTTCTGAGTAGAAATTTACAATTTATTTTAAATTAATTTACGTAAGTACACTGGTGTGCAAAACTTAAGGACTAAAATAACATTTTCATGCTGCGCCACTGCCAAGTAATACAGTTCGATGAAATTTGAACTATAGAAATTAAGAACTACTACAGACTGATACAGAATGCAACCAAAAGAAATACCCGACGAGGCAAGAGGAAATGACACTTTTACACAGAGAGTCCTTAAACCACGTAGCTCCATTTTGACCTCCAGTAAACCATCCATCACCCCTCGCCCTCCCACGTAGCACGTACCTTTTTTCATTATTGATTACAGAATTTTCTGTTGTCAGACTATCGTAAATTACATACAGAGGTAATTAAATGACGGAAATGATTATTTACGTGTTGTTGTGTGTCCTGTAAGGGAACCAAATAAATCCCCGAAACACAGTGTAAAAGTAAGTGAATATACGCGTCTTGTTAGCTGCACGCCATGCGCTGTAAGACGATATGGTATGTGCTGAGACAAGCACGGGCGCTTGCCGGCAGCTACACGCAGGCAGTACGGCTGGAACTCGCGTATGTACCGCATCTATGTAGCGAGTGTTTCGCGACTTATTACCAACGTTTTCGCTTTGTGTCCCATTTCGGCCGTAGATTACAAATTCAAATAAGCGGAGGCTCTGCTAACACGTTGCGTGGGCGTAGAGGTGGTGTTCCTGTATTTATGCAACTGTTCGTGTGTGATTAAGGCGAATAAACTGGAAGTAAGCTGTAATCTCTGTTTCCGTCAACAAACAACCTTTCTAATCCGTATCCGGCTATCACCACTCCAGCCGAACTCTACGCAGCCTTCATATTAAACATTTAACATCTTTAATAGTCATTAGTTGTTTCGGCAGCTAATGTTCCCGCAGTTGTCGAACCTGCGTCACCAATAATCGACTGGTGTCAGTCAAGAAGGCCGTCGTCCTGACAACAACAAGAAGAGAACACCGAGAAGACGTCACTATCGGGCAGGTTGGTACCTATACGCCCGCTAGTCGATCAGTCAATAAATCAATATATCTACTCGCGCCATCCGTAGCAGGACTCTAGCGTCATCTGCTGGACCCAACCCCAGCACTATAAACATACAAACAGAGACCACCTACAGTCCTGTACCCCATTTTAACTGTGACACATAATACAGGGCGTTCGCCGGAAAACGCTACCCTCCCAGTCTGTTGCCGTCGGCAACTTGCTCGGTCAGTGGAGCCAGCAACTCCCGCCACACGGCACCGTGAATCACCGCACTGTTTAACACCTCCGCTGCCCCAACAGTGCAGTGCAGTGGCCCTTACATTGTTAAGAACGGTTTCTTTGCATTGTAGATAGTTTTTGACTTCAGTCTCTTATTAATCAGTATTGTGAATAAACGTTTCTTTGCGGTTTGGCTGGTTTGGGGCTTCATACTCTTATTAATCTGTACCGTGTTTGAGTGTGAGTAAAATTATGGTACGTTACAGTTTGCAACAAAGAATATTTCTCTACGATACATATGTGAAGAAGAAGTCGTTTAAAAAGTGTCGCAGTAAATTTCGTCGCGAATTTCCTGGCGCTTTACTGCCAGCTAAATCAACAATTCTGCGTCTGATTAAAAAAGTAAGAGAAACGGGTTCATTTTTTAACAAAAAGAGACTGTCGGTCAACCGTATTCTCACAGAGGAGAAAATTGACGATATCGCTTTTCGACTAGAACAGTCACCCAAAAAATCATTAAGTCAGTTAGGGCAGCGTGTGTCTCGAAATATGTTCAGAAGATGTGAAATGTGCATTACACAAGAGGGTCAACACTTCCAGCATCTTTTATAAGGTAAGCTAATGAATTACGTCACATTTAAATGCTTAGCACACAAGTTTATGAAGTATAATTATTATGAAATAGTCCGCGGCCGACGGTCGAACAATGCCGGAAACTGACCGCTCGCTCGCCGGGAGCAGTTTCTTCCTTGTAGCGCTAACAGTGGGTTGCGTTTCCCGGCGAACGCCCTGTATAAATGAAAAGCTATTTGGCCTGGCTGGGACACCACCCCCCCCCCCCCAACCCTTTTTTCCACGTAGCCCAAGGTAGCTCTCCTGCCAATCACTCCACTTAGTTTATGGACGCTCCCTAGGCTACATTGAACTTACTGCGACTAATGACAGCTCCCTAGACATTAAAAAAAAAAAAAAACGAGATACATGGTTCTTAATAGGGTGTATTATCACCACGGACTTCAATGGATACTCTGCAATGTGTTCCCATTCTGGCTACAAGTTTGGGAAGGTTGATGATCATGTAAGGTTTCCTCCTTACTTATAAATTAACACAATTATATTTCACAATTTCCAGTATCGGATTAGCACAACAGTAACTTTATTTATCCTCTAAAACCATTTCTGCGTTTAAAACCACGGCTGAAAGTAAATTATCTTTCAAATAAAATTATTTATTTTCCAAATATCAACTCAATAGTTTATAACCCTTTCACAATAACAATTACTATGCACTTATATTTTGCCATCTTCTTTACAAACATTTTTCTATCTGAACACAATATGTACAGTCGATCTGATCACTTTGACTTCGCCTTTGCCCTCGGGCTAATCCTTTAAAATATTACATTACAAATTTGCGTTCCTCCCGCAAGGATTATGGAACGACTTTATTATTCGTGCTTCTCAAGCCATCTTTTTTTCCACAAATCGTAACCAAATATTTTCTTTACTCTAGCACGACACTCTCTGGCCTTGAAACATGTGTCCCAAGTTTCTATGTACATAATTATAATTAGACATTAACAAAAACATTCTTACAACAATAAATTTCACAATTCGTGAGGTTGTGCAAATAACTAGATCTTATGGTAGGGCGCTCTAGTCTTCCACCAACGTGATTGACAACTGCTACATGGTAGTTGATGCATGTGGAAGTGCTACCTTAGCTCTTCCCAATGTACGTGCTCTATGGGATTTAAGCAGGGAGTAAGGGCAGGCCAGTCCAATCATCGAATATCCTCTCGTCCCAAGAGCTCCTCCACCAGCACTGTTCGATGGAATCGAGTATTGTCACCAATAAAAATTAAATCAGGATCGAAGATACCCCTGATAAGATGCTCTTGATAGAGGAGAACAGTGCCACTATAACTTTAACCAATGAGTGTACCGTGTTCAAACTTTTGGAGGTCGGTATGTCGATTACAAATTATGCCTCCCCACACCATAACACGTGGACCACCAAAATGATCATTCATGTTTGACAATGTTCCTGAGCACTTTTCGTGTTCTCAATCTTGCCAAATGAGGTTACATTCAGAATCACTACTCAGACTGAATCTGCAAGCATCCGCATTCCTCATTGACCCGGTGATGATACCCTTGGCAAACCGTGTCGCTTATGTGCGGGTGTCAATGAAACACAATTTAATGGTCGTCGGACAAACAAACCAATCTCACGCAGTCGCCGTGCCACCATGGAGAGTGAGATTGCGTGCTTGCGATCCTGTTAAGCGTTTTGGTGTCTACTTTTGATAAGTTATTAAAATTAACAGATTAATGAGATCCCGTTTAGGCACCAAGTGTTTTCTATCCGAGTGACTAAAATACTTTTTACCAAATCAATTGTACTTTTGAGATTGCTATTAAAATACATATCTTCATCGAGTCAAATGACATACTGGGATAGTGGAATGGAAGTCGTTGAAAGCAGGGTTTAACAGCACCACTGATATCATTTTCTTTGAATATAAAAATTCAATAATTTATTTAACAGACCTGACTGATCATAAAATTTCTGAAAGTTTCAAAATGAGGCAGCTGGTGAACAAATTATAATTCCGAGCATGATTAAAATCTCAGGTCGTTGCCTAGGGTTGAACGAAGGGACAGTGTTTATCCATCGCCGGATTTCTTTATCGTAGCATGGCAGAGAAGTCGAGCACACTGCCTCAAGGACTCTCCGCAATCAGTTATGCCACGAGGTCATCTGTCGGTCGTGGCGCCTCATTACTTCCGGGCACATTCCAGAATGACGTCCTGCGTTTATTTAGCCAAAAGCAAACCTCGGCTGCCTTTGTTTCTTCGACGCCGTCGCTCAACTCCCGCCTCAGAGCCAGGGGCGTACTTACCATACGGCTAGGCGGTGCAGGGCACCGGGACCCCTACCCTCATAGGGTCCCAAAGGGTACCTCAGGAGGCCCCAAGCAAACCGTTGGGGGCCCCCATGTGCACCTCTGGGGGCCCCCAGGTGCAGTTCAGGTAACCCACGGGCCTTCACGACAAACTGGCGACCTTTTTTCCAGCTCTGTCGTCGTCTAAGGAGGCACCTGAGACACAGGACCACCTCACAAAGGGCGCTCACTGCTCAGGGGGTTCCCAACCACCGCTCAGGGGCCCCTAGCCTCAGCTCAGGGTCCCCCACCACCAACAAAAAACAAAAAAAGGACGCCCATCTGGCCTGAGGGCCCAAAATAAATTTTTTTCACCGGAGCCCTTGTTGAACTAGCTACGCCACTGCTCAGAGCAGCCGCACTCACAGTCATTCCGTCCATAGGTCCTCCTCAACAATGAACAAATAGCAATGGTTCATAACAGCATTAACCAGTTCTTTGGTTCGCTGGGCTTAAAAAAGCCTGGGATCCACCAAGCGCGAATTGTTTGCAAACGTTTTTGGCGTTTGTAAACGTTTTTATGTTTGCAGTTGGGTCGTTTGGCTTGTTGTTTCCACCAACCAAATATTCGCAAACAACAGTTCGTTTGTGAACATTTGTCATCGTTCCAGTTGCTACCTGCATTGTCCAAATGGCTCCGAAGGGAAAACTTATTTTTTTTTTTTTTTTTTTTTTTTGTAACAGTTTAACGTCCCTTTTTTAACAACGTGGTTTTTAGAGACGGGAAAGGATGGGGGGCAAGGAATGGGGAGGAATTCGGCCATGGCCTTTTGAAGGAAGCATCCCGGCATTCACCTGGAGTGATTTGGGGTAACCATGGAAAACCCAAATCTGGATGCCCGGACGGGGATTCGAACCGCCGTCCTCCCGAATGCGAGGCCAGAACGCTATCCGTTACACCACCACGCTCGGTGGAAAAATTATTGCTAGCACTGCATCTTGTGTAATTGTGTCTGTTTTAAGTTTGTTATAAAAAAAAAAGAAAGAGGAAACGTAAATTTTGGATATAGAATTTTTTGAAACAAGCAATTGAAGGCTACTGCTATATGACTTAAAGAAAGATGATAGGAGCGGTTTAATAAGATAAATACTATTATTTCTCAACCTACTTTGTAACAACGTAATAATCTAAAGCAAAATCTATATATAAAGATGTATGTATGTATCTATGTTTGTTTGTTGATTGATCTTCATACAAATCCACAGTTTTCGTCTGATCTCGATGAAACTTTGCACACTTATCACTTGAAACAAGGAGGAAAATATTGTTTACATTTGGTTGTAAAATTATCTGTATAAATTATCTGTGTTATAAATTTGAAACGGCGATAGACAGACGCGTTGAATATGGCGGTCTCTGTACTGTTTTTCCGTGTAGCGGTCAGGTAGCTCAGTGGTTAAATCGTTTGCTTACAAATGTTTGGGTCGTGGTCTACGGTTCATATCTCCGTGCAGGCTAAGATTTTTAAAAATTGCTTTTGAAAGTAACATTCACTACTGAGCCGTCGGTTATTCGGATTGAATGTTAAACTGTAGATATTACAAAGTTAGGGGTGCAATGCGAGGCAAATCGTAGATAGTCTTGCAATGTTGTAGGTGTACATTTTTTTACGTTATAATGATCCCTCAGGGGTTGTTTGCTGTCAGTGTGTGTGTGTGTGTGTGTGTGTGTGTGTGTGAACAGCAGTAATAATACTATATATGCGGAAGTAAGTCACTGTCTTTTTGTTACGTTTTAATGACTAAATGGCTATATCGATATCGCTGGAATTTGACAAGAAAAATTGTACGAAGGGCACATGACATTTATCCGGTGTGATTAACAGTTGTAGTCACGAAATTTTGAGAACTTATTCAATGGTGACAGAAATATGTTGGAAATTGATTCTCTTCAATAGACAGATTCGACGGTAGAATGATATACTGATAGCTTTCCTGTTATATTATGAAGACTTGGTATTGTTTGGGACCAATCCTTCGTTACCAACAACCTTCTATATTCAATTCTGGTAAAGAAATTCTTAATCCACGCGTCAGTACATTCGCGGATATTTCTAAAATTACCCACCTTTTCCTGTCACCATCGAGTTCTGTCGTTCAACTTTTTCTCTTCTGAATGAGGAGAGCAAAAAATCTACTTTCCCTAAACAACATCAATAGTGGTTCCCATATCTGTTGCAAGTTCGCTCCACGCATCCTGCTTGTTAATTTGGTTGTAGTAATATTTGTGACTGCTCTACCATATCTGCGGCTTTGATATATATAATTAAATTAACGGTTTACACTTTCACTATCCCAGTTCATAGTTATATTAATTCTAAGGTTTAAAATGCACTTAAAACTGATAATGTTCTGAAAATTTCTCCACCGAATGCGCACTATCCACGCACGAAACACGAATTCCTTTTATGTGCCGACTTCGGTCGGAACACCTGCAAATACTCACAAATCTTTGTTCGTGCTCGTTATCCTCGTCTCCACCGGACAAACTCTGAGTTCCCAAATGGATGCAAACGTTTTGTGCGCTTGGTGGATCCCCAGCTAAAGAGGTGTTCCGCAACCTGCCTTTTTCTAAGAAACGCGCGAGGCATTGATTATTTCGTTTGCAACTTTCTACCGTACCAGGAAAGCGTTTGTCGGCATAGATCCAATGAGGTTCTTCGTATTTTTGACAATGCAATAAATCGTTCGTCCTATTATAGCAGATACGAGTCACTCACCCGACTCTAGCTGTTTATAAAAGTGCGTGGGATTTTGCAGCACAGTCAAATCTAGGCTAAACAACACGCACACGATTTCTCATTTACCAAGTGGTACTTTTTGCCGGCCTCGGTAGCGTAGGGGCTAGAGTGCTAGCTCCGCGTGCCGAAGGCCGCCGGTTCGAATCCGGCCGCGGGCATGGATGTTAAGTGTTGTGTATCTGTGTGAATGTTCTGTCCGTCCTGTGGCGTTCATACACTGAAAGCAATTATAATTACATTAAGCTGGCTGTATGGTCTCCGTTGCCAAATGCCATTAAAAAAAAAAAGTGGTACTTTCAAACGTAGTTACAATTTCACCCGTTGTGTGAGGTGGGTCCTTCGATGACTGTTTCACAATATACACGTCATCTGCTGCTGTAATTGACCGTAGTCGACCACTTCACTTTCTTGGGGTAGTAGTACCTGTGGTTTCGAAACGATCTCGATGCACAAGCCAAAATCCTGGGCTCCTCTCCTAACATTTCGTACCTCTTTCCGTTTCTCCATGTTTAGTCACCCGAATCGTCAAGTACAGAATTAGTTTTAAAAGACTCTTTTCCTGTATTCGCCTGGAGTGATTTCAGGAAGCCACGGAAAACCGAAATCAGGATGGCCGGGTGGGCATTCGAACCCTTGTCCTCCTGATATGTGGTATTGTAAACTTGAAATAAGAGGGGCGTCATCGAGATACTGGTTTTTCTAGCCTTCGAGCTGGTGTAGGCTCTTATGCTTCATACACATTTTTCTACCGGATTTTAAGACTTGTATCACGCTGTTCTGACAATACAGTATTCGTTGTCTCAGGATCACTTGAGAGAAACGTCGCAATCTATGTCAAATGAGTCTACGTCGCATGGTTAATGCCCAATGAGAACAATTTTTGTGTTCTGCTAGTGCTGTTCCTGCTCGAAATGTCAGAACATGTTATCAACCGATTTGCTGTTCATCTCTAGAAAATTCATAAAGTATGTATCATGCCCCAGAACTCGAAAAGCGATTGTTTTTCCATACCTTTGTCTGTGAATGAATTCACATGAAAACAGTGTCAAAAAAAGAATTAGATAGAGCTGTGTTCTAATATTTCACTCCCACATAGTAACTAATATAACGAATGTGAATGCATTGGTGTATGATTACACATTAATTCCAAGAGCCAGTTTTCGAGAGAAGCAATATACCCAAATTAACTCAAAAATTCTAGTATTTCCAGGATATCAAGCTTTTTCTTGGAGTGATTTCAGGAAATCATGATGGCCTGACGTATATTCGAACCCGTGTCCTCCCGAAAGCTCATCCCAACGCGCTAGGTGCTGACTGCTGTTAGGATTCTTAATTAAAATACATACATACAATAAAAAAAAATTAGGTTCATATAACAAAGCAGTCAATAGAATTGTGTGATTACCATATGTATTCTTTTGCACTGAAAATAATATGACGTGTCATACTTGGATGCCCGGCGCCTGTAACTTCCTTCATGTTAAAAAAGGCGTATGCTAATTACTTAACGAGCAATACGGAATCGGCCGATGATACGTTATACTCCTGCTGAATTGGGTCAATGATTTGCGCTTTCCGGCTGTGACGTCACACACAAATTGAGGTCGCGGTCTGCACCCCACGAGTCGCGGTCTGGATCCTGGCGCCACACATAACGGGACTTGGGCCAGCTCCATCCTTAGAACACTGCTAGTTAACATTAGAAAAATGAATAAAAAGTGAAGAGCAGGTTCTTGATGTTGGTGGACATATAAAAATATGTTTGTGTTATTTATCAAGTCTAAATTCTTAATTTTTTACAGCATTCTAATCTGTGAAACAGCATATTAGATAAATATATAAACTAAACATGAATTAGATCGTTACATCACAACCATTGTCCACTTTTCTGCAGGAAATAATCTAGTTGGTGATAGAAATAAATTATTGTTGTATAAAGTTTGAAGGAGAAACAATTGTTATTCTGAAAAATTTTGATTACATCTTCTACACCTAGGAAATTTCGAATTGCATGCAATAGATACTGGGTTTAGAATTTGAAATAAATATATAGCAGAGCTAGACCATGACTGTGATAAGAAGTTAAAACGGTGAATATAATAGCAGAGTGAATAGCAAATTAAAAAGCCACTTAGAGAAGATGTAATACAATTCCACTAGCAGCAAACTTAAATTATAATGTATGCCACAAGCAAGGATGACAACAAACGCAGACAGACAGAGATTTTTTATCAAACATTTATGTGAAATTTGTACAGGACTTTTTAAATTTGTAAATCTGAATGAATATGAAGCTTAAATGTAAAGAAAAAATTGTTAAAAATAACGTCAGAATAATTCCAAAATGGAGGTAAATACAATAGAAGGCAATGTTTCTAAAACCATCAGCTCCTCGTACCCCTATAAAATTTCCCTGGCAGTTGAGTGATATTCATCATTGTTGGTGTTATACCCTTGAGAAAACCTGTCCACCATTACGTAAATCTTGTCAAGAGCTCCTTACGATCAACTGGCGACCCCGTATGGGTTCGCGTATCCCCCTTTGAGATACACTGCAGTGGAGGATGTAAAGTTATCCTATTATTTACCAAACAAAATCACAGACCAAGTCATACATAATAGTCAAACGAGAAGCAGGAAACCAAAAAACACCTTTCTGTTTCAAATGCCGAATAGTAATTCAGAAAACCCTGTTTAACCCTTTATTAAAGCAAAATTTTGACTTTAGGGAAAGCGAAAGAAGAAAAATATAAATAGAGAAGCAAGTATGAAGTGAAAATGTTCTGGAAATAATAGTATAAAAATGGTTGTTGTGTCATAATCTTACCAAAAGAGGAGCTAGGCTATTATCATTATTGGCAACTGGTTTTCAGTTTGATTTATTTATACATTATTTCCATGGCCTACGGCTTTTGCGACCATTTAGAAAAATCAAAGTGTTTACAATTAATAATATAATAAAAATATGTTAAAATTTAATGAGTTTAAAAAATACTTACTGCAAATCTATGTTTGGCTAACGATTTCATATCATTACGGAGAAAATATTTAAATGGCGTTGACAAACTTCATCAACACCGATCACAAACAAGTCAAGAAAAATATGACATTAACGTCAGGGGCAGCTTTTTACGTGGCTGTTTCTAACAATATTATCTTCTTTATTTGTCCACGAACTGGCGACAAAAAAAGAAAAAGAACCATAAGTCCATAAAAGTGCCTACCTCACATCAGATAAAGGGATTTTCTAAGTTCTTCAACAAAATAATACTAACTCGCCGAATACAATATTGGTTTATATTGTTTTATAACATTTAAAATAGGTACACTACCTTATTACAAGATATCCAATTAAATAAAGAAACTAGCAACCACCTTTTTTGATTATATGAAATATTAAATTACGGGTAAGATGTAGAATCTAATAGGTATTTTCCAATTAAACAAATCGTTGGTTTGTCACTTCCAAACGTTGAGCGGCATACCCTAATATTATCCCCCACCAAACGATCTTTTGTTTTGTTGGCTACATCAGCCAATAACCCATATTGCGACGTTGACGAGACGACAGCAGCAGTTTCTTCGCAAAATTCTCCGACTTGGAAATCTGCGGTAATGCTCTAAGGATACAATCTCCGTCAGTGTTCCAGAAGCACATATCTGGTGCACCCGCGGCCGATAAGTATTCGCTTGAACTATCGTAATATTCATTAATTAGCACACCGTGGTCTTTTTGCCCAAGTTTCTCACAGCGACCGTTCACCAATACGAAGGTACTGTCAGGAGAAGCGGCTTTGAGCTCTCCACAGGGGTCGGCCTGGCAAGTTCCCTCGAGGTTGAGCACCTCGCCTTCATCACACGGACCGCGGCGTAGTTTGAGCCGGCAGCGACCTTCGACCAAAGCGAAGTCCCAATAGCAGCCGCAAACAGCGCGGCCACGAGAGTTGTAGCTAGCCACCATCCCTTCTGGACACAATCTCCTCGCCTCCCAGGAAGACACGCACTGTCGAGTGGGCCACCACAGTATCGGGGAAGATTTACAGGGACGGCGACGACATGTCACCATCACCTAGCCAAAAGAAAAATGCATTACACATTGACCAGTGATAGAAAAGATCTGGAAAGAGCATTAGTAAGGCTCGTAACAGGAAATTAAACATTTAGGGAGCGTCGTTAAACTCTGGTTGGATGAAATGGAACAGATTTTGAAAGAATGTAGGCTTTCTCGGTGAGTCAGTTGCGTAAAACCTTCTCGAGATTTCCACCGGCATAGCGCGTCAGTAAAAGTACAAGGCGACGTTTCGGAGACTTCCTTTGGCTCCATCTTGCGACAAAGTGTCGAATTTCGGAATAGTTCAGGTTCACGCTTATAAGGCTTTCCACCGGGATAGCGCCTCAGTAAAAGTAAAAGGCAGCAAATGATAGGAAAAATCTGTAAACAGGATGAGTAAGGTACGTAAGAGGAAATTAAATATTAAGGGGACGTCGTTAAACTCTTGAGGGAAGAAATGGAACAGATTTTGAATAAATGTAGGCTTTCTCGGTGTGTCAGTTGCGTAATGCCTTATAAGCGTGGAATCTTCCGAAATACCACACATCCGCTCCGTAAAGTCGCCTTGTAATTTTACCGATGGGCTATCACGATGGACAGCTCGAAAAGATTTTATGTAACAGATTTAGTTTTCCAGTATCCACTATATGGACTTTCTTGATGGAATCTTCCAGCTATCTTTTTTTGTCAACTAATCTGTTCATCTCATCAAAACAGAATACCATAAACGTCGTCAATTATCTACTTCATATATTTAACTACCACAAACTTCTTCCCTATCCTATAAACTACGATACATGTTTATTCCGTATTTTATTGGGTACATGTAATTTTCAATATCCTTCTAGAGCACTACATTTCAAATTCTTCAGATGTCGTGGCCTGTGGTACATAATGCCAAAAATTCCATCTACATTTCCGAACTGACATAAAGTACAATACTCCATAAAACGGTTTTGGATTTTTTTTTTCCCGTGAATGTTAAATTAACTTTTGAAGCTTAAAATTTTTTATCCGATGGTACTATTCTGGTTTTCAGACCATTTTTGCTTCGGTTGTGTGTTTTAATATTACTGAATATTTCTTTTGTACCCTTCAATTAATAGTTTCGTTACTGTATAAAAATTTAGTTCTTATCACCTTGAACACAGTTAAAACCTATGTTTTGGGAAAATTGTAGGGGTGATGATAATTATAGGTGGTTAAATGGCGAATAGAAGGAAACAATTTTAGCTTATCACCTATTAAAAATTTCATTTTTTGTGTTACAATACAATATTATTACCGAAATATTGTTATTATGTATAGTATTTGCAAGATAATTTCCCAAACTCCATTTAATTACCACTAATTAGGAGTTTTAAATTTTTACCAATTTTTTTGGGGATGTATTGACTTATACAGTTTGGGTACGGAACTCCCAGGGTGAAAATAACACTTCACGAATAGTTATATTTATCTAATTACTATGAGTATAATTTCTGCTACTACGTTGGACATTTACCTTGCTCTTGTTTAGATTTATTCCAAGCCGTATGACATTAGGATAGGTAATATATCCTAGAATCTTGTAAAATATTGATGTTATCAAGATCGGCCTATAATTTTTAGGCTCATTAACATTCATACTTTTTAGTACTAGACTTACGATGGCGGTCTTCCACTCACCAGGTGTGTTTCCTTGAACCAAGGAGGTGTTATATAATTTCTTCAAATATGGTGCAATTTCCTTTGCGTACCTGGATTAGAATTTAGGAGGAATACGGTCTGGTCCGGGAGCCTTATTGGTTTTTACATTCTACACTTTTGTTATTCAATCGATGCCAATAACGAGGTTTTTCATAATTTTGTTGTTACACTTATTAAATATTGGGATCACCTGTATATTTTCTGTAGTGAAAGCTTTGTTAAAGATATTACTGAAAATTTCTGCTTTCTCTATACTAGATTCTGATAATCCCCCGTTTTCTTTCATTTGTGACAGCCTAGCCTTACGATAGCTTCTTTTTACTTTGATATATGACCAGAAATTTTTTGGATTAGTAATTAGATCTTCAAATAAATTGTTGACTTGGAATTCTTAAAAAGCTTCACGCATTGCCTTGCGCACTTCCGCTTAGCTGGACTAATTTAAGGCGATGAGAAGAGTCCTCCGATTTCTTTATCGTAGTATGTAAACGCCATTGCCTCCTGAGAATAAGTATCACCTCCAGATTGAGCCACGGAAAGTTCTTACAGCCTTATAATATTTCTTAGGAACAAATTTATTTACACCCGCCATATTATTTCTTTAAAATTATAGCAAAGTGCCTCAACATTTGTATTTAGCGTGTATGTTTCAAAATGTTTTCGACAAGTGTTCAACCATGCCCGCTTCATTTGCCTTATCGAAGCAATATACGAGCTTATCTTCATCATAATTCAGCGTCAGACTAGATATTTAAGTTACCACAACCGTCTTGTGATCGCTTATACCGTCTTCTATACAAGCTGTATCTACAATATCTGGATTGCTTGTAAGAAAAATATCCAGAATGGACAAGATATCTTTGTCGCGTTGGTTCTTCGATCATCTGGTTAAGAGAATTTTCCGCAAACGATTCTAGGAACGTTTCTGTTATTAACCTAAATCTTCCGCAGACCTGAAAGTACATGTGTCCCAGTTAACCGAAGGCATATTAAAATCTCCTCCCATGATCAATTTATGTCCCTGAAATTTTTTAGAAATACTATTATTGTCTAAAATACTCCGCGTTATCTAATGAAAAATCTGGAGGTCGAAAAATGGCCCTATTATGAACTTTAAATTTCTGACAATTTTTAAAACCTATATTAACTAGCAAAAGTTTTCTGTTTCAGTTACTACAGAGTAGTACACGGTTTCATTAACGGCCATGAACACCCCTCCGCCAATTGAAGTAGTCCTGTCTATACTTCACTAGATTTAACCTCTAGCATCACCCAGCTCTAGGTTCCTAGAATTATATCGACAACATTAGTCGTAACTGCAGCGTGGAAATCGGTTACTTTCCCCTAATACTCCGACAATTTAGGACCATTATCCATAGGAAATTCCTTGGTACAAAAAGCAAGAGAGCTACAATGTAACTTGGTACAGTAGTGATTGGCATTTAATGGTGAATTAAAACAGAGTGTGTCAGATGTGAAGGTAATACCATCAGAGGCACTGGATAGTGATCACCTGCTATTAGTAATGGAGCTGAGGATTGCGACAGAGAGGATAAAATCATAAAGACATGATAGTAGATTAAGAATATGGAAGTTGAAAGAGAAGAGGAATGAAGAGGAATACCAGAGAACAATAAGGAGTAAGATACCAATAGCGGAAATGGGGACAGTGGAAGAGCAGTGGGAATATTTTAAAACAACGTTAGTCCAAGCAGCAGAAACAGTGTGTGGAAGGACTGGTAAAACCAAAAGGTGGAAAAAACAGCATGGTGGAATGACAGAGTAAAACAAGCAGTGGAACTCAATAACAGGACCTTTAGGAAATGGTTCAAGCAGAGGACACAGGAGACAAGGGATAACTACGTGAAGAAAAAGCAGGAGGCCAAAAACATAGTAACGGAGGAAAGGAGGACGTGGCTGCAGAAATGGACCAACATGATGGAAGAAGATAGCAAAGGAAATAAGAAAGTATTATATGGAATGGTAAAAAGGAAGAGGAAAGAGAGGATAGAAAATGTCAACATGCTGGATGAAGATGGAAACGAAATAAAAAGCTCAGAAAAACTACGAAGGATGTGGAAGGAGTATTTTGAAACCTTACTGAACCCAAATTGGTCACAGGATGATATAGTTGTTCAGGAGATGAAGGAAAATAACAACCGTGTAGGAGAGAATGAGAAAGATTTAACTTGGGGAGAAGTGGAAACAGCTCTGGGTAAGATGAAGGGTGGAAATACATTAGGCATCGGTGAAGTGAGCGTGGAAATGAAAAGGGCAGCAAG
Source organism: Vandiemenella viatica (assembly GCA_031002005.1). Lineage (NCBI taxonomy): Eukaryota > Metazoa > Arthropoda > Insecta > Orthoptera > Morabidae > Vandiemenella > Vandiemenella viatica. Next base: position 32,484,100 of record JARYHS010008074.1, on the reverse strand, counting down.
ATAGTAGGAAAGCAGTGGCTATACCGTGGAAAATCCAGATCAGGATGGCCGGAGTGCTTTATAGAAAGTTACTCCTGCCGGATTTTAAATTTACTCGCCCGGTAAATCCTTTCTGATCCATTCCCTAATCGCTCGTGGAAAAAATGAGTACAGAAATGAATCTGTTCTGGCCCTGATTTCTCTTATCTTATTTTCGCGGTCATTCCGAAACATGAATGTTGCTGGTAGCATTATTTGTTTGCTGTCATTCCGAAATATGTCAGTCGAGAATTTTTCAATTATTATTGCTAAATAAAAATAACTGCATTTAATTTTGCTAAATTGTGTTGCTTAAAACCTGGTTTGGTTCTATTTTACTGTTTTATTCTAATAAATAAATATTAAAAACTGTGTTTATAATGATTGTAAAGATGCAATTTATATCAACAATAAGAGATATAAAACAAAATAACATTTCAGTATTTGCATGTCATATATGCTTCGTGTCAGTATTCTATGATATACAATTATTTTTGAATCTTCAGCTTCGTCTACGGCCGAATGTTATCCGAAGAGCCGTACATTCGGCTTTGGCCAAAGAATGATCTTCGGTCGGACACTAGTGACAACATGCTACAAGCCGACATTTATTCTGTATTTGTGGTAAACGAAATGTGTTCTCGATTTATTTTCTTCCAAATCAAAAAGTCTTCAAGTCAGATTAAATTTCCCAGCAAATACATTTTGGTAAATGAAAAGCATTAGATTATTTTCGGAAACATGGAAGATGGTAGATAAAATTAATTTTTAATTCCCATATTTCGTCTCTTTTTCCGTCTATTGCCTCAAGCCCTTTCACTCAATCTATAGCTCTGTTTGATATATAGGGTTTAACTAAATTTAATTTCAATGGAGCGCGAGCTAAGGGACAATTTCCCTACACAACCACGTTTACCCTTTCCTTTTCCGACGTACATTTTCCCTCTACTAACATCAACTTTAAATTCTTTTAGAGTTTTTGGCAAATTTTAATCACTTCTCCATTATTCTAATCTCTGATACCCATACCTAAGAAACATTTTTTTTTTTTTTTTTTTTCAATGGCTTTCGGCATCTTAGGCCACACAGCCAGCCTGATGAATTTTTCCAGATAATTAGACACACCACAGCACGGACAAGACATTGATACACACAACAGTTAAACACCCATGCCCGCGGCTGGACTCGAACCGGCGACCTTCGGCACGCGGAGCTAACACTCTAGCCACTACGCTACCGCGGCCGGCAAAGAAAATCTTCTCACGCCCTTATGCGTGAAATCGAGCGCCAATTTGTGGTCACTGTCATCTTTTCTCAATCCATGCACGTCTCCTAATTTGTCCACCAATATCTTTCCACGTCTCACCAGAGAATTTCGATGATTTAGCAGACAGCGTCCCTGCTAACATATCTGTCAGACTTAAATAACGCCGAAACGGTACTGCTCATGGTCGGCCATGATGCTGAATTATTTACTACTTATTCACCGTTTACACCTCAGAAGAATCTAAGAAATGAAGAAACATAATTTAAAGAATAATATGTAATTTCAAACAAACAGAAGATTTAATTCGTTATATCCTGAAATGTTGGTAAGGATAGAAACAGGAAGAGAAGCTGTAAATACCAGGATTTGTATATCTCTCAATCACAATCTTGATGATAAAACGTATTAGAAACATCGTTCACTATTGGTGTCTACGTGTTAATGTACCGTTATGGCTGATAGAGGCGATCATAAATTACTACCTAGGCTCAATGAAGGTTTTAACGTCAATTTTGCATCAAAAGATGCAGAAAAGAAAAATTGTATTTACATATTAACAATAATCCCAAATTTGTTTACTGCTATCAATGCCATCTTAGCGTAATAACTTCTATATAAAGAATCTCTAACATATAACTCACATTTTTCTTTGCACCCTGAGTCTGATTGCTAAAACAAAAACGTGGTTGAATTCTTCTTACGACGAGGTGTGCTAATCAGCCTATTGAATAATCTAAAAGTTAGATATTTAAGGGAAAAGGCATGAAGTAAAAGAAATTATAGGTCTCATTTTTACTCACTTAGAGTTAGTTGAATTTATAGTGTTAGACAAATGATGTCAATAGGTACCTGAAAACCTTTTTCCGGAGATGAAGTAATTTTTTTAACCACCAGCCAATAATCTTCTCTACAGGGACCACGAAAGAGCAGGTCGTAGCATCTGCCGTCTTTTCTCCACAACACCTTTTCCTGTTCCAGACATCGGCGGAGTGCATCGTCCACGATCGTGATGTTAACATCATTTATATCTGTCACCTGTGGTGATTGAGAGGTTTTAGACGAAGCAGTCGGCAGCGTTCCAGCTAACATAACGATCACACTTAGGACAAACAGTAACGGAATCCGTATATGGTGGGCCATGTTTACGTACTGGCAGCTGAATGAGAATGTTTAGAGGTTACAGCATCAAGTCTGGATCAAGTGTTATCGCCACATGATCCGGTACTATCACACACTTGAGGAGAGTCCGTAAAAACTGGCCCACTCCTTGCCAGTAATCAGCTAGAACGGAATTTATTTTCATTCATGGAAATTCTTGTTGATAATTGAGATCTCGTATCTCGTTGAACAACGGGATTCCCCGTAGTAAAAGGTTAAGTATGTCTTTATTATCTCAGAAGGTGATCAAAATGGTAAATAGCTAGAAAGTGATAACATGAAAAATGTGTATTTCTGTGAGAATACGTTAAACTAAGAGATCATACAAAGTGAAATATTGTCATAGTTATCACAAAATATTTATTGAAGCGTTTACATGCCAACACATATCGCGGATATATTGAAACTGAAAGAGAGAATTAGTCTACGATTTAAAAATTACATAACCATCAAACAAGGCACTTAAAGTTGACGAAATAAGTTTTCTTAATTAATTCATACCCATTTCATAGATTTTCCTTTCCACTTGAGATAAGGAATGGAAGAATTAACTAGGATCTTGAAAATCATGAAATTACATATCTCGATTATATTAGTGAATTATTGTTTTCGTGGGCTGTTGATTCAAATTAATAGTGTTCGCCGTCTTCCATCTTGGGTATGCGACTTCTTAGAACCTCTGAAGAAAAATTTAACTGTGGTGGGTTTCCCATGCCTTCCTCATAGATTGGTGTGATCAGTTCTAGTTAATATGTAGATGACGGTGATGTATGCATCTTAGTAAATTTATTATTTTGATAGTGTTGTGCATGGGGCTGGAAAGACGACAAATGGTTAAAAATAGTGCCGGCTTATTGAAGGCCTAGGGTACTTAAGATATTCGCCAAATAAATCACCATCGTATGTCCTGATTCCATACGCAGTGTTTTGGGATTTAACTACTACCCCTGCAATGCTATCTCTTGATTTGGAACCATGCATCACTATTTCACCCCTCCTTGATGGCCAGGGTTCTTACCAGCAGTGGACAAAGAGTTCACTTTAACATAAGTACTGATGTTATAAAATGGTGCTTCCTGTCTCCTACCCAGTTTTCAATCTCTATGGAAATCCTGTGTCATCTTTTTTTTTTTTTTGTGCTTGTGGCTTTACGCCTCGTCGAGGGCTGAAGTCATCAGAGGCGGGATGGGACTGGGGGGAAGGAATTCGGCCATGGACTTCTTGAAGGAAGCATCACGGCATTCGGCTGTAGTGTTTTGGGAAACCACGGAATCCCAAATCTGGATGCCCGGATGGGATTTCGAACCCGCGTCCTCCCGAATGCGAGGCCAGAACGTTAACCGCTCACGCACCACCCTCGGTGACAAAATAAGATCAGCGGTGGTGGTAATGCACAGAACTCACTAGACTACTCGTTAAGATCGAGATAATCTTGACATCAGTCGTTGAACATCAATACGCAGATGACATTGTTGTCTTGGATATTTCTGAAGAGAAATTACAATTTATATAAGTTAATTTAAATAAGTACACTGGTGTGCATCTTCACTGCCAAGTAATATAGCTCGATTAATCTTGAAATATAGACAAATGAACTACTACAGAATGGTACAGAATGCAACCGAAAGATATAACGCGACGAAACAAAAGGAAATGACACTTTCACACAGAGACAATTAGGGATAGTCCATAAACCACGTAACTCCAGTTTTACCTTCTGTTTACGTTTCTCCCCTCCTTCCCTCCACCCCTCCTCCCCTCCTCCTATCCTATCCCCACTCCCCCACGTATCCTGACGTGGCTTTTCTCTTTACCCCCTCCCCTCTCCACCAGCACGTAGCTTTATTCTCTATTGATTCCAGAAAACATTTTATAATTTTTTCTCTTGTCAAACTATTATAATTTACATACTGATATATTAATACTTACGTGCTGTTATATGTCGAGCACCTCATTTTAACTGTGACAAATAACATTAATGAAAAACTGCGTGGCCTGGCTCGGACCCCCTCCCTCCCCTTTCCACGTAGCGTACGTAGCTTTCCAGCCAACCCCTACATTCTCCCCACTCCCCCCCCCCGACCGAACCACGTAGTTTATAGACGCTCCATAAACTACACTAACCTCACTGCGACTCATGACGGTTCCCCGCACATTAAAAAAACGCGATACATGGTTCTTAAAAGATTGTATTATCACCATTGACACCAATGGATGCTCTGCAATGTGCATCCATTCTGGCTACAAGTTTGGTGGTCATGTAAGTATTTCTCCTTACTTATAAATTAAAACAATTATATCTGACAATTTCCTCTATCGGATCAGTCCAACTGTATCTTTATTTATCCTCTAAATCCATTACGGCGTTCAAAACTACGACTGAAAGTAAATTATCTTTCAAATAAAATCATTTATTTTTCAAATATCAACTCAAAAGTTTATTAGACTTTCACAATAACAATTACTATGCACTTATATTTTGCTATCTTCTTTACAAACATTAATCTATCTGAACACAATATTTACATTCGATTTGTTCACTTTGACTTCGCCTTTGCCCTCAGGCTAATCCTTTTTAATATGACATTACAATTTTGCGTTCCTCCCGCCACGATTATGGAACGACTTTATTATTCATGCTTCTCAAATAATCTTTTTCTTCTTTATTCTAGCACTACACTCTCTGGCCTTGAAACATATGTCCCAAGTTTCTATATATATAATTATAATTACACATTAACAAAAATTATCTTATAACAATAAATTTCACGATTCGTGAGGTTGTGCACCGAACAAGAAGATGTTATGGTAAGGCGCTCTAGTCTTCCACCAGCGTGATTGACAGCTTCTACAAGGTATTTGATGCATGTGGAAGTGGTACCATAGCTCTCCCCAATGCATCATACACGTGCTCTATGGGATTTAAGCAGGGAATAAGGGCAGCGAGTCCATTCATCGAATATCTTCTCGTTCCAAGAGCTCCTCCACCTGCACTGTACGATTTAATCGAGTATTGACACCCAGAAAAATGAAATCAGGACCGAATACACCCCTCATAATATGCTCTTAGGAGAGGTGAACAGTGCCACAATAACTTTAACCGTTGATTGTACCATGTTCAAAGTTTTGGAGGTCGGTATGTCGATTAAACATTATGACTCCCCACACCATAACACGTGGACCACCAAAACGATCATTCATGATTGACAATGTTACTGAGCGTATTACGTGTTCTCAACTCTTGCCAAATGAGGTTACATTCAAAATCACTACTCGGACTGAATCTGCAAGCAACCCCATTTCTCATCGACCTGGTGATGATACCCTTGGCAAACCTTGTCGCTTATGTGCTGGTGCCAATGGAACACAATTTAATGGTCGTCGGACAAACAGACCAATCTCACGCAGTCGCCGTCCCACCATGGAGAGTGAGATTGCGTGCCTTGCATTCCTGTTAAAATTTTTGGTGTCTACTTTTGAGAAGTTATTAAAAATAACAAATTAATGAGATACATTAATTAGTAATTAATCCCGGGTAGGCGCCAAGAATTGAAGTTTTCTCTATCCGAGTGACTAAAATACTTTTTACCAAAGCAATAGTTCTTTTGAGATTGCTATTAAAATACAAATCTTCATCTACTCCAGGGGTCCCCAAACTTTTTACCCTGTCGACCCCTTCATAGGATATTTGCCTTCTTATCAACCGTCAGGTTAAGTATTTAATAAAACATCATTTTTGCCATTTCTAATGCTAAGCAGTAAAGAGATCTGCATAACTACTCAACAAAATAATTTACAGTTCCCGTATGTTACAAAATCCACCCAATAACATTAACAGAAAAAGAAGATAGTTTCACCTGTTATTAAAATCTCTAAAAATAATAACAAAATTAGAGATAGATGGAATAAATTTCGAATAAAGATCTGCCAAATAAAACAGATGGTTCTTGCACTGTTTTAACTTGTCACATAACGATGGATCCAACTTCCAAAGAAACTCTTCAGATGATTCTCTACAAATTACTACCTCTTAATAACCACCTTACCTCACTGTACGAAACTAATTGGTTAAAAGTATTATGATTTACTTCACATAACTTCCAAACAGACGGGATCACAGGATGCGCTTTAATTTTATTTATTCATCTCATTTTTATATGAATATTCCTATTTTTCCCTAGACGGTTGAATTGGTCCTCTTTAGTATTGAACGACCCCCTTTTAACATCCGTGTATTAATCGACTCCTGGACAACTCATGTCGACCCCAGGGGGTCGATATCGACCAATTTGCGGACCCCTGAATTCTAGTCAAATGACATACTGGGATAGTGAAAATGAAGTCGTTGAATGCAGGGTTAACAGCACTCATTTTCTTTGAATATAAAGTTGATTAATTTATTTAACAGAACTGACTGATCGTAAAATTACTGGAAGTTTCAAAATGAGGCAGTTGGTGAACAAATTATAATTCAGAGCATGATGAAAATCTCAGGTCGTTGCCTAGGGTTGAACGAAGGAAGAGTGTTTATCCACCGCCGTTTTTCTTTGCCGTAGCATGGCAGATAATTCGAGCACACTGCCTCAAGGACTCTCCGCAATCGGTTATGCCACGAGGTCATCTGTCGGTCGTGGCGCCTCATTACTGCCGGGCACATTCCAAAGCGACGTCTTGAGTTGCGTTAACCAAAAGCAAACCCCAGCTGACTTCGTTTCGTCGATGCCGTCGCTCAGCTCCCGCCTCATAGCAGCCGCGCTCACAGCCTTTCCTTCCATAAGTCCTCCTCATCAACAAACAAAATGCAATGGTTTATAACAGCATTAACAAATTCTTTGGTTCGCTGGGCTTTAAAAAGCCTGGGATCCACCAAGTGCGCGTAGTTTTCAAACGTTTTTGGAGTTGTAAACGTCTTTGTGTTTGCAGTCGGGTGGTTCGACTTGTTTTCTCCACAAACCAAATATTCTTAAACAATAGTTCATATGCAAGAATTTTTCATCGTTCCAGTTGCTACCTGCATTGTCCAAATGGCTCCGAGAAGAAAACTTATTGCTAGCGCTGCACATTTGTAATTGTGTCTGTTTTAAGTGAAGACGAGGGCATTATAAAAAATGAATAACGAAACGTAAATTTATGATATAGCATTTTTTAAAACAAGAAATTGAAGGCTACTGCTATATGACTCAAGAACAGAAGATAGGAGTGGTTTAATAAAATAAATACTATTATTTCTCAACCTACTTTGTAACAACGGAATAATAGAAAACATAAAGCAAAACCTATATATTGTATTGGGCCGTCGGTTAGGGAGGGGGGGGGGGAGCCAATACGTTGATGAAATATAATTATTAATAATATGTATGACATCCAATAAGTTGGTTAAATGGTGAACTAGAACCATGATTTCTACAAGAAGTTAGTTTCACACAAATATTGTACTCAATTTATTTAGTCTTTTGGCTTATACAAGGCCGGGTACAGTTAACGTTACGTTAAACATAATCCAAAGACAACAAACAAGCAATACCCGACATTTACAATCCGCCGGATAAAAGCAAACATAAAACTGATTTAGATATCTCAATGATTTTGCAAAGTCAACATGTTTTAAAGTGGCATCACAGGCCAACAACTTAAATTTAACATTTACAAATGAATCCCAGGGGTGCCGTTTAAAGTTAAAAGCATCGTTTGAATTTAAAACAATGAGCAAGATGCTTCGAATTTGAAGTTATGAACATGAAATATTGGTTAGCTCAGTAATTGTTATGATGGGAGCAGATTCTTATCTCAGGAGCCGTTTACGGGTTAGCAAGCCTCGTTAAAACCCAATGGAACCGTTGACCTATACGTCGGTACACTACCGTAATCGCATCTTCTCGACGAGGTGTGACACGCTCTGTGCCACTGCTGCAACGAATGCCAGATTTGAGGATATGTCCGCGCTAGCACATCAGCTTACATTCTCTGACCGGTGGACCGCTCAGCTTCCAGCCCATCTGAGCCAGACTATGCGACCAGACACAGTCACTGATCAACGGCTAAGGGTGTGTCAGGTGACACGTCCGCACTGTAGCTCGTCTCGGCAGCAAGTGAAGTCGAATATGGCGTCGTGTCCTCTTGTCGCGGCAAAGCCAGCTTTCCTCTCCCCGCACATGGAACAGAAGCCTTGAATTAACAACTGTGAACCCCTGTATCCGTTCACGATTGGTGCATCGATATATGTCCATCATCACGTGCTTCGTGTCGTCCCTAACATTTGCTACCCGTTCCCGCACATTTTGCTTGACCTTGTCGAGGCACTGGGGATGGGTGAGGTCAGTACACTCGGCAGGTAACGGTTCTCGCGCGCCACCCCTTTGTGATTGGAGGCGTCAGCAGTCGGCGACACTGAGCATTGTCCCGTTCTCTGAACGTTCAAAACTGCGGTTCAAACTTCCCACATTTAATATTTTCTGAATAGCAAGTTTTGTACAGAAATTAAATCATATAATAATAAATCTGACTGCCGGGTTTAATACATAATTATTCACCTATGAATTAATCCTAATTTTTATAATATTTATAATTTAGATAAATGAATATTACAAGGAAAATCTGAATATTAATTAATTATTTATTAATATTCATTGTGGATGACACTGTCATACCACAATATATAAAGATGTATGTATAAATCAATGTTTGTTGGTTTGATAGTTCTTCATACAAATCCACAGTTTGCATCTGATCTCGATTAAACTTTGCAGACTTATCCTTTGAAACAAGGAGAAAAATATTGTCTACATTTGGTTGAAAAATTATCTGTATAAATAATACATATTGTCTTATAATTTCGAAAAATTACTGAATGGCGATAGACAGACGCGTTGGATATGGTGGTTTCTGTACTGTTTTCCGTGCATCGGTCAGGTAGCTCAGTGGTTAAAGCACTTGCTTAATAATGTTTGGGTCGTGGTCTACGCTTCAGATCTCCGTGGAGGCTAAGATTTTAAAAATTGTTTTTGATCATAAGAGTCACTCCTGGGCCGTCGGTTATTCGGATTGAATGTTAAACTGTAGATATTACAAAGTTAGGGCTGCAATGCAAGGCAAATCGTAGATAGTCTTGCAATGCTGTAGGTGTACACTTTTTTAAGTTTTAATGATCCCTCAAGGGTTGTTCGCAGTCAGTGTGTGTGTGTGAACCGCAGTAATAATTCTATAAATGCGGAAGTAAGTCTCTGTCTTTTTGTTACGTTTTAATGACTAAATGGCTATATCGATATTGATGGAATTTGACAAGAAACGCTGTACGAAGGGCACATAACATTTTTACGGTGTGATTAACAGTTGTAGTCACGAAATTTTGAGAACTTATCGAATGGTGAGAGAAATATGTTGGAAATTGATTCACTTCAAAAGACAGGTTCGACGGTAGATTGTTATAGTAATGGCTTTCCTGTTATATTATGCCAACTCGGTATTGTTTGGGACCAATCCTTCGTTACCAACAACCTCCTATATTCAATTCTGGTAAAGAAATTCTTAATCCACGCGTCAGTACATTCGCGGGTATCAGCTAGTTTAATTATAAAATTACACACCTTTTCCTGTCACCATCGAGTTCTGTCGTTCAACTTTTTCTCTTCTGAATGAGGAGAGCAAAAAGTCTACTTTCCCTAAACAACATCAATAGTGGTTCCCATATCTGTTGCAATTTTGCTCCACGCATCATGCTTTTTAATTTTGTTGTGGTAATATTTGTGACTGCTCTACCATATCTGCGGCTTTGATTTATATAATTAAATTAACAGTTTAAACTTTCACTATCCCAATTCATAGTTATATTATTTCTAAGGTTTAAAATGCACTTAAAACTGATACTGTTTGGAACACGCACCCCTGTCGTGGAAACTGTCTCTACCGAATGCACACTATCCACGGACGAAACACGAATTCCTTTTATGTGCCGACTTCGGTCGGAACACCTGCAAACACCCACAAATCTTGTTCGTGCACGTTATCCTCGTCTCCACTGGACAAATTCTGAGTTCCCAAACGGTTGTAAACCTTTTGTGCGCTTGGTGGATCCCCAGCTAAAGAGGCGTTCCACAACCTGCCTTTTTCTAAGAAACGCGCGAGGCATCGATTCTTTCGTTTGGAACTTTCTACCGTACCAGGAAAGCGTTTGTCAGCATAGATCCCACAAGGTTCATCGTATTTTTGTTAATGCAATAAATCGTTCGTCCTATTATAGCAGATAAGAGTCACCGGACTCTAGCTGCTTACAAAGGAGCGTGGAATTTTGCAGCATAGTCCAAACTAGGCTGAATAACACGCACACGATTCCTCATTTACCAAGTGTTACATTAAAATGTGGTTACAATTTCACCCGTTGTTTGAGGTGGGTCCTTCGTTGCCTGTTTTACAATATAGAGGTCATCTGCTGCTGTAGTTGACCGTGGTCGACCACTTCATTTTCTTGGGGTATCTGTGTTTTCGAAACGAAATCCATGCACTTGCCAAAATCCTGGGTTCCTCTGGTAACACTTCGTACTTCTTTCAGTTTCTCCGTGTGTAGTCATCCGAATGTTGTCTCCTGACCATGTTGTAATGAATAACTTCATCATAGTGCACCGTAAATGCGCGCTGATTGACACACAGTGTCTTTTCCCGTTCTTTTAACTTGTAATGTGATGCTGCCGCCACATTCTAAGGCGCATTTTATTGTGTAAAACATAATGTTAGATTAATTTCCCTAATAAATATTGGGCGACCACCTAGATAGTTTTTATTAATGTCCTAAAGTACGCAAGATTCCATGTGAGGACTGTAATGCCAATGGTGAACATGCAATGTATCTTATTGGAACGAATATTAAACAATTATCCAGCTGTGTAGGCTTTAAGAAGAATCGTGGCATTCTCGAGAGGCATTCACAGGTACAAGTATTAGCCACGTCGACGGTATGTCAGGGATAAAGGGTTTCGCCGTAGAACACTTCCTGTCACCTTGGGGTGGGCAGTCAACAAGAGGCCGCTGATCTGGTGTAAAAACCCGCCACCCGAATACGCTCTCACCTCGCGAAGGCGGCCGAATGTTTCCGACCTCTGTGATATATGAGAGTCGAACAAGGTATCGACGATATCACGTTACATCAAGTGGCCAAACTCAGACCCAATCAAGAACTAAAATGCGGAGAATTTTCTGTTGAATATGATCTTCGCGACTGCAAGGGTGGAGCCAAAGTTTACGTCGGAGATGTAAGAGTGACGACGTTCATTCTGTTGCGAGTCACCGTTCCTGAGATAAATTCAGCCGTGGGACGCCGTGCCCGACATGGAATCTATTATATTCTGCTGCGGGACGACGATCTCCATATAGATTCTGGTGTGGGTCGCAGTGCCTGGCTGCTCTGACTGATTTTCTGCTGAGGTCCGACTCATGGCAGCGGACTTGTGAGACAAGTCTCATATACCGTCATCACTGACTTCAGATGCTGAAATACAAATGGTAAATTGTAACGGACAAGCATTCTGATAGTGCACTCTGTGAAACTGAATCCTTAAGCGACTTTGAGAGGAAAGATCCATGTTCTAATTTGGTGGATAAACCCCTGAGCTAACGGAATAATTTGCTAGAACTAGTTATTTTCGAATAGCATATTGTTCATTCGTGTCGCCAAAATCCATTGAAATGTGAAGTCGCAATATTGTGATAGCTATATCTGTGGTCATCATATTTTGTATTGTAAATTTCTTTCAAGTATCATTCTTTCTTGCAAATTACTTCTGAGAATTACGTATTTAAAAATAAAATACAATTATTTGCTTGCTTATGACGGCTAATTGTACCTCTGAGCCTGTGATTTTGTTAATATTCACTTTAAATTTGCTCAGACTTGTAACCGCCAATGATACTAAATACTGTAAATGTTATATTGTGATAGTTTTCCTATATTCAAAATTCATATCTTGAAAATTCCATATTTTCTCTCCTTCATAAAATCAATATTAAAATCCCTTTTATTAATTATAAATGTATAAATGATAACTATAACATATTTGCCCACCAAGGCCCCTTTACTACAAACTGCCTTGTGTTGCGGAGTCAAACACATTTGGCACTATCGTCACGCTAACCTCACGCCTTGTGGCGTCCAACTTACTGGGCACGTGTGGTAGACCTGTGGGAACATGCTCCTGACATTTTATTCATTACTACCAAGCAGTTAATATGTTGTCAATTTTGTCCTTAAGTTCTGCACACCTGTGTATATAAGGCCTAGAATGCCTAGAGGTTAACAGCAGTGTTGCCAATTTAGCGAATTTGTCGCAAGAAGTGACGATTTTTGCTTAAATCTTAGCGACCAAAAAAGAATTTTAACGACAAAAATGGTTTAGAGACTTTTCTGGCGACTTTTGGAGTAGAAGTGAAAGCAGTTCTAGAGCCAATAATGGATACATTTTTTGTCAACTCGACACAGAATTATACAATGCCAAGAGATATATAAAGGAAAACGAGAAACGGGATTGGGCAACAAATTCAAACTTTATTTCATTAAAGTTCCATTCGTATATGCTCTAGCTTTAGCTATTCAAAAAATATTCGAATCAAAACATCCAATTTTCTTTTAAATCTAAGTTTACATTTGTTCGTTTAAAAACTGTAGCTTTAATTGAATGCTAAACTTTTTTGTGTGAATTCGGAAATCTTCGAATTTAAGAGTTAGCTAAAAAATCAACTTTTTTAAAATAACATTTGAATATAAAATTCTTCATGTTGAATTTAGAAAAAAAAACTAGTCGAGCCTTGGGCGCCAAATTTAAGGTAAACAAACAGAATGCATGTATACAAGGTATACTAATCTAATCTCAGCCAAGGTTACTAGGATTTTAGTAACCTTGATCTCAGCACCTGCTTAGCATTTAGTAAACCTGAACGCGACCATTGGCTCTATAGTAACAATTCAGAATTCACTGAATATTGAACAAGGTACTTTATTATCGTCGATAACGTGTTATATATATATATATATATATATATATATATATATATATATAATGGCATTCGGCTACTGGGCCATACAGCCGGCTGAGGGCATGGGTGTTTAGTGTTGTGTCTGTGAATGTATTGTCCGTGTTGTAGATAACTTATCGATCTATACTTGAATTTTTCAATTTTTTAACTTAATTTTTTTTTTTCGAGTTGACAAAAAACATACGTAATATTAAGTAATAATGAAATATATTTCGGTCCAACTACATCAAGTGTTAACTTGTAATTGAATTATTTTTACCAATAGTAACAAAAGAGTAATGCGGTCAGGGAATCCCCGAACTTTATTATGTTTTGTACACTGAACAATCGGCTCCTGGTGGAATTAATTTTAGCGACTTTCAAGCGACTTTTGATCTTGAGTCTAGAGACTCGAATTTCTAGGAGTTGGCAACACTTGTTAACAGTACCCATGGTTGAATCCTTTAGGAGGTGTCCATTAATTACGTGAGGTGAAATATGTGGGGTGGATTAATCTCACCAAAAGGGGGGTTACGGAATTCAGGAAAAAACACCTCACGTAATTAATGGACGCCCCTTTAACATCATGCATCAAATTTCAATACAATGACTCCATTTGTAAAAGTCAACGAAAATACAGGAAGGAGAATATTTTCCGTGCCTTCGTAGCTATATCTTCAAAAACGCAATCATTGATACGAAAATTCAGTATCAAACAAAATGTGTTAGTACAGCCCATATACGTATCCTAAAAAGAGTGTTTGACAATCACAATGTCTGTACTCAAACAAAACAATAAATTAACATTACCGTTGCATTACCGACTCTAATTAATGTTTGTTAAATTTGAACTACCTGTAGAAGGCACTTAAAATGTCTGGAGAAGTACTACCAACGTTGTCTGAGGAGAATACTTAGGGAAAATGGCATGACTGAAGATCAGACATCAGTATCCTAGAAGAAGTGAAAACCACTAGCACTAAGGCAATGATAATTGACACTATCTTCCTATGGTTGGATATATCAACCGAATAATGAATACTTGCTTCGCCAAACAAATAATGTATTCGCAACTAAACAACAGCCAACGAAATCGAGGTGGACAACTGATACGATACAATGTTGTTCTTATTCGACAATCAAAAAATGCCAAACGAAAAATGGTAAGGTATTGCGTCTGATCAATCTGTGTGGTGCTTAATGGTATATGAGAGCTTTCAGCATTTTGAACAACTAAGTCAACAGCTGGAATCCGACAAAAGAAATCGTGAGAATAGCGGTTTTACCACGACCCCATGCTGCTGTTTCCATTGTTCCAAAACTGCGTTTCCGGGTCACCTAAGGACACATAAATACAGGGCGTTCGCCTGAAAACGCTACCCTCCCAGTCTGTTGCCGTCGGCAACTTGCTCGGTCAGTTGAGCCAGCACCTCCCGCCACACGGCACCGTGAATCACCGCACTGTTTAACACCTCCGCTGCCCCAACAGTGCAGTGACGCAGTATAATGGAACCCTTACATTGTTAAGAACGGTTTCTTTACATTGTAGCTAGTTTGTGACTTCAGTCTCTTATTAATCAGTATTGTGAATAAACGTTTCTTTGCGGTTTGGCTGGTTTGGGTTTTCATACTCTTACTAATCTGTACCGTGTTTGAGTGTGAGTAAAATTATGGTACGTTACAGTTTGCAACAAAGAATATTTCTCTACGATACATATGTGAAGAAGAAGTCGTTTAAAAAGTGTCGCAGTAAATTTCCTGGCGCTTTACTGCCAGCTAAATCAACAATTCTGCGGATGGTTAAAAAAGTAAGAGAAACGGGCTCATTTTTTTAACAAAAAGAGACTGTCGGTCAACCGTATTATCACAGAGGAGAAAATTGAAGATATCGCTTTTCGACTAGAACAGTCACCCAAAAAATCATTAAGTCAGTTAGGGCAGCGTGTGTCTAGAAATATGTTCAGAAGACGTGAAATGTGCATTACACAAGAGGGTCAACACTTCCAGCATCTTTTATAAGGTAAGCTAATGAATTACGTCACATTTAAATGCTTAGCACATACAAGTTTATGAAGCGTAATTATTATGAAATAGTCCGCGGCCGACGGTCGAACAATGCCGGAAGCTGACCGCTCGCTCGCGGGGAGCAGTTTCTTCCTTGTAGCGCTAACAGTGCGTTGCGTTTCCCGGCGAACGCCCTGTATTAGACTCGAAAGAAATCTTACCCTCCCACATGGCAGCAGTTAATCCATAATGGTCCTGGTAACGCTCGGGCAAGGCATCGGCATGTTTGATTCTCGTCCGTCCATCCAGAATTGGATTTTCCAATGCTTCCCGAAATTTCTCTATGGATTGTTCATAACCGAATTCCTTACTGTTCCTTCATCTACATCTACATATATACTTTGCAATTCACAAAATTGTGGATGGCAGAGGGTGCTCAGCACCAAAGGTAATCTCTTTCTTGTGCATTCCAATCCCTAATGGTACGAGGGGAAAAAAATTCATATAATAATCAGTGCGCCACCTCATTTCCCTAATATTATCTTTCCTGTCATTCAGACTCAAATAGGTTGGTGGACGAAGTTTTTTACTACACTCGTATGTGAAAGTGGGAGTACACATGCACTCTGACCTGAAGACGGTGGCATAGTTAACCGCCGAAGGGTCGTTGTTGTTTTACTGCAACACCATACGGGCGGAAAACCCGTGAAGACTTCATATCAACTTAAGTTATGTCACGTAATATTATTTTTAACTGTAGTATACGCTGATCAAAGTGGAATTACTTTCTATCAAATTAAGTAATTATTTCAGTAACAGGACACTTACGAAAATATTTTAATTATTTAAAAACTAAATTACTCATGTTAACTGCTGTAGCGTCGAAATTACAATTGTAATTCTGACCAAAGCTAAATAACAATTTAATCAAAACATTTTTGATTGAAAATGAAAGCTTTTATCTTCTCTAGGAGCAAAGAATTTAACAAAAAGATCTACAACTAATCAATATTAAAGAAATAAAAGCAACTGTAATTAATATGTTGACTTAAACGAAATACACACTTCTCTTTAAGTTTATTTGTTCTTGGAGTAGAATTGTTATTAAATAATGCACATAACCTAGAACACCATCTCTTGCCGTAGTTAATTGGGCAGCGAAGTCGGGAAGCGTGACGTTACAGCGTGACGTCACAGCGTGACAGACGTGGCTAAACACTGACCAAGATTAGCATTTCATTAGTACAAATAAGCTGCAGAGGTCTATTATTATAATATGAAATGAAAAGGTAATCGTTTCATTAACAGAGTTAAAAATTGAATTTATTTTACTGGACTCATAATCGTGGACAAGTAGAAGCAGCCATCTTTTGTTACCGATGCACATACTGAAATCAAGCATAATATTCATATTATGACCATTACAAATTAACTAACACAAAATACCAAACTACATGTGAGGCAATAGGGTATGCAATAAATTAAAGTTTCATTATAATACCCTGTGCGCCATTGATTAATGATTCTAGCAAACTGATTACACGATTAGTACCTCGGTGAATTGAGATTTATTACCTCGGGGACGTTATCAGGTCCTGATGAAAATTGGCAAATCGTTTATTTATGACAATGACCATATTTACCAGTTCTGCTTCCGCTAGAAGCCCTTGCGGACTTTAATACTAAACCTTTTTTTTTTTCGCTAGCTGTTACTGCACGGTAAAAAACCTGGCCCATACTTGGCTCGAACTGCGTACTGCTCGAACTGTAGACTTGAAGATCACGTGGATCAAGCAGCTCGGCTCGCTTCCACAGCTGAAGTCAATGCTGCTAGTTTGAAGATCTGCGATGGAATACGATACAGGAAGAGTATTATGCCCTTTCCTACTGGTCGCACTCTCTCTCTGCATATCAGCCAATAGGCGAGATAGCTGGCCTCTCTGTTTATTCGTTCTATACATGAAAATTAAATACTAATAAGTTTTCTTTTCTACTAATTCCTAATTCGTCTCAGCTGCACACCACATTCACGAATGTTGCTTCCATTTCCCTCAGGTGAACTTATGACACTATGTCATGTATAGTACAGCATATTATCGAGAGCGATCATATTACCTAATGACAATGTAAGACATTCTTCCTTCTCTCACTATATGAATAGTAACTGTTGGTACGAGCAATGTTTACATCGTGGCAGCTTGTAGCCTGGTAACAGGATAATATATCTGACGAAAAAGTCTCATATGTATGCATCAAACCTCAGACCTAATAGTGCTTATTTGCTACACTTTTTTTATGGCTTTACATCTCTGCGACTTCAAGGTCAGCACAGGCGGGAACGGACTGGGTTCATGGAACGGGAAGAAATTAAGTCATGGCCTTTTGAATGAACTATTACAGAAATCACCTGGAGTCGAAACGAAAATCTGGATAATCGGAATTCGAACCCGCGTCCGGCCGATTGCTAGGCCATAGCATACCGCTCACCCACTACATCAGTCCACTTCCTCTTGTATTTGCTGTCACAGTCGAGACCTCTTACACAGTTAAACACAGTGTAATGTTTTCCAGTAGCGCAAATAATAATCCCACCGTCGCTGCCAGCGATAACTCAGCTGTCACGTCATTCGGCCTCACTCTGTTTTTTTTTCCGTTTTTTACTTACTTATTGCTTTACGCCTCGTCGACGTCGAGATCATTAGAGGCGGTATTGTATTGGGGACAGGAATGGGATCGAATTTGGCGATGGCCTTATGAAGGAAGCATCTCAGCATTCGCCTGGAGTGATTTGGGGAAACCATGGAAAACCCAAATCTGGATGCCCGGACGTAGAATTAAACCACCGTCCTCCCAAATGCGAGGCCAGAGCGTTACCACTTACCCACCACGCTCTGTGCCTCACTTCGCAACGTCCAATCGTATTAGGGGAAATGAAGCATCGCCAACGTTCGTTCAAGCAATTCACAAAACCAAAAGTCATTTTATAGCCTAACGTTGCAAAAACCTCACCCCAAACTTCGCAATTGAAATAACTCTACGTAGGTACGTATTAGAAAAATTACAAATTTAACTTTGATGTCTTGAATGGTAATGTAAAAATAATATATAAACGAAACATTTAGATATTCAAAGTAATATTGTTGAAAAAATAACTTTTGTTTTAAAACACAAAAAAACATGGTATGGTATGAAATCATTTACGTTTGATCAGACAAAAGGTGTAATAAAACACAGCCTTCAGTCACTTGAATGCAAATTTATTGCACTACACTATGCATTTTGGACCCTGTCGATCCATCTTCATTTACAATGGTTTTAGTTTTGTCCTGAGCAAGATATGTGTCCAGTAAAGTGTATTCCAGAAGTAATCCGAAGCGGAGCAATCAATTTTATGTAGGTAATTATTGTGGAGCACTGCACTAGACACCATATATCGCTTAAGGTACACATGTTTACAAAAACACAACAGTTTAGAGAACATATAGTTTTAAGTATGTCAGAAAACCTCGGTGGTGTACATTTGTCATAATATCTTCAATAGCAACGGAGAGATTTTACATCGCAAAATCATTTAAATTAAGCAAAGTAAAGTACTATTTCCTGGTAACTAAATATAGCCAACTTTGTATGTCAACATATAATTGTCTGTACTTCCTCTGCTCCTCACCCATACCGTTATCTTTAACACAAGTATAACTCTGAGAAAACTGAGGGTGCTGGGTGAGTGGTTAACGCTCTGCCCTCACATTCGGGAGAACGCCCATTCGAATCCCCGTTCGGGCATCCGTATTTAGGTTTTCCACGGTTTCCCCAAATCACTCGAGGCGAATACCGGGATGATTCCTTCAAAAGGCCATGACCAAATTCCTTCCCGTTACTTGTTCCCAGTCCCATCCCGCCCTTCATGTCATCTAAGAGGTGTAAACCCACAATTTAAAAAAATTCTTAATTAAATTTAATACAAAAAATTCTTATATTAATTTAACACAAAGGAGATATCAATTGGATTAAAAATTACTTAGATGCCGTACGTTATGTTCGTAACAACACAAACAATTGTATTATTTTTTTAAAGGAAGGATAATTAGTTGTATCGATGTCACATCAGCTCTAGAAGGAAGTATAAAAGAAATGTTGTAAGTTGTCACATTGACGATGCTTTAAAATATTTCTCGATGGGTACTAAAAAAAAGTTTAATCTATTTTGTCGCTATGATTTTTTGGAAAATGTTTCCTAACTTAGTAGGTTTCATAAATTCGTTTAACAAAGGCACATAGGTAATTTAAGTAACTAAATAAATCCAAATTTTGAATATCAACATTAAATTATCGGTACTTTCTTTTCTCCTAATCCATACCGTTAACTTTTACCACAATTATTGCATTGTTTAAATAAATTTAATACAAAGGAAGATATCAATTGGGTTAAAAAATATTTACCTGACGTACGTTATCATCGCAACAATACAAAAAATGATACTGCTACTTGCTAAAAAGTAGAAGACTTAATTGCATTCACTTCACATCAGGCAGTGAAAGGAACTAAATTGTTTATTTTTAGATGCAGAGGTGTAATGGAGGTTTTGTGTGGAAGCCAAAGCCACACAATACTCCATTGTTGACCGTGAAGCAATGGGCGTGCCAACGTTGGTATGTATCCAGAAAGTGAAATATTTAATCCAAATGGCATCCTTCGGTACTGATAACAACTGCCACAGAAATGCCGTATATCGTCGTGATTCTTCTGCCAACAGAAACCGCCAATAACCAGCAAATAAATCAATGCTAATCACGAAATGAGCCCCATAAAATTTTCGAGACTTTTTTTTTTTAAATACTCTGGTTTCTCTGATGTTTTTCCACGATATTGCTTAATGATTTACTAATTTTACAACACCTTCCTTCTTTTCAACGACAGTTAGTGGGTTATTGTATTTCCTGTTCAACGTCACTTCTTTTGGCCAATGGTACCTGGTATGGTTTTATAAAGATCAGTACATGTGGTTTTACTTTCCTTTTGTATTCAAAATTCTTCTGTATACCAAGGGAATCAAAACATCTGTCTGCATTTATTTTCAAGCTATTCTTCAACCGTTCCTTCTGTTCCCACGAAATATCGTTTAATCCACTAATCTTGTTCCTTATTCTGACTTCACTTGATAATCAACTGTTCTCTTCAAACGTCTTCGAATATTTGATTTTCAAAATATACTTGCTGCATTTTTTATTCCTTCCAATCTTCCGAAGCGTTCACCATCCGTTTTCAAATATTAAAACGAGATCCACTCCGTATTTTGAATATTTCATCTTTCCTTTTCCAAAAGTAATGATGACTTGATACTTCGTCAACCATTCCATTCCTAATATGTGACAACTGATGTTTAGACCTGGTATTACCACACATCTATGTTCCATCTTAAAGCCATCTAGTTTGTAATATCCCTTGGTGACGGGAAATTTATGCGTGTGAATTCCACGTTTCTTTGGCATCGGCGAGAGCCAGGTGACTCATACCTTCGCTGAAAGACCGAACGATTTATGGCAGGCCGTGTAGTTAAAAGCTTTACGCATTCAATGAAATTCAAAGGACACTATAGGGACTGTGCCGAAATGAGGATTTCCTGGTACAGTAGAAAGTTGAAACTAGAGAAACGATGCTTTGGAGAAAAAGTCAGGTTGCGGAACACCTCTGTTGGGAACCAGCGAATCAAACTGTGTTACGAACTTTTAGAAACCATAACTTCTTTATGTTCCATGAGGAGCGCCAATGGAGATCATGGACGACGCACCAAACGCTGTGACTCGCTGAAATTTCCCGCGTCTGCTAGAACTCGGGAGCCTGCAAGTTTACAACGGAGCGAACAAGCGGGAGGGAAGACATTCTGTTTTTGGCCAGCAAACAATCCCCACCGGCGCGGCGCACCACAGGAGATTGCCGGAGAGCTGCGGGGAGCTACCTCGCCAAGTGACCTTGCACCCAGCTGATTAACGGTAAAGAACGCCGACAATGTATAGACACTTGTAATAAGTCACGTTTCCAAAGCGACGCAGTGTGGACAGATAAAGCGAGGGCTATTTTTCGGCGTGTGGAAGCCGCGAGCCGGTTCGTCAAGCCACCCGCTGCGCTGTTAACAATAACAGCAGGGACAGCCAACCTACAGACAATAGTGACCCGCCACTCGGATATTCTTGTATCCTGTTACATGGAATGCTGCTCGGAGGTGGAGTGGAGACGGGACTTCTGGACTGTATGTCGAGGTGAGAGGAGGGACTGCGAGACCACCGCCATCCTCCGTGGGCCTGAGGATCATTTCCCGTCGCCGGCAGTGAGCAGTGCGCGGACACGGTAATGTGCCTATAAAAGTGAGACTTAGTGCAACATATCAAGAGCCCGGAAAATACCCCTGAGAAGCTACCCTGATTAGCTGGATACTTGTTTAAAATATTCAAATTTCACATGTCAAAATTGGATGTCTTTTAATTTGTATAATAAATTCATGTCTTTTGTTACCCATCTTTCATATTCTTGTAACCCCTGAGACATGTCATGTGCGAGGCTTAATATTGATATATTGATAGAGAATGATAGAAAAGTTTCAATTGCTGACGCCATACAGGGTGTCTAAAAGGTAGAGCCACCCCCACCAAATGAGAATATTACATATGGCGCGCCAACCTGCGGCCCGATTGTTTTGATATGTTGCAAACAAGTCGTAATAGTGAGTAGAACTCTCCGTGTTTTCGGCATTTTCCGGTGTGGCTGTAACAGCAGCAATCCAGCATGTACTATAATTATTTATGTCATGTGTAATGTTTGTATATTGTAACAGCTAGGC
>JARYHS010008074.1:32443820-32460819 GCA_031002005.1 Vandiemenella viatica | reverse complement strand
TGTAAAACTTAGATTTAAATTGGATGTTTTGATTTGAATATTTTTTGAAATAGCTAAAGCTAGAGCATATACGAATGGAACTTTAATTAAATAAAGTTTGAATTTGGTGCCCAAGCGCGTTTGTCGTTTTCCTTTATATTTCTCTTGGCATTATATAATTCTGTGTCGAGTTGACAAAAAAATTTTCCATTATTGGCTCTAGAACTGCTTTCACTTCAACATCAAAAGTCGCCATGTAAGTCGCTAAACCATTTTTGTCGTCAAAACTCTTTTTTGGTCGCTAAGACTTGAGCAAAAGTCGTCACTTCTAGCGACAAAGTCGCTAAATTGGCAACACTGCTGTTAACATGTAGGCAGTATAGGCCTTATATACAAAAGTGTGCAGAACTTAAGGACGAGATAGACAACATATTAACTGCTTGGTAGTAATGAATAAAATGTCAGGAGCATGTTCCCACAGGTTTTCAACACGTGCGCATTAAGTTGGACGCCACATAGCGTGAGGTTAGTGTGACGAAAGCGCCAAATGTGTTTGACTCCGCAACACAAGGCAGTTTGCAGTAAAGTGGCCTAGGTTGGCAAATATTTTATACTTATCATTATTCATTTATGATTAATAAAGAAGATTTTAATATTGATTTTATGAAGGAGCGAAAATATGGATTTTTCAAGAATCTATAGTTATTTTGAATATAGGAAAACTATCACAATATGATATTTATTTAGTATCATTGGCGGTTACAAGTCTGAGCGAATTTACAGTTAATATTAACACAATAAGCCAAAATCACAAAGCAAGGCTCAGAGGTAAAATTAGCCGTCATAAACAAGCACACAATTGTAATTTATTTTTTAATACCTCTCAGAAGTAAAATGCAAGAAGGAATGATACTTGAAAACAATTTACAATACAAGTTATGATGACCTCAGATATAGCTATCATAATATTGCGGCTTCACATTTCAATAGATTTTGGCGACACGAATGAACAATATGCAAATAACTAGTTCTAGCAAATTATGGCGTTAGGTGAGGGTTTTATCCACCAAATTAGAACATGTATCATTCCTCTCAAAGTCGCTTAAGGATTCAGTTCTACCTATTGCACTATCAGAATGCTTGTCCGTTACAATTTACCACTGGTATTTCAGCATCTGAAGTCAGTGATGTTCGGAGATGATCGACGGTATATGAGACTTGCCTCACAAGTCCGCTGCAATGAGTCGGACCTCAGCAGAAAATCATCCAGAGCATCTAGGCACCGCGGCCCACACCAGAATCTATATGGGGAACGTAGTCCCGCAGCAGAATACAATAGAATCTATGTCGGGCACGGCGTCCCGCCGCAGAATTTGTATCAGCAACGGTGACTCGCAACAGAATGAACGTCGTCACTCTTCCATCTCCGAGGTAAACTTTGGCTCCACCCTTCCAGTCGCAAAGATCATATCCAACAGAAAATTCCCCGCATTTTAGTTCTAGGTAGTTCTTTGATTGGATCTGAGTTTGGCCACTTGATATCACGTGATATCGTCGATACCTTATTCGCCCCACATATATCACAGAGGTAGGAAATATTCGCCCCCTTCGCGGGGTGTTCGATTGGCGGTTTTTACACCAGGTCAGCGGCCTATTGTTCACTGCCCACCCCAAGGTGACAGGAAGTGTTTTCTGCCGAAACCCTTTATCCCTGACATCCCGTCGCCGTGGCTAATGCTTGTACCAGTGAATGACTCTCGAGAATGCCACGATTCTTCGTCAAGCCTACACAGCTGAATAATTGTTTAATATTCGTTGCAACAAGATACATTGAATGTTCACCATTGACATTACAGTCCTCACATGGAATATTGCGTACTTTATGACATTACAAAAAACTATCTAGGTGGTCGCCCAAGATTTATTAGGAAAATTAATCTAACATTATGTTTTACATAATAAAATGCGTCTTAGAATGTGGTGGCAGCATCACATTACAAGTTAAAAGAATTGGACAAGACAGTGTGTGTCAATCAGCGCGCATTAAGGTACACTAAGGTGGTGTTATTCATTACAACATGGCCCGTAGACAACATTCGGATGACTACACACGGAGAAACTGAAAGAAGTACCAAGTGTCACGAGAGGAGTCCAGGATTTTGGCATGTGCATGGAGATCGTTTCGAAACCACAGGTACTGCTACACCAAGAAAACGAAGTGGTCGACCCCGGTCAACCACAGCAGCAGATGACATCTATATTGTGAAAGAGGCAACGAAGGACCAATCTCAAACAACGGGTGAAATTGTAACCACGTTTTAATGTACCACTTGGTAAATGAGAAATCGTGAGCGTGTTATTCAGCCTAATTTGGACTAGGCTGCAAAATTCCACGCGCCTTTGTAAGCAGCTAGAGTCCGGTGACTCTTATCTTTAAATATAAAGATGAATGTGTGTTTGTTTGTTTATTTGTTGGTTTGTTTGTTCTTCATACAAATCCACAGTTTTCATCCGATCTCGATGAAACTTTGCACACTTATCCTTTGATACAAGGAGAAAAATACTGTCTACATTTGGTTGAAAAATTATCTGTATAAATAACACCTGTTGTGTCGTAACTTCGAAATACGGCGATAGACAGACACGTTGGATGTGGACGTCTCCAGACCGTGTTTCCGTGTAGTGAACTGGCAGCTCAGTGGCTAAAGAGCTTGCTTACGAACGTCGTGGTCTCCGGTTCAAATCTCCGTAAAGGCTAAGATTTTTAAAAATTGTTTTTCATCGTAAGAGTCAGGCCTGCGCCGTAGGTTATTTGGATTGAATGTTAAACTGTAGATATTATAAAGTTAGGGGTGCAATGCGAGGCAAATCGTAGGTAGTCTTGCAATTTTGTAGGTGTACACTTTTTTACGTTATAATGATCCCTCAGGTGTTGTTCGCAGTCAGTGTGTGAGTGTGAACCACAGTAATACTAATATAAATACGGAAGTAAGTCTCTGTCTTTTTGTTACGTTTTGACGACTATATGGCTATATCGTTGTTATGGAATTTTATAAGGAAAGCTGTATGAAGGGCACAGGATATTTTTTCCAGTATGATTAACAGTGGTAGACACGAAATTTTGAAATCTTATCGAACAGTGACAGAAATATGTTGGAAATTGATTCTCTTCAGGAGGCAGGTTCGACGGTAGAATGATATAGTGATAGCTTTCCTGTCATATTATGCCGACTCGATATTGTTTGGGACCAATCCGTCGTTGCGAACAACTTTTTATATTTAATTCTGGCAAAGAAATTCTTAATCCACGCATACGAAGTCGCGGGTACGAGGCTAGTCTGCTATAATAGGACAAACGATTTATTGCATTGACAAAAATACGAAGAACCTTATTGGATCTATGCCGACAAACGCTTTCCTAGTACGGTAGAAAGTTGCAAACGAAAGAATCGATGCCTCGCGCGTTTCATAGAAAAAGGCAGGTTAAGGAACACCTCTTTAGCTGGGGATCCACCAAGCGGACAAAACGTTTTCAACCGTTTGAAATGTTTGAGAACTCAGAATTTGTCCGCTGTAGACGAGGATAACGCGCACGAACAAAGGTTTGCGGATGTTTGCAGGTGTTCCGACAGAAGTCGGTACATAAAAGGAATTCGTTGTTCGTGCGCGGACAGTGCGCATTCGGTGGAGACAGTTTCCACGACAGAGGTGCGTGTTCCGAACAGTATCAGTTTTAAGCGCATTTTAAACCTTAGAAATAATATAACTATGAACTGGGATAGTTAAAAGTTTAAACTGTTAATTTAATCATATAAATCAAAGCCGCAGATATGGTAGAGCAGTCACAAATATTATCACAACAAAATTAAAAATCATGATGCGTCGAGCGAAATTGCAATAGATATGGAAACCACTATTGATGTTGTTAAGGGAAAGTAGATTCTTTGCTCTCCTCATTCAGAAGGGAAAAAGTTGAACGACAGAACACCATGGTGACATGAAAAGGTGTGTAATTTTATAATTTATTTTTGCTTCATGTTTTCTATTATTACATTGTTACAAAGTAGGTTGGGAAATAATAGTATTTATCTCATTAAAGCACTCCTATAATCTGTTCTTAAGTAATATAGCAGTAGCCTTCAATTTCTTGTTTTAAAAAAATATATCCAAAATTTACGTTTCTTCTTTTTTTTTATATAGTGCCTCCGTCTTCACTTAAAACAGACACAATTACAAAACATGCAGCGCTAAGTTTTCCTCTAGGAACCATTTGGACACTGCAGGTAGCAACTGGAACGATGCCAAATGCTCGCACACGAACTGTTGTTTGTGAATATTTGGTTGGTGGAGACAACAAGCAAAACCACCGGACTGCCAACACAAAGAAATTTACAAACGCCAAAACCGTTTGTAAACTATGCGCGCTTGGTGGATCCCAGGCTTTTTTAAGCACAGCGAACCAAAGAATTTGTTAATGCTGTTATAAACCATTGCCTTCTGTTTGTTGTTGAGGACGACCTATGTACGGAAAGACTGTTAGCGCGGCTGCTCTGAGCCGGGAGCTGAGCGACGACGACGAAGAAACGAAGTCAGCTGAGGTTTGCTTTTGGCTAACGCAACTCAGGACGTCACTTTGGAATGTGCCCGGCAGTAATGAGGCGCACCGACCGACAGATGACCTCGTGGCGTAACTGATTGCGGAGAGTCCTTGAGGCAGTGTGCTCGACTTATCTGCCATGCTACGGTAAAGAAACCCGGCGGTGGATAAACACTCTTCCTTCGTTCAACCCTAGGCAACGACCTGAGATTTAATCATGCTCTGAATTATGATTTGTTCACCATTTGCCTCATTTTGAAACTTCCAGAAATTTCATCGACTTCATTTCCACTATCCCTGTATGTCATTTCACTAGAATTCAGGAGTCCGCAAAGTGGTCGATATCGACCCCTCGGGGTCGATAAAAGTTCTCCAGGGGTCGATTAATACACGGGGGTCAAAAGGGAGTTGATTAATACAAAGAGGACAAATTCAACCGTCTAGAGAAAAGTAGGAATGTTCAACTATAGCTCATCCCCTCATCCCGTCTGTTTGGAAATTATGTGAAGTAAATCATAAAACTTTCAACCATGTACAACAGTATCAAAATATAAATTTACCAAGAGGCGGCCACCACCGTTATCCATCACATTAACTAAAACTGATCACACCAATCTATGAGGAAGGCACGGGAAACCCACCACAGTTAAATTTTTCTTCGTAGTTTCTAAGACTTGGCATACCCAAGATGGCAGGTGGCGAACATTATAACATTGAATCAACAGCCCACGAAAATAAGTAACTCACTAGTATAATCGGAATATGTAATTTCATGCTTTTCAAGATCCGTGTTAATTCTCCCATTCCTTAACTCAAGTGGAAAGGAAAATTTATGAAATAGGGCATGAACTAATTAAGAAAGCTTATTTCATCAACTTTAAGTGCCTTGTTTGATGGTTATGTAATTTTTAAATCTTACACTACTCCTTTCTTGCAGTTTTATGTATATATATATATATATAAAATATCCGTAATATGTGTTGGTATGTAAACGCTTCAATAAATATTTTGTGATAAATATGACAATATTTCACTTTGTATGATCTCTAAGTTTAACATATTCTCACAGAAATACACATTTATCATGTTATCACTTTCTAGCTGTTTAACATTTTGATCACCTTCTGAGATAATAAAGACAATCTTAACCTTTTACTACGGGAAATTCCCTTGTTCAACGAGATACGAGATCTCAATTATCAACAAGAATTTCCATGAATGAAAATAAATTCCGTTCTAGCTGATTACTGGCAAGGAGTGGACCAGTTTTACGGACTCTCCTCAAGTGTGTGATAGTACCGGATCAAGTGGCGATAACACTTGATCCAGACATGATGCTGTAACCTCTAAATATTCTCATTCAGCTGCCAGTACGTAAACATGGCCCACCATATACGGATTCCGTTACTGTTTGTCCTAAGTGTGATCGTTATGTTAGCTGGAACGCTGCCGACTACTTCGTCTAAAACCTCTCAATCACCACAGGTGACAGATATAAATGATGTTAACATCACGATCGTGGACGACGCACTCCGCCGATGTCTGGAACAGGAAAAGGTGTTGTGGAGAAAAGATGGCAGATGCTACAGACTGCTCTTTCGTGGTCCCTGTAGAGAAGATTCTTGGCTGGTGGTGTAAAAAAATTACTTCATCTCCGGAAAAAGGTTTTCAGGTACCTATTGACATCATTTGTCTAACACTATAAACCCAACTAACTCTAAGTGAGTAAAAATGAGACCTATAATTTCTTTTACTTCATGCCTTTTCGCTTAAATATCTAACTTTTAGATTATTCAATAGGCTGCTTAGCACACCTCGTCATAAGAAGAATTCAACGACGAATTTGTTTTAGTAATCTGGCTCAGGATGCAAAGAAAAATGTGAGTTATATGTTAGAGATTTTTGTATTGAAGTTATTACGCTGAGATGACGTTGATAGCAGTAAACAAATTTGGGATTATTGTTAATATGTAAATACAATTTTTCTTTTCTACATTGTTTGATGCAAAATTTAGATTAAATGCTTCATTGAGCCTAGGTAGTAATTTATGATCTCCTTTATCAACCATAACGGTACATTAACACGTAGACACCAATAGTGAACGATGTTTCTAATACGTTTTATCATCAAGATTGTGATTGAGAGATATACAAATCCTGGTATTTACAGCTTCTCTTCCTGTTTCTATCCTTACCAACATTTCAGGATATAACGAATTAAATCTTCTGTTTGTTTGAAATTACATATTATTCTTTAAATTATGTTTCTTCATTTCTTAGATTCTTCTGAGGTGTAAACGGTGAATAAGTAGTAAATAATTCAGCATCATGGCCGACCATGAGCAGTACCGTTTCGGCGTTATTTAAGTCTGACAGATATGTTAGCAGGGACGCTGTCTGCTAAATCATCGAAATTCTCTGGTGAGACGTGGAAAGATATTGGTGGATAAATTAGGAGACGTGCATGGATTGAGAAAAGATGACAGTGACCACAAATTGGCGCTCGATTTCACGCATAAGGGCGTGAGAAGATTTTCTTTGCCGGCCTCGGTAGCGTAGTGGCTAGAGTGTTAGCTCCGCGTGCCGAAGGTCGCCGGTTCGAGTCCAGCCGCGGGCATGGATGTTTAACTGTTGTGTGTGTCAATGTCTTGTCCGTGCTGTGGTGTGTCTAATTATCTGGAAAAATTCATCAGGCTGGCTGTGTGGCCTAAGATGCCGAAAGCCATTGAAAAAAAAAAAAAAAAAATCTTTCTTAGGTATGGGTATCAGAGATTAGAATAATGGAGAAGTGATTAAAATTTGCCAAAAACTCTAAAAGAATTTAAAGTTGATGTTAGTAGAGGGAAAAAGTACGTCGGAAAAGGAAAGGGTAAACGTGGTTGTGTAGGGAAATTGTCCCTTAGCTCGCGCTCCATTGAAATTAAATTTAGTTAAACCCTATATATCAAACAGAGCTATAGATTGAGTGAAAGGGCTTGAGGCAATAGACGGAAAAAGAGACGAAATATGGGAATTAAAAATTAATTTTATCTACCATCTTCCATGTTTCCGAAAATAATCCAATGCTTTCCATTTACCAAAAAATATTTGCTGGGAAATTTAATCTGACTTGAAGACTTTTTGATTTGGAAGAAAATAAATCGAGAACACATTTCGTTTACCACAAATACAGAATAAATGTCGGCTTGTAGCATGTTGTCACTAGTGTCCGACCGAAGATCATTCTTTGGCCGAAGCCGAATGTACGGCTCTTCGGATAACATTCGGCCGTAGACGAAGCTGAAGATTCAAAAATAATTGTATATCATAGAATACTGACACGAAGCATATATGACATGCAAATACTGAAATGTTATTTTGTTTTATATCTCTTATTGTTGATATAAATTGCATCTTTACAATCATTATAAACACAGTTTTTAATATTTATTTATTAGAATAAAACAGTAAAATAGAACCAAACCAGGTTTTAAGCAACACAATTTAGCAAAATTAAATGCAGTTATTTTTATTTAGCAATAATAATTGAAAAATTCTCGACTGACATATTTCGGAATGACAGCAAACAAATAATGCTACCAGCAACATTCATATTTTGGAATGACCGCGAAAATAAGATAAGAGAAATCAGGGCCAGAACAGATTCATTTCTGTACTCATTTTTTCCACGAGCGATTAGGGAATGGATCAGAAAGGATTTACCGGGCGACTAAATTTAAAATCCGGCAGGAGTAACTTTCTATAAAGCACTTCGGCCATCCTGATCTGGATTTTCCACGGTATAGCCACTGCTTTCCTACTATCTTGCTGCCCTTTTCATTTCCACGCTCACTTCACCGATGCCTAATGTCTTTCCACCCTTCATCTTACCCAGAGCTGATTCCATTTCTCCCCAAGTTAAATCTTTCTCATTCTCTCCTACACGGTTGTTATTTTCCTTCATCTCCTGAACAACTGTATCATCATGTGACCAATTTGGGTTCAGTAAGGTTTCAAAATACTCCTTCCAAATCCTTCGTAGTTTTTCTGAGCTTTTTATTTCGTTTCCATCTTCATCCAGCATGTTGACATTTTCTATCCTCTCTTTCCTCTTCCTTTTTACCATTCCATATAATACTTTCTTATTTCCTTTGCTATCTTCTTCCATCATGTTGGTCCATTTCTGCAGCCACGTCCTCCTTTCCTCCGTTACTATGTTTTGGCCTCCTGCTTTTTCTTCACGTAGTTATCCCTTGTCTCCTGTGTCCTCTGCTTGAACCATTTCCTAAAGGTCCTGTTATTGAGTTCCACTGCTTGTTTTACTCTGTCATTCCACCATGCTATTTTTATCCACCTTTTGGTTTTACCAGTCCTTCCACACACTGTTTCTGCTGCTTGGACTAACGTTGTTTTAAAATATTCCCACTGCTCTTCCACTGTCCTCATTTCCGCTATTGGTATCTTACTCCTTATTATTCTCTGGTATTCCTCTTCATTGCTCTTCTCTTTTAACTTCCATATTCTTAATCTCCTATCCTGTCTTTCTGATTTTCTCCTCTCTGTCGCAATCCTCAGCTCCATTACTAATAGCCGGTGATCACTATCCAGTGCCTCTGATGGTATTACCTTCACATCTGACACACTCTGTTTTAATTCACCATTAAATGTAAAGTAGTCCACAACTGACTTCCTCCGCCAATCGCTACTGTACCATGTTACATTGTGGCTCTCTTGCTTTTTGTACCAAGGAATTTCCTAAGGATAATGGTCCTAAATTGTCAGAGTATTAGGTGGAAAGTAACCGATTTCCACGCTGCAATTACGACTAATGTTGTCGATATAATTCTAGGAACCTAGAGCTGGGTGATGCTAGAGGTTAAATCTAGTGAAGTATAGACAGGACTAGTTCAATTGGCGGAGGGGTGTTCATGGTCGTTAATGAAACCGTGTACTACTCTTTAGTTACTGGAACAGAAAACTTTTGCGAGTTAATATGGGTGTTAAAAATTGTCAGAAATTTAAAGTTCATAATACGGTCATTTTATCGACCACCAGATTTTTCATTAGATAACGCGGAGTATTTCAGACAATCACTTAATAGTATTTCTAAAAAATTTCAGGGACATAAATTGATCATGGGAGGAGATTTTAATATGCCTTCCGTTAACTGGGACACATGTACTGTCAGGTCTGCGGAAGATTTAGGTTTATAACAGAAACGTTCCTAGAATCGTTTGCGAAAAATTCTCTTAACCACATGATCGAAGAGCCAACGCTACAAAGATATCTTGTCCATTCTGGATATTTTTCTTACAAGCTATCCAGATATTGTAGATACAGCTTGTATAGAAGACGGTATAAGCGATCACAAGACGGTTGTGGTAACTTTAATATCTAGTCTGACGCTGAATTATGATGAAGATAAGCTCATATATTGCTTCGATAAATCAAATGAGACGGGTACGGTTGATCACTTGGCAAAACATTTGGAAACATACACGCTAAATACAAATGTTGAGGCACTTTGCAATAATTTTAAAGAAATAATATGGCGGGTGTAAATAAATTTGTTCCTAAGATATATTATAAGGCTGTAAGAACTTTCCGTGGCTCAATCTGGAGGTGATAGTTATGCTCAGGAGGCAATGGTGTTTACATACTACGGTAAAGAAATCGGACGACTCTTCTCATCGCCTTAAATTAGTCCAGCTAAGCGGAAGTGCGCAAGGCAATGTGTGAAGCTTTTTAAGAATTCCAAGTCAACAATTTATTTGAAGATCTAATTACTAATCCAAAAAAATTCTGGTCATATATCAAAGTAACAAGAAGCTATCGTAAGGTTAGGCTGTCACAAATGAAAGAAAACGGGGAATTATCAGAATCTAGTAGGTATAGAGAAAGCAGAAATTTTCAGTAATATCTTTAACAAAGCTTTCACTACAGAAAATATACAGGAGATCCCAATATTTAATAAGCGTAACCACAAAATTATGAAAAATCTCGTTATTGGCATCTATGGAATAACAAAACTGCTTAGAATGTAAAAACAAATAAGGCTCCAGGACCAGACCGTATTCCTCCTAAATTCTAATCCAGATACGCAAAGGAAATTGCACCATATTTGAAGAAATTATATAATACCTCCTTGGCTCAAGGAAACATACCTGGTAAGTGGAAGACCGCCATCGTAGTAAGTCTAGTACTAAAAAGTATGAATGTTAATGAGCCTAAAAATTATAGGCCGATCTCGATAACATCAATATTTTGCAGGGTTTTAGGATATATCATCTATCCTAATGTCATACGGCTTTTTGATGAAGAGGACCTTAGTATGTGCAGTGCTTGGAACCAAGTACTGTGATACTAGGAAGTTATTGAATGCGTTATCAAATCAGTGTGAAAACATTGGAATAAATCTAAACAAGAGCAAGGTAAATGTCCATGATAGTAGCAGAAATTATACTCATAGTAATTAAAAAATTTAAAAATTCATGAAATGTTACTTTCACCCTGGGAGTTCCTTACCCAAACTCTTAATTAGTGGTAATTAAATACAGTTTGGGAAATTATCTTGCAAAAACTATACATAATAACAATATTTCGGTAATAATATTGTATAGTAACACAAAAAATGAAATTTTTAATATTAATAACTTCAAACCATTTTTTAAACTGGATCATGAAATTCTCATTGATATCTGTATATTTATATACACATTAGTTTCTGATCTAAACTTATTACGTACTAATGAATCTGACTTGTTAATTTAATATTTTTTTTAACTGTGAGTATAGTTTACCTGTAATCGTTGAGAGACCACATATCACAGTAAGTTATGAAAATAATTTAGAAACCAACACTTTTTGGAAAAGGGGGAAAACACATGTATAAGTGGAAGAGAAAAATCAATAAAATTTCGATACCAATGATGATAAGCTAAAATTGTTTCCTTCTATTCGCCATTTAACCACCTATAATTATCATCACCCCAACAATTTTCACAAAACTTACGTTTTAACTGTGTTCAAGGTGATAAGAACTTTATTTTTATACAATAACGAAACTATGAATTAATGGGTACAAAAGTAATATTCAGTAATATTAAAACACACAACCGAAGCAAAAGTGGTCTGTAAACCAGAATAGTACCATCGGATAAAAATCATTAAGCTTCAAAAGTTAATTTAACATTCATTTGGAAATGTAGTTAGAATTGTTTTCATTATGTACCACAGGCAATGACAATTGAAGAATTTGAAATGTAGTGCTCTAGAAGGATTTTAAAAATTACATGTACCCAGTAAAATACGGAATAAACATGTATCGTAGTTGACAGGATAGGGAAGAAGTTTGTGGGAGTTAAATATATGAAGCAAATAATTGACGACGTTTATGGTTTTCTGTTTTGATGCGATGAAAGGATTAGTTGAGAAAAAAGATAGCTGGAAGATTCCATAAAAAAAGTCCATATAGTGGATACTGGAAAACTAAATCTGTTCCATAAAATCTTTTCGAGCTGTCCACCGTGATAGCCCGTCGGTAAAATTACAAGGCGACTTTACGGAGCGGATGTGTCGAATTTCGGAAGATTCCACGCTTATAAGGCCCTACGCAACTGACACACCGAGAAAGCCAACATTTATTCAAAATCTGTTCCATTTCTTCCCTCATGAGTTTAACGACGTCCCCTTAATATTTAATTTCCTGTTACGTACCTAACTCATCCTGTTTATAGATTTTTCCTATCATTTGCCACCTTTTACTTTTACTGAGGCGCTATCCCGGTGGAAAGCCTTATAAGCGTGAACCTGAACTATGCCGAAATTCGACACTTTGTCGCAAGATGGAGCCAAAGGCAGTCTCCGAAACGTCGCCTTGTGCTTTTACTGACGCGCTATGCCGGTGGAAATCTCGAGAAGGTTTTACTCAACTGACTCATCGAGAAAGCCTACATTCTTTCAAAATCTGTTCCATTTCATCCAACCAGAGTTTAACGACGTTCCCTAATGTTTAATTTCCTGTTACGCGCCTTACTAATACTCTTTCCAGATCTTTTCTATCACTTGTCAATGTGTAATGCATTTTTCTTTTGGCTAGGTGATGGTGTCATGTCGGCGCCGTCCCTGTAAATCTTCCCGGATACTGTGGTGGCCCACTCGACAGTGCGTGTCTTCCTGGGAGGCGAGGAGGTTGTGTCCAGGAGAAGGGATGGTGGCTAGCTACAACTCTCGCGGCCGCGCTGTTTGCGGCTGCTATTGGGACTTCGCTTTGGTCGAAGGTCGCTGCCGGCTCAAACTACGCCGCGGTCCGTGTGATGAAGGCGAGGTGCTCAACCTCGAGGGAACTTGCCAGGCCGACCCCTGTGGAGAGCTCAAAGCCGCTTCTCCTGACAGTACCTTCGTATTGGTGAACGGTCGCTGTGAGAAACTGGGGCAAAGAGACCACGGTGTGCTAATTAATGAATATTAGGATAGTTCAAGCGAATACTTATCGGCCGCGGGTGCACCAGACATGTGCTTCTGGAACACTGACGGAGAGTGTATCCTTAGAGCATTACCGCCGGAGATTTCCAAGTCGGAGAATTTTGCGAAGAAACTGCTACTGTCGTCTCGTCAGCGTCGCAATATGGGTTATTGGCTGATGTAGCCAACAAAACAAAATATCGTTTAGTGGGGGATAATATTAGGGTATGCCGCACACCGTTTGGAAGTGACAAACCAACGATTTGTTTAATTGGAAACCACCTATTAGATTCTACATCTTACCCGTAATTTAATATTTGATATAATCAAAAAAGGTGGTTGCTAGTTTGTTTATCTAATTGTATATCTTGTAATAAGGTAGTGTACCTATTTTAAATGTTATAAATGTTAGTATTATTTTGTTGAAGAACTTAGAAAATCCCTTTATCTGATGTGAGGTAGGCACTTTTTTGGACTTATGGTTCTTTTTCTTTTTTTGTCGCCAGTTCGTGGACAAATAAAGAAGATAATGTTGTTAGAAACAGCCACGTAAAAAGCTGTCCCTGACGTTAGTGTCATATTTATCTTGACTTGTTTGTGTTCGGTGTTGATGAAGTTTGTCAACGGCATTTAAATATTTTCTCCGTAATGATATGAAACCGTTAGCCAAACATAGATTTGCAGTAAGTATTTTTTTAAACCATTAAACTTTAACATATTTTTATTATATTATTAATTGAAAACACCTTGATTTTTCTAAATGGTCGGAAAAGTCGTAGGCCATGGAAATAATGTATAAATAAATCAAACTGAAAATCACTTGTCAATAATGATAATAGTCTAGCTCCTCTTTTGGTAAGATTATGCTATAACAACCATTTTTCTACTATTATTTCCAGAACATTTTCACTTCATACTTGCTTCTCCATTTATCTTTCAGCAATCTTCCACAAAACAAGAAAGCTTTAATTTTTCATCTTTCGCTTTCCCTAAAATCAAAATTTTGCTTTAATAATGGTTTGAACGGTGTTTTCTGATTTACTATTCGGCGTTTGAAACAGAAAGGTGATTTCCGTTTCCTGCTTCTCGTTTCACTATTATGTATGACTTGGTCTGTGATTTTGTTTGGTAAATAATAGGTTAACCTTACATCCTCCACTGCAGTGTATCTCAAAGTGGGGTACACGGGTTCGCCAGTTGATCGTAGGGGGCTGTTGACAAGATTTACATAATGGTGGATAGGTTATCTCAAGGGTATAACACCAACAATGATGAATATCGCTCAACTGCCAGGGAAATTTTATAGTGCTATGTGGAGCTGAAGGTTTGCGAAACACTGCAGTCTACGGTATTTACCTCCATTTTGAAATTATTCTGACGTTATTTTTAACAATTCTTTCTTTAACTTTAAGGGGTTCCGGTAGGATGGATAATGATGAATTTTGTAATTTAATTTTTTTGCTGATTATTGATCTTTGGAATGTATTCTTTAATTTGGTGTATAATACATGCATATTTCTAACCTAGAAATGCTTTAAAAATGGCTGTGTGGGCGTGGCAGTCTTCTCAGCGTCAAAATGGAAGGGATGAAAAGGATTTTTGAGAGGTTAGCAGCTGATGGGATACAGTATACGAGTGAAACCAAGATCAGTATAATCGTTCACAGAGAATGCGCTGAAGTTCTAGTTAGAGATTTACATACAGAATTGGCATAGATAGCCTTATGCCATACAACTTAGACCTCTCGCATATGCTAAAACTAGTTTTAACATATGCGAAAAAACTACTTGACAACCTTCGCCGTTACCCTTATAATGAGAATGAAGCTATTTGTTTATCTTCGCAATCTGTGCAGGTTAATGACAAAAAACTTAGGGTATTTGGTATACAACAACAATATCGTTCTATCGTGGTATTGAATGGAGAAATACCTGATTCGTCGTTTTTTAAACAAGGCATACCTATTATTGCTGTAGATGGAGGAGCAAATAGGCTTTTATCAATTGACGTACAACCTAATCTTGTAATAGGAGATTTGGATAGCTCGTATAAATTACCTGAGAGACGGGGATTCAAAGGCATTCAAGGCAATTGAATAGCTGAAACCTTATGGACCAGATTTGACAATAAATAAGCTAGAAAGTATTGCACATGTGCAAAAAAGAATGGGTACCCGCTTGCAATGCTTGGTATCAGGATGTAGAGGTAAAATGATGGATGACGGTAAAGGGTTGCAGGGGAAGAATAGACTTACAGAAGGCATAATTAATATCTTACAAAAGTATTATGGAATGGCCATTAGACATAGCAACAACAGTGTCGAAGAAATGAAACGATCTGTTTGGGATGTCTTATTTCATGTTGCTTCAACTGAGTCTGCTCTCAACCACGGAATCTGCCCCAAAGGAACTGATACATAGTGCAAGTACAACAAAGCACAAGCAGCAGGCCAAACATTTGTGCACATGGATGGTTTACCATATGCTGTCATTGAGGAACTTAAGCCTATATTCAGGGATCTATCTGATGTACAGCTATTGAAGAAATCCAAACGATTGCATCAACAGTTTTATTTGGTCAAGAATTCCAAAAAACTGGTTTTGTATCATTTAATGCTCTTCATTTTGGTGTTTATGATGCTGTAATGACTTTTAACAATGACATCTTGTGAATGTGTGAGGCATTGAAGGAACTGAGTATTAGCGTTGGGTATCACACCATACGAGCTATGTACAGGCTTGAGCAGGGAAGTGTTAGGGTATCAGAGAAATTACTGAGAGAAGTGGAAGAAAAGGCACGACAGAAGAGAAGAAGAATAAAGGGAAGGCTGAAAGAAAGCTATCAGGTCGATCCAAATCACCCTAGTTATGGTTCTGGAATGCACTGAAACTTTGACAGCATTTTCCCGTAAGTTTACATTTTGACAGTTTTAGTGTATCTTTTCCTGGAAACTTCCCACATGAACTTCCTGAAACTTTTACAGATTTGAAGGTATGGTTCTGTCAGTATTTTACCACAGGGATATTGTATTATACCTTATAGTTTGTAAATGATTAACTGGACAGCACCTCCAAAAGTGCAAAAAATTGGAATATTGGAATACCATTATAGATTCACCCTATTTTGTTTCAGATTTGATCAGAATTATTTGTTGAGAAAAGGTACAATGAAGTTCGCAAGAAATATACGGAAAAATACACCCTACCGGAGCCTCTTAAGCTTCATATTCATTCAGATTTACAAATTTGAAAAGTCCTGTACAAATTTCACATAAATGTTTGATAATTAAAGGACTTACTGCTTTCGGAGAAAAAAAAATCTCTGTCTGTCTGCTTTTGTTGTAATCCTTGCTTGTGGCATATGTTATAATTTAAGTTTTCTACCTAGCGGAATTATATTACATCTTCTCTAAATGTCTTTTTAATTTGCTATTCACTAGGATACTATTTTCGTCGATTTAACTGCTTATCACAGTCATGGTCTAGCTCTATTTATATTTACTTCACGAAATTTCCTAGGTGTAGAAGATGTCATCAAAAACTGTGTGATGTAATGATTTAATTCATATGTAGTTTATATATTAATCGAATATCCTATTTCTCAGATTAGAATGTTGCAAAAAATTAACAATTTAGACTTGATAAATAACACAAATATATTTTTATAAATCTACCAACCTCATGAACCTACTCTTCACTTTTTATTCATTTTTCTAATATTAACTGTAACGCAAGAAATGATTCTCTCGCATCCCGGATATTTCCCAAAACAAATTGGTCTTCACATCATTCGCCTTCCACTTTGTTCTTAAATATCAGTTCTAGGAGAAAGATACTTCTTTTATTTTTCTACTTGATTATTTTTCTGCTCTCCCCCTCATTAATACGCACTATTCAGTACTTTTGTCTTAACATTTTAACTGTTTTAACTATCTGTTTTTTCGGTATTACGCATTCGGCTTTAGTTGAATTTCTTTCACAT
>JARYHS010008074.1:32389763-32442820 GCA_031002005.1 Vandiemenella viatica | reverse complement strand
GCCCACCACGCGAATCATCGCCAGTGGCTGTCGAGGCGCTGCCGAGGGAGCGAATAAAGAGGGACTCCAGGAAGAAGTCGCCCCCCCCCCTTATCTCCGGCAATGATTCAATTGCCAAAATCATGGACACCAGGCCAGTGGCTGCTCCAAGAAACGCAGGTGCGTCAGATCTGGGGATGATCACCAAACGGCAGACTGGTCCACAGCCAGAGAGGAGGCAGTCTGCTGCAACTGCGGTGGTATGCACGCGGCTTGTTTCTCTGGCTGCGATCTCAAGAAAAAAACTTCGGGCGAAGTATCGCACGAAAATAGCAGCAGCCTCCAAGCGTGCCCACCAAGAAGCAAACACCAACCAGCCTCTCCACCACCACCGACAGGTGGCCAAGATTGCGCGCAGGCCGGACCTGCGGCCAGCGACGCACCGCCAACGTCAACACCCAGCAGCACTTGGCTCCAGTCGACAGCCGAACGGCCGCCAAGATGGTCAACCAGCGGACCACTGCCACGTCTGCCGTACTGGACCAAGTGACCAACTCACGGTGGTGCTGACGCTGCTAACGCAGCTCATCACCGCCCTGATGCCGAGAACGTCTACAAACTTTAGCAAATCATGGCCTATCAAAAGCCATGTCAAAAAATCAAATACAGGCAACAGTAGAAGGCATCCAGCCTGGGACTGTTAACAACATAGTAGCGAAGACTAGTTAGATGACGCTGCGCTACATTGCCAGCCGAGATTGGTCAAAGTTAAAGAAGATGGTAAGCTGCAGAATTTCTGACAACGGAATGGCATTGAGTTCGGGATCTAATTAAAATACACTCCCTTGGGATTACAAGAATATTTAATACATAATTAAAACAATTTCATCTCCAGAAAGTACATGATTTTATACAACAGTGGCTTATCTAAATCAAAAGACAACCCGATATTTACTGGCAGTAATTTTAATGGTTGTAGGCAGTTAATAAAAAAAGTATATTAGTTCACTTATCTACTTACGTCATTTGATGTTAATTGTTCCGGTAACGAATATACAGCTACAACATCCATTTTCGTACCAAGGAAGTTTATAAATAGAATTAAAAGTTGGCAAAAATAACAGGAACTGTGATAAAAATAGCTGACTACTATATAAAGCCAAATAAGAATGACTCTTGCAGTTTATAAGTAGGTTTAGTGTTCTATTGCACAGCCCCTATCGTTAATACATCAGAGGTTAAGGTATGGCATGTAGTTTGTAAAAATAACACCATTGTTGGTGTAACTGTGGCTTCAGATCTGTTGATCCACAGATGTCTGAAACTGTCATTCCACCCAGCCCCATGCATCTTCTGTAAACGTTTCTGGAGACTTGGGAGGGCCAATAACGTTCCGACTTTGGAAAGGCTGTCCCTTGTTGTATGTGGGCCAGAATTATGCAGTTAAAAAATTGACAGTTGTAGTCACGCTATGAAGGGAATCACATGAGGCTGTAGAAACTCTTGGATGTATCGTAGTCCTGACGATGGTTCCCTGATAAATGTAAAGAATGACCAAATCCCATAGAAGATCGCTCTTCACGCTATGGCAGCAACTTCTCTTTCGAATCCCCGTCCGGGCATCCAGATTTGGGTTTTCCATGGTTTCCCAAATCACTCCAGGCGAATGCCGGGATGTTTCCTTCAAAAGGCCATGGCCGAATTCCTTCCCAATCCTTGCCCCCCCCCCATCCTGTCCCGTCTCTAAAGACCTCACTGTTAGAGAGCAGATAGAAAAAAAAGCAACTTTTCGTGCGGCGTGTCAGTCAACAATGAACTCCGAACTCCGAACTGGTGAACTGTCCAGTTCTATTCATACCTGAGGAAGGAGGCCATCCGAGGCTAGACAAAATGCTTCGATATAAAAGAACCGTCCGTGCCACCCATACACAACAGAGATGCAGACGAATCGTTGGTAGCATCACTTCAATGGAACGTGGCTTGATGAGGGGCGAAGTTGCATTCATCTGGGTAATGGAAAGAGGCGCCGTTGGGAGAGTTCATGCCTGTTAGAAGATGATACGCTCCTCCGTTCTGATGATAGTCGCTGATCGTCAAGACGCTTCCCTCTGGGTATATCTTCCTTCACACCTCTAGTATTTCCAACACCGTCAGATGGGGTGTCCAAAAAGATCGAGGTGGCATGCAATATGAAGAAACTGACACACTCCCTCCTGAAGCCGAACGATTATCTCTCTCTCCAACTCTATAAAATGTATTGACGAGACCTGTGTCCTACTCACTGATGTTCACCTTGGAAGCACCTTGAGTATACTGTACACAGATTCGTCCTACGGCCGATCACATTACTAGAAATGTAACATCCCCTGATGGTAGACCTATGCATCTACAGCAGCCATACTAAAAGTGTTGTAATTTTAACCATGACGGTGCTGAAAACGAATTTTCATCTCCTTGGGATCATTTGCTATGAGTGCACCACTTATAAAGAGAGTGAGTGTATGTAAACACAAAACAGAAAAGACAAATTTCTTTTCCCGAATGAAATGTGCTTTTATATGAGTGATATGCCGGGTGTTTCAAAAATGACCGGTATATTTGAAAAATCAATAAAAACTAAACGTGCAGCGATAGAAATACACCGTTTGTTGCAATATGCTTGGGACAACAGTAAATTTTCAGGCAGACAAACTTTCGAAATTTGTTACTATTTTCAACAACAGATGCAGCTGGAAAAATCTAAAGTACGATTATTCTAAGGAATAAATAATTTTTTCATAGCAAACTTGCAATCTGTGAAACGCTTACAGCAGAAAGACACAGAATGGCGAACTCACAGACTGCGTTACGTCTATTTCTTTCAAATCGCCTGCAGCGCCAACTGTTGTTGAAAATTGTAACTAATTTCCAAAGTTTGTCTGCCTGAAAATTTACTCTTGTCCCAAGCATATTGCAACAAACGGTGTATTTCTATCGCTGCCCGTTAAGTTTTTATTGATTTTCAAATAAACCGGTCATTTTTGAAACACCTGGTAGATAATTCCAGGTGAGGTTTATTTCCCGGAACGTTTAATTATGATTCCACGTCAAACTGTGGTCCAACCACGATAAAGAAACATTCTGGCAAATACCGGCGAAGGATTTGGCCATCTAGATGATCAAACATGAATCCAGTCGAGTATGTCTGGGACATGATCGAAATCGTCCTGCATAGGCAACACTTACAAAATTACGGACTGCTGCTGAGGAAGTGTTGCTGAATATTTCTTCATGGGAATTTCGACGCTTTGTTGAGTCTATGTCACGTTCTGTTGCTGCACTTCGCTGGGTAAAAGGGCGTCCCACATGACGTTAGGAGGCATCACATGATTTTGGGCACTTCAGGATATAAAGCTGATGGTAGGAACAGAGCACTGAGGGGACACCCCGGCCCACTTGTAAAACTCATCCGCATCTACATCTCTGGAAGGTCATTCAGAGTGAGGTTTGGTAATGACTTATCCACACGCCGTCCCATCCACGCAGGAGTACCACAAGGGTCAGTACTTGGCCCTGTGCTGTATAATCTCTACACTTCTGATATCCCGGCTCCGGCAAACGTCCGCACAGCTCTATATGCTGATCATACAGCATTTTACACCGCCCACAAGTACAAAACTGAAGCCATCAGACGACTCCAAGCAGTTCTTCATCAAACTGAGGCATGGGCAAGACTCTGTCGAATAACCCTCAATACAGCTAAGACCCAGGCAATTATGCTGACGAGGCGCCTGGGGTAGCGCAACAGACAGCGAGACCGAACTCCAAACCTACATCAGTTTGGGGATTCGTTTCCAAGACTGGATTGGACCGTCTGCAAGTATTGCAGAATAGAGCACTCCGTCGAGCTCTCCATGTGCCGAACAGATTTCCCACAGCCGACCTGCATGCAGCTACAGGTGTTCCATACCTAAAAGAAAGGATAATCCAAATAACCAACTCTTTCTACAGAGCTGCAAGGAAATCCACTAACCCTCTCATTGCCAACCTAGGGCAATATTACGATACCTTTGACAAACACAAGAGACCACTGTCAATATTGACAAGAAATTGATACCACATGAGCGACACAAATGACATACCACAAGTAAAGAACAACATCTTGAAATGACTGAAGGAAATGTCAAACGACAAAGCCTTCTCCCCAACTGCTTCTAAAGTATAAAAGCAGAAAATGCTCTGGTGTGTGTACAGAGCACTGAGGGTAAGGACTCACTTTCCGTAATGAGTGTTGTATTTGCCCTCACATTAAAATAATTTAGACGCAAGGATGAATGGAACCTGCTTGAATTTTAAATGCAAAGTAGTTGGTCTCCGCCTGATTCAGAAGGAGTGTTGAGTCACAGCTTACAGCTAAGCTGGCTCTGCATATAGAAGAGGACATAGCACAGCTGTATAAGAGGACGACGGGAAGAAACAAGGGAATGGTTTCCTTGCACTCTTGTCGGTGTTGAGGATGCGTTCCCTTGCATTCTGCGTGGTCCTATGTATTCTGGCAATTGCCCGCTAGGATGAGGTGATGAAGGAGACTTGTTGAGTTATAAATTTCCTTTTCTTTGTTAAACTATCTCGAAATTTTGAGGACT
This sequence comes from Vandiemenella viatica, assembly GCA_031002005.1. NCBI lineage: Eukaryota > Metazoa > Arthropoda > Insecta > Orthoptera > Morabidae > Vandiemenella > Vandiemenella viatica. The sequence goes on along the minus strand of JARYHS010008074.1, from coordinate 32,438,216 downwards.
TACCGTAGGACGGAAAAGCGTCGACGACTCTAGATCGCTATTATGGACTCTCTCAGATATATATATATATATCAGAAGAACATTTCTGTTCCTGCTGTCATCCATGGAGGAAGGAAATATATGGAGACGACGCAAGAGACCTTCACCACGCATTGAAGTGAAGCAGGGCGGAGGAGGAGTGGGGGGGGGGGGGCATGGCTGGAGTGGAGGGGGCATGGCTGCTTCCATACAGACACGGGGAATATGTACAAAAACCTCAAGGGGACTCTAGGATAAAGGTGACGCCGCAATCTGGTGATGGATTATTATGTAACTCGATATGAAAAATAAAAAATGAAGAATAAAATTTTTTGATATCCTGCTTAGTTTTCGAGATATTCTGTCCCAAATGTGAAATGGTTTTGGTTGAAATTCAGAAAAAAAATCGATCAAAGTCGAATTTGATGATGGATTCTTATTTAAAAAGACGAGACAAATTAAAAATAAAGAATAAAAATTTTCGATATCTCACCTAGTTCTAGAGATATACTGTATCAAAAGTTAGGTGTCTTGAGTTGAAATGGAGAAGAAAAATTTCGCAAAAGTTAAATTTAATGATCAATTCTTATGTAACACGACGAGACAAATCGAAAATAAAGAATAAATTTTTTCGATATCTTGCTTAGTTTTCGGGATATACTGGGAACATCGCAATTGTTTGGAAGCGCAATATCTCCGCTGCCGCCACTGCGCATGCGCGAGCCTGCTTCACCAATTTAACGTCACTTCTCCTCCAAATATTTCCTTCCTCCATGCTGTCATCCAACCGGCACAGTTACCTAACGAGACCGTACTCTCCACTATAGCTAATCGTCGTGAAACAAACGTAAGAGTTTTTCATAAAGTACCGACGAATTTATTCTACTGCATAGACTGCAGTGTCTCTCAAAGTGGGGTACGCGAACCCTTCGGGGTTCGCCTGTTGATCGAAGGGGGTTCGCGACAAGATTTACATAATGGCGGACTCATTGTTGCCCATTGTTGCTCATTGTCGCTCGGTCACAGTTTTTTGTCAAAGGGGTTCACCATCGGCTGGAAAATTTTATAGGAGTACGTGGATTCTAAAGTTTGAGAAAAAGTTACAACTCACTGAAGGTGCGGAAATATACTTTTACAGAATTTAGACGGCCTCCCTTGTTTCAAAATGCTGAAACATTCACTAGCTCACAGCACACTTGTAACTGCAAATTCTACTGAACCAGGAACTACTGTTCAATTAACACATCGTGGACAGTTCCAGAAAATCTATGGTCGGAATTTCAAATATTTGTTCTATTTTTCTTAGTAATGATTTCACAACTACCACAAAACAAAAATTTGTAATGTTATGGGAGTTATAAGTTGACTAGAAAAATGAAAAACATAGCTGGTTAGCAATGAATACAGAACTCATGACCACTAATCATAGCTGCTGGGAGACTCATTTAATTTAATTTAATTGCAATGGAGCACAGGCTCCGGTGGCAATTTCCCTACACCCCCATCTTCCCCCTATCCTACACCCATCTATATTTGCCCTCTACAAATTTTATCTTTAAATTCTTTCAACATTTTTGGCAAAATTATTCATCATTTCTCTTGGTAACTCATTCCAATCCCTGACACCCTTACCTAAAAAAGAGAATCTTCCCACACCCTTGTGCCTGAAATCGAGTGCCAGCTTGTGTTCATGGTCATCTTTTCCCTTCCATGCACTACTTTTCATACCTATTGCAATATCTTTCCATGCCTCATCACCAGTATATGCCCTGTCCACTCCCATGACCTTCCTCATTCTCCTCCTGTCTTGCAATGAATCCCATTCCAGCTCCTTTATCATATCCGTCACTGATTGCATTCTGCAATAATTTCCAGAAACAAATCTAGCAGCCCTTCTTTGCACCCTCTCCAACTCCAAATCCAAACAAAGGTAATTTAATGTGACTCCGTCCACTGCGAGCGCTTGAGTCGCGCGAACATACGCGAAGGCGACGAGATCCAAAATTGTTTGGATTTGTTAGCGCGAACACACAGTTCGCGCAATGGATATAGACAAGAAAGAGCCACTTTGTGGGATCAAAAATTATCTCAATACCACCAGAGGAATGTCCAAATGAAGGTGTGAGAACATTTTGGGAACAAAAATGAATTTACCAGGTAATTAATTCTATTATTTATTCATTTATCTAAACAAAATGCAATATTACGTTTCTATTATTTTCACACAGTATAGGCTTTCGTTTTTCTTGCTGTCATCAGTTTCTCTACTGGTTTGAAGTGATAGGTATTTGATGATTAAATAGAATATTCCTGACAACAATTATGGAAACAATACAATCACATAAAAACAAAAATTACTAGAAATCGTCAGTAAACGTTTTAAGTGAAAACAGAAAATATAAACAAGCATTCAGCAGCATATTTACCAATTAAACGCTTTCAAACATTCAAAATTTCATTCATAACCAATATTTCTTGCACTGTACTGCTTTTAATACAACAGTCATTCAGTTCATTTAAACCACTTTCATCCATTAAAACACAACATTGATGGAATGCTCATATAGATTTACAATCAATCATTTTGTTTTTCTCTTAAACAAAAATTCAATTAATTACGCGGATTGTAATTGTTGGTGAATAACCTTTGGTACGTAACAGTATGTATAGTATTTGTTATGTTTGTTATCGTTTCTAATAAAATTACTCAGCGTTATGTATAATATTACGAAACAAAACACCCTCAATTTATAACGATTATTTGCGGCGTAGTTCAATTCATCTAGTTTAGCTTTGTGACATTTGTTTGAGACGCCCGCGCCACATCAAATTACTTTTGTTGTGTCCCATTTTCAAGTAATTATTTTTCTCTTCAGACGAAATTATTTTTAAGTTTATAAGCATATTTTAATATAAAGTTAAATAGTTAATGGGTTACAAGATTAAAATTAAATGGTTGAGGGATACGTTTAGAAGAGAGTTAAGAAAATATTTGAAGAAAAATCAGGAAAAGGCGGAAAAGTCTCAAAACAGTGGCCCTATTTCAACCAAATGGAAAACTCCTTTCTTTTGGCAAAGATATTACTCATTCATTCCTCTCCCTTTTCTGCAGTTCTTCTTCTTGCTATAATTGTTGATTCCAATGCGTATTATTACAACTGAGAGAAAGGCATTTTTTTTTTGCACAAACAACAACAGAGAACTGGCGACAGAATCGCGCGAATCTGCTTTCAGTGGACGGGGTGTCTTCGCGCCAACACAGTTCGCGTGAATATAGGCGTATTCGCGCGAACATTTTTCCACTGGACGGCCAGCCTTACCACTTCTATTTCGCGTGAAGGATTGTTCGCGCGAATTCGCTTGCAGTGTAACCACAGCCTAATATTCCACGCTTCTATCATTCTTTATGAAATCTTCTGAGCATATGCCAGAGGGATGTTCAGTTTAGCCTATGGAGTATTTTATCGAGAAGATACTTGTAATTTTTATGTAATTCGACTGGCTTACACGTCAAGAAATCATTTTGTTTATTAGAACAGCGAGAGTGCACCGTTTGAATCTCAAAACATTGCTTGGTAATCTTAGTGTTCTGTGGAAATTTCAGTGACTGAAGGAAGAGCTTGAATCCAGAATCTGATGTGCTGTAGGATTGTATACGAAAATTCACAGACTAGTGGGACGAATACGATTTTCACATACTTTTATGGACGTGGATTTATAAACCAGGGGCAAAATATTTCTTGTTATGGATTTTAGTTTGTTCCCAATTCACCACACATACTGGCAGAAAACAATAAACAGAAAAAAAACTTCTTACACAAAGAATGTCACATTAATTGACCTTGAATTCTGTTACTACAATTATTAAAAAAATAAAAACTTAAGGAACTGTCCCGAAAGCACAAGAAAAAGCTTCAAGCAAGATCACTGTTGTAAATCCAGAACGCATTCGTGTTATAGTTTCAGAACACTTTCAACAAGAATAAAACAAATTATGTTACTCACCTAAGAACTATATAAAAGATTTGGCTCCGCCATTCCACATGAGAATGGAATCAACAGAAAAATGCGTATTTACAGTTTTGTATTATGTGCAAAGCATAAGAAGAGACGAATTTGATCAGTATAGAAAACTGAACATGCCACTATAAAATGTGTTGTTGCAAATATATGACGGAACAGGCTGAATTCCCGTCACGATGGCATTGCGTATACGAATGGTTTGCTTCGCGGGGAACGTACCAGCAGAGAGTTATTTTGGTTCGGGTTGTTATCGGTCTCCAAAGAGCAGTAAACATTTCGCTAGAGGATTATTTCAGAGCTGTAGAAAGCAATTAATGTATTTTTGTATGGAGTCTTGATCAAAATGTACACGACTAGAGGAGGTTTCGCATATGAAGTGTCAACTGAAGCACTGAACCACTTTCATATGGATTAGATTCGTTGATGATGGGAATAAATAAAGTTTGTTGCTGAAATGTAATTTGATAGCACAGGATAACATGAATATACACAGAACACACTGCAACGCGTAAACGTTTCGTAATTTTAACAATAGCAATGACATTGTGCGTGTAACTTCCTTACATAATTACTATACTTATTGTTACTAGGGAAAGCTATGTTCTTTTCTGATGACCCAAACACTCAATGAAAAGATCCGTCATATTATTGTTTGAAGAACTTAACGATATACCTCCTTCCTCTTAAAAGATGCAGGTATGATAGGGTGTCCTATTTTCCACTCAATTATTATATAGGCCTAATACTTATTTGCTGGGCATTGTCTGATAGTGGAAAATAATACAATATGAGATATATACTACATTCGCAATTTCGTTATAATTATAACATAATTTCACGTTTGCATTTTGGGGTACGAAAAATTAGGGGTAAAACGAGTATAATACAACATGCATTTTTGTTATCAGTCACTTGCAAACGTTACGAAAGTAATTACATAATCCGCTATAGATAATAGTATTTTGTATGGAATATAAAAGGATATTAGTAGATTGTTACGATGTGAAGTCTTATTTTTGAATTAGCTTCGTTTAAGTTGACTGTTAAATGTTCCAATCAAACCTATCATGTCACGGTAAACACATGCCAGCGAGAAAGAAAAAGATGTGTAATCAATCAATCGGAATTAATGGATGTCGTTCGTAACGCAGAAGTCATTAAAACATTTAGACCAGTAATTCTTGTGTGGATAGTGTCCATCTAAAATGGATACTAATGTGCCGTCACTTTAATCCTAAATTTCTCAACTTTCCGACTTCATATCAAAATAAAACTTACCCTATTTTACACCAAAGGTCATGAATTGTTCATTATTCAAAATTCAATCAAAATCCAACCAAGTGACGTAACAGAGTGGCAGGACAGGCTATATTTCACGGACCCCAGCTGGAAGGGTTCCGGCCCGAGATGGCCTGTCCCTTCCCCATTTTAACAGTTCCCGCCCGACCGGGACAATAGTAGAGCTAAACAAAAAGGTCACCCATAAATGGTGACCCCCAATTTTCTGCGCCCCCCCCCTTCCACCCTCTCTCAGATCCGGCGGGCCCCATCCCATGAATTTGCCATTGGCCTGAGAGGTACAGTATAGTTACGCCACTGACCCGACCAGTGGTTTTTGCGTAAATTTCGTTCATTCAAACAGACAGAGAAACGGACAAACTTTAAAAACAATACTAATATAATATAATTTGCTTACGGGATTAATGCTGCGTTGTATACTCCTACTTCTTCTTCTTTCCAACGTTTCGACCAGGGCTTAGGTCTTCATCAGGGGCCGTCTACCGATTCTGCTACAGTCTGTAGCAGAATCGGTAGAAACAAAAAGGCAGAAACAGAAGCACATAATTATGGAATGCAAGATTTTTTCAGTGTAAGGAATAAGAATTAAAAATCTAATAGTCTGGTCTCAACAGTTTGGATCGAAATTACGCTACTTATCCAAGGTATGTTCTTTACAACTTGTTGGTGCAACATGTAAAACTCGTGTAATGCCACGCTGGGGTTGGTATTATCAATACACGGTCATAATTTCTCTGGTTATCTGACACTCTACTATTTTTCCTAAGCGCTTGACCCTGTTCTCTGATCTCAAGACGTATCAGATCCATTTCTCGTGGTCATGTAGCATGCCTGCCGACCAAAGTTTAGGAAAATTACTTAATTGCCAACACATAAACGAGCATTGCTAAGACGCGAACGCCAGCCGTGGAAATGTACGGGCTAGCATGCTGGCCCCGCTTAAGTGTCGTCGGTTCGAGTCCGGCCTACGGCATGAGTGATTCTAATCAAGTGTTGTATTCGTTTTGTGTTGTCATCACAATTGTATCCCAAAATTACATGAAAGAAACCTGATACAATACTTATTTGAATGTGAATTTCTACTGACTAAACGATTGCAGAGACTATGCGCCTTATTTTCTTTTTTTTTTAAAAAAGTTAAAAAAATAAAAAAAAAAATAAAACAAAACAAAAAATAAAGCGCTAACAATATTCTTCCCGGTTTCGGCGGAAGACCTTAATGCCTTGTGAACCCAATGGAAGTTTTCCCGATATTTAAGCAAATATGATTTCTATTGCGATTTTTTCCCCTTTTTGTGGTAAGCATAGTGATGTGAGCGTGGAATTTTTCACTTGATTTATTTGTGTCATCATACCTTTTTCTGATTTTCATACACTTTCCTACAGTTATTAAATTGCTGTAGAACGATTGCTCCATACATATGGTTTCAGATCCATCTTAATCACAGATCAGTTTTTTGGTACTACAGGATACAGGACTTTGAAGAATACTCGTTTTGCTAGTAGTGATTTCCTTTTTAATCATCCTTAAGTAATGGAATTATCTTATTTCTTCCAATATATGTGTTCCAATTCTGATATTCAATCTGTTATTATTACTATTTTCACTGCAGTTTGCACAATGTCCAGTAATTTTTTGCAAATACTCATTCTTACCTATGAGGAAAAATTGTCTTGTGTTTATTGTTACCTTATCTTGAACATTTATGACACAAATTAATTTCTTTCATTTTATTCGTTAATCACACTTCGTGCAAGCTACTTTATATTTACGTATTTTTTCACATTTTTTGTATCCACCTGCTTCTTAATTTTTATTTCTGTCGTCATTCTCCCAAATACTTTAATGTAAACCCATGTTTTTCCTATTCTGAGTTTATCTCTTCATATCAATGAAAGCATTGCAAACAGACTTATATTCTTGATATATTCTAGTAATTATCTTCATTGTGGTGTTTCCTGCACTAAAAAATTAACCAGTTTTTTTTTTGACGTCTTTCGTCAGGTTTGATGCAATCCTCCATCCCTTCCTATCTTGTGCTAACCTCCTCAAGTCTACATATCCCTTACAAACTACGTCCTCAATTATCTGCTTCATATATTCTAATCTCTATCTTCCTCTACAGTTCTTCCCTTCGACTGTTCCCTCCACTAACAAATTAACCAAACCAGCATGTCTCAAAATATGACCTACCAGCCTGTATCTTCTTTCTGTAAGCTTCTTTCACAAACTTCTCTCCTGGCTCATCATTTCCAAAACTCGTTCCTTTAGTACTTTGTCTGTCCATTTAATTTTCAGCATTCTTCACCCTCTGTATAAAATTCTTAGTCGTCGTTCTGTCACTTCTTTCCTTATTCATGACTTCCAAAAGAAGCTCTTCATAAACTTAATTTTTGACATCCTTCTACAGCCTTCCAAACGCTTCAATTTTGCATCTTTCTGATATACCTTCAGTCCAAGTATCACTACCACAAAGTGATGTAGCATCATACATACATTTATGAAATGGTCTCGAGTAACTAGCCGAGTTAAGGATAGTGAATATTACCACCAGAAGATGGCGATAGTAAATGTGATCGCAGAAATATCGTGTGGTAACACTTCCTTAACTCGGCTAGTAACCCGAGAGAATTTCATATGTTCTCAACGCCTAGAGAAACTTCGTTCTTAATTATCATACTTACAGTTTTAAAAAGTTCTTTTTGATCCAGTGCTTTGTACTAAAAGATTAATTTTTTGAATCAGTTGTAATTTTACTTCTATCATTCAATAACTTCTCTTATTACATTTGATCATAGTTTTTTATTTAAACTGCTGTTATTGATAACACTTCTGCTATATTAACTAGTTTTCACTTATATACTTATTTTCACTTGTTTGGGTTCACGTTTAGACCAAATTCTCCCCCCACTATTCATTCAATTATTTCTCAATAGTATAAATTTTTCCGCTATTAACGGTGCAGTATTTTCAGGAAATCGCAGATTGCTGATTTTTCTTCTTGAACACTGTTACTACATTTAAACTTTCTTTTACTTTCTTGATTGATCTAACAAAGGACTCTGGTTCTTAATTCGGTGGTTACGAGCTGTACAATACCATCTCTCCTATCCCGCCCGCCAGTCCCGGTAGTGAAAATTTCTTATACCCCTGGGACTCGAACTAGCTACCTCAGTATAGACGCTTGACGCCATCATAGTGCCTCAACGGCCTGAGTCAACATAAAGAGTCACAATTAAATATACAGGGTGGGGCATTTAATATGTTTTATGGAAATATTTCGGAAAGAAAGCATTTTAACAAACAATAACCTATATAAAAAATAATCGTACAGTAGGGGGCTACAATTATGTGATATTGGTTTTTTCACAGGTGGCGCTGTTGTCGTTACAACAAGGTCAACTTAATTCTTTTAAATGGGAACCCCTATTTTTTTTTGAAGATTCCGATTCCTCATGAAAAAATAAAAATAGTTTGCTTAACTAACTTTTCTGATAGCCTCACAGATGGCGCTGAAATCGCGAAAAATGAATATTCGCGTTTTTTGTGTATAATTTTAATTATTTTTTAAATAATTACATGTAATTTTCATTCTGTAAACATGGAAGGTAATTTTAAAGGATAATGACGAAATTGATTTTTTAAATGCTTTTTCTTACTTATTTGCAGCCATGTCTACAGCAGGTGCTCAAAAAGGTGACTATTTACTTCCAGACATTTTCTGACCCTTTGCAGAAATGATGCCTGAACAGCTCGAAGTGTGTCAGAAAATGTCTGGAAGTAAATGGTCACCTTTTTGAGCACCTTCTGTAGACATGGCTGCAAATAAGTAAGAAAAAGCATTTAAAAAATCAATTTCATCATTATCCTTTAAAATTACCTTTCGTGTTTACAGAATGAAAATTACATGTAATTATTTAAAAAATAATTAAAATTATACACAAAAAACGCGAATATTCATTTTTCGCGATTACAGCGCCATCTGTGAGGCTATCAGAAAAGTGAGTTAAGCAAACTATTTTTATTTTTTCATGAGGAATCGGAATCTTCAAAAAAAAAATAGGGGTTCCCATTTAAAAGAATTAAGTTGACCTTGTTGTAACGACAATAGCGCCACCTGTGAAAAAACCAATATCACATAATTGTAGCCCCCTACTGTACGATTATTTTTTATACAGGTTATTGTTTGTTAAAATGCTTTCTTTCCGAAATATTTCCAGAAAACATATTAAATGCCCTACCCTGTATATAGAATAAATACCGAAATAATGATATGTAACAGAGCAAGTAAGAGAATTTAGGACTTGAAATTCCAACCATGGACAATGATATAATCACAACAAAGTAACAACAACAAAAAAAGGCTTTATTCCAGGTTTTTAAATTTTTTTGATAAATATCCATTTATGCGTCAGGGACAAAAATTTGATTGCCTGTTCGCCTAAAGTTTGGCCTTCAAAATATACTCGTAAGGGAGCGTCCATAAACTACGTGGTTTTCAGTGTAGGGGAGGGAGGGGTTTGGTGGAAAGCTACGCTGGGCAATGTGGGAGGAGGGGGGGGGGGTTCAGAGTCGAGGAACGTAGGTTTTCATTCATATTATTCTTGGGCGCCGGCAGGATTGCTTCTAGGGGGGTGCACCAGGGCTGCATTAGTGCTCCCCCCCCCTATCGGTCCAAAAATTTCCGGGCTTCCCAACTTTTTTTTTTTTTTTAGCTCTACTACTGCCCAGACGGCTACCCGGGATGTCAGGGGGGTGCACCAGGGCTGCATTGGTGCCCTCCCTCCCCCTATCGGCCCAAAAATTTCCGGGCTGGGTGACTTTTTTTTTTCGCTCTACTACTGCCCAGACGGCGACCCGGGATGTAGGGGAAGCAAGTGCACCCCCCTCCCGGCGCCCATTATATTATTTGTCACATTTAAAATGAGGTACAGAATACACAACAGCATGCGAATATTTATTTCCGTCATTTAATAATAACCGTATGTAATTTACGATAGGCTGATAAGATAAAATAGTACAAAATGTCTTCTGGAATCAATAGAGAAGAAAAGCTACGTGCTGCGAGGAAAGGAGGGGGGGGGGGGTAGAGGCAAATGCCACGTCAGGCTACGTGTGGGGAATGGGGTTCACAGGAGGCCAAATGGAGCTACGGGGTTTATGGACGCTCCCTAAGGAGAAAATGGTCGGGTTTCTCTGGAAATGAGTCCTCTCCAGCGTCTTCCGGCTGTCCACCGTTGTCTATTCCACTATTTCCGCTTCTATCGTTCAGTCTTTTTTTGTAGTTTCTTGATCCATCTGTCCTTGGTTCTTCTTGAGATATATTTCCTTTCTTTTCTCCGGTACTCTGTCTTCACTTATCTTTTTCATCTGTCGACCTCACCGGAGTCTCCATCTTTTTATTTTATGCTACGCAGATTTACCTTTTACTATTTTCCTCCTATGCTCGTTTCGAAACTTGCTCACTCCAGTTCTTCCTATCGCATCCATCTGAGGAAGGAATTTGTTTCTTATTAGGCGTGTAAGAATTAATAATAAGATCTTAAGCCAACGCGTAGTCAGTCAGCATCATATGATTATTTTTTATTTACGTTTAGAGGAAATGAAGAATCGCTCAATGCCTCCTCACATAGCAGTCACGTTCTTTCCCTTAGGTCAGTTGTGTGTTGTGTATGGCCGACGATTATCGATTGTAGTCAACTGGGCGCTACTTAATTGTGCCTGTTAAAGGCCGGTTAGCGATTGTCCTTCACACAACAGACACTTCGTCACCGCTGGTAGAGAGGGGACCATAAACGTGTGTCCTGGTCACAGCTAGGGCTGTCGATATTTTATAAAAATATCCGATTTTCGATATATCGATATTGAAAAAAATATCAGTATCGGATTTCGATATATCGAAGTAAAAGTATCGATATATTTACATATCGAATAAAAATTTTAAATGAGAATTCTTCTGAACTAAGTTATTGTTGTTATTAGCGCTTAAGGGCGCGTCGACGGCGGGGTCATTAGCGCCCTAAGACTGAACTAAATCTTCAATTTCTGACACAATGGTTTGTCACGGCCTTCAGGATAGATTTTTTTTTAGATAGTGACGTGGCCATTATGCATGTATAATTTTTACTGAAATGAAGGGTATAATGGGTATTGCTTACTCTAAGCCTTGTAAAACCCTCAAGAGAATCAACAGGAAGTCTTGTCTTTTGTGAATTTGTAAGAGCAATAAAGCAACACAGTACAGGCATTTATTTAGGTTGAAGTTTTAATATCATAGTATGTATAATGATGAAGTTTTTTTTTAACAATAATCGTTCTATATGGAATTTTATTTCTTTTTGTAGGTTTGTTTACAGCTTATTCTGAGTCGTCTTACTTTTCGGAGCTAATTTTTGCACCTTAGCAAACGTATGTTATCTGCATTCCCCAAAGTTCAGTTAAGAGAGGCGGGTCAAGGTCACTCTGTTGTATCTCCACTCCGCTGCCCAACCCTTACAGGCGAAGGGGAAATGGCTGACACGCATACGAAATCATCCTCACAATGAATGTAATACAATATGTTGCATTTCATGTTACGTTTTCTTCAGTAAAATTGAGCATTTTAATTTTTTGTCATGAGCGAAATTAGTGAATCGTGCGTTGTAGAAATTGCGTGTTTACCAACTTCAGGTTCATGTGTTAATAAAAAGTTATTTACATGACATCAGTGAATAAAATTTACTCCTTCCAATAATTATTTTTAGTTTTAAAAGTTGCGGAAAATATTTCGGGAATTAAATCCAACTTATAGATGTGTTTCCCAGTGGAAGTTAATTTTCGAAACACGTTGTATAAATTTTGAAACGAAAGTGCTACTGACTGGATTTTTTTCTTTGAATTTTGAGTGATAACATGTATTATCCATTACCAGTACACCTCCTTCTTCCAGACTCTTAAGCAAGTTAAAAACGATTCTCTGAGCACTTCACTACTGATTTCTTGATGATAGTCGCCAGAACTTTCGGATTGAAAGACTAAACCAGCCCCTTCAACGAATGCATGAGTTTTTTACCCAGCCGATGTTTATAGTGCATGCATTCAAGATCGTGATGGTGCTCTAAATCTTTTTACTCTGGCGAAACAAAAAGTTCCAACTTTGTGTAAGTTTTTTGCTGACCAAGGATACACAGGTAAATTACAAAACCGCTGTTTATTGGAAACGGGGTGTTTACTAACAATCGCCAAGAAATTACGATCCTAAATCGCCAAGAAATTAGTTGATACAGGATTCAAGGTTATTCCTAAACGTTGGATTGTTGAAAGAACGTTTGCTTGGCTCTCCAATTTTAGGCGCGTGAGCAAAGATTATGAGCATTCTCCTCTCACTTCAAAAGCTAATATTTCTTTTTATATGATTACTATTATGCTTGCCACATTAGCTGCTTAACTACTTTCAAGCAGCCATAAACGTTTTAAGAAGCTCACTAAGCAGAAAAAAAGCAAAGGAAACCCCGAGTAGCTAGTTATTCACTACCTATCTTTTTGATGTCTTAAACGGCTTATAGCGCGTTTCAGCTTGTATAGGTAAAAAACCAGAAGTTTTAAAAAGACATGCAGTGCACATAGTGGAAAAAATTAAAGGTGAAACGCCAAATATGCTAAGTTTTTTTTCTCATTTAATCTGAACAGACTAAAGATAAATAATAGCTTTAGCCTCATTATAAGGGAGATGGAGGAACTTGTTAAGTAGTTTTTTTTTTTTTTTTTTTGCTCTGTTGTCTATCCTTTCCTTATGCAGTCGAAACTGGTATAAGCAGACTTTTTACACAATTTACTGTTGAAACTTTTTATCTTTAAGCGTATCATAATTAGTATACTTAAAAAGTATTACAGATCTTTATAAACAGTAAATATCGATTAATCGAGAGCCTTCACCTACAGGAACGCTGAATCAACCATTTCGTTTAGAGTGTTGCAAAATAAACTTCCTTTCAAGATTTTGTTTTACCCACGTCTCGTCAAGGTAGGTGATAGGTGGAAGAGGATGTTATTTCCATAAATCGTGTATTTTTCTAAAAATGAGGCCCTTCCTGCAACAATGTCTGTCCTTTCCGTTAGAAAACTTCTACCGTCATTACATTTTGTGTATCTGAAATAGAGTGTTTTTAGTAATTTATGCCTCCAGGGTAGTTAATTTTCTCCTTCAGTATCTCAGTCAATTTTCTTATGGTAAGATATTCACCCCGATCATAAAATTCTAGTACAGAACGTTGAATGATATCTTTCCGGAATTCATCCATCTCCATGACTGGTTATCCTCAGCGAATGTTTTTTCTTTGGAGAAGAAAAGGACGGCCCTGAAAAACTCAGGCTTCATTACATACACGCTGCACTGTTCGTAACGATACGCCACACGGCTGTCATTTTTTGCGTTACCCTAAAAAGAATATTAACTTTCTCGTCTTAAAAAAAATATTTTGTAAAATTGTTTTTGACTGTGGCCTAATATAACAACTATCTGGCGCCATTTCACTTACAGCTTTTTTTTAATGATGTGTTGGTATAAACACGACAATACTGTGACATTCGACAATGTCTCCTGCCCATCTGCTCAAAGAGGAAGGCAATGGGAGGGAAGGAGAGGAGCGGGGTGAGGGGAACATGACCTTGACACGCCAATTGAGAGCGAACAAGGTGGTGTCGCGAAAACTGAGCCCAGTGAAATTTGCGCCCAGTGAAATCTGCGGCCAGAATTCTCAACAATGCTGTAGCTGTATGTTTATTATAGAATAGGATCAAACTGGTTGTATTGTTAAAAGCCGCCCCGCCGGCTCTCTAAGCGGATTGCTACGTTTGTAGTCCATGTTTCTAAACAGCAGGTTGACACTACAGATGTTCTGTTATTAAAACACAAGTTTTATTCTTGTTGAAAAGAATTGTAATAGATTTCATGCAAAATCTCCCTTTGCCTCACATTACTAGTGCAGGAAAAAATATTCTACCATCAGCAGTTGTGGGTTAACTGTTTTTGCATTTATGACTTGAAAACCAAAACAAGCAAAATCTATACCTAACATGAAGGCACTGCAAAAAAAGGAGGCAATGAGGCTTCCTCTTTCCGAAATCACTTCATAGCATATCTCTTCCCCCAAACTGTAAAAGAAACCCAACCGTTTTCCGAATAGAATACTGAATACAAAAGCTGAGAGTTAAATAAATGTCCAAAAAAGTGCAAAATAAGCTCTGTGGTATTACGAAAACTTAAAGAAATGCTATATAGTGATTATAAAACAGATTTATTAAATTTCAGTAGTTTAGCAAGCCGAAAATAGTGACAGGTAAGTCACATGTTCTAAAACACAATATTTAAACAAGTAGTCTAATATAAAATTGATCTTGTTTTACTATGTTCTTTTTAAAAACAAGACCGCTAAGATTTTTTTAACATGGTTTTCTGTTTGCATTTATGTCTTTATTTCAAATAATACTAGCAATTGATCTATTGCCATATTTATTTTTATTTTGTCATGATAGTCAGGATTAGAGATCTGGCACAGTGGTGATCTTTATTGTCATCAATAATCTCCAGCACAAAGTCATGTTGAGACGAAATAAAATTTTCTAAAAAAAAAAAGTAAAATAAAAAATAATATCGTCCTAATCGGTACTTAATAATTTATTTTGAATACTACATTCAAAATAATATTAAACTAGTAGCAAAACAAATATTTCTATACCAGTTTCAAAACAAAAAGCAGTGGTACAATGTTGTGTAGTCCACTCAAGGCACTGATGTTGCTTGCTCGGTGGCCAGTGATAGAATGAGAAGTGTTTGGACCACGGTTTCACCATACACGAGCCGACTGGAACGATGGCTTGATGTCGCTCCACGTGGTTTTCCCCGCGCACCGTCAGTTGGCTTGATGGCATGATGGACGAAGCTGAAGGATATTGGACTGACCGGATATCCAAATAATCCTGTCTGTCCACGTCATCCACATCAATTTCTCCACAGACAACACTATAATGAAGTGACATCGCTCCATTTGGACGGATGGAGCGAGTATGGCCGCCTGTAGACTACCTCGGCCACTCCGATCTATTATAGTTAGTACTGCACTGGATTTTCGGAACAGTGTTGCAGATCAGCAAAAAATTAAGTTTTCAGTAACGAGTGCGAAAAAATTCTAAGAAAGAATACCTAACCAGTGAAACAAGGTGATGTGTTTTTTAATTCGAAACATTTGCGTGTATATTAAAAAAAATAAAAAAAAACCTAGCTTGGCTGTTTCGGGCGTGTAATGTAACATGATTTGTTCACGTAAAAACTTCTAGGCCACGATTTAGTGAGACCAGGTCGGGTCGTCTAAAGGGGCCTTTCGAGTGATTAGGACGGCGCGGCATGACACAAAGAGAACAGGTATTGGCCGCAGATTTCGCAGATTTTAGGTTGGCCGCAAATTTCACTGGTCGCAGTTTTCACATATCCAACAAGGTATAGCACACAATTTTCAAGACGAAATTCTTCCCTTCACAATATGCACGATCAGTTTAAACAATGGGATCGCGTCAGATTAATTTTGGGAGAGAGAAGTCCTTCTTACATTATTACCATCGTTTGAGTATGTGGTGTACCAATAATTCCCAAATTAAATATAGCAATAAAGTGAAATTTAATGCCTTCATGATATTTATGCATAATAGAAATTAAAGGAAAATAGCTTCATCAACGGAAAAGCAATTAGCGCACTAATTACCCGGTTCTAGGACAACTGGAATTTGACTGAAATTATGATGGAATGTCGTAGTCATTTTAAACAATTTGTATTACACTAACTTCCAAAGTAAGAGGATGAACGAAGTAAAATCTATCGCATTAGTTAAGCTTAGTAAGCCCTGTTTATGATAAAAGTTAATAACACATACAGGTGTTAAGGCAGAAAGCGATTTCACTTTTGTTATAAATAAGGTGTAAGTACGAGGATATTCACAACTTTTTTAATTATGATTTGGGAAAAACCTGATCAGTGTTTCAAATTTCAGCTATTATTATGTGAAATCCTTTAGAGTTTCGATGATTATCAGTCAGTGATTGAGTGAGTGAGAAAATCAGTGAAATTTACATACAAATGACTTCGGAATATAAACTTGAAACAAACAAAACTTTATGTGTTTGCTGATTTCTATGCACAATAGAAATTTTCGGCATCATTCAGACCAAAAATATTAAGGTACAAAAATGTTGACAATCGCTTCGAGAAAAGAAGCAGTGCAGCCTTTGTCTAGAGTTGCGGTGCACCCAGATAGGTAGACCAGAAATTAGCTACACAAGGTTTTTTTTTCTTTAACTATGTAGATTTATTAGGCAAAAAATGACGAATTGAAAAGATGTGTGCTTTTAGGATAGTTATATGTAGTGTTGTAAAAAAACGGTTTTTTTTTCTGGCTTGAAAAAAAAACATGAAAAAAACTTTGAAAAGAAACATGTTTTTTTTTTCTGGAACACGTTTTTTTCCACAACTACTAAATCTCAAATTTGTAAGGCAGTTATCGTTTAAAATGACTGTTTTAGAGTTTATTCTAAGTACTTATCTTAGTTTATAAATCTACTATATTTTTCTGGTTCAGTAGGAAAAAAAATTACGAAAATATTGGCAAAATTGACTGAAATTTTCTTTATGAACGGGGATTTCCCGAAGAGACAAGGTTGCGCAAGAAGGAATCCCCATTCCCCATTGTTAGGATTGATAATTGCTATTTTAAATAGTGCTGCCAGCCTTACAAAATTACCTACAGATCTTTTAAAAAAAATAGGAATTTAAAATTTATCCATGGTTTTTTGCCTCTTTTTATTACTTATTGGGCTTTATGTATGTTTGTATACTTGTTAACTCTCAAGAGTATAGTGTATAGTGGTACTGACTCATTAAATTGTCAGTAAGGGAGCGTGCATAAACCACATAGCTCCATTTTGGCCTCCTGTGAACCCCCCTCTTCCCCCACGTAGCCCTACTTGGCTTTTGCCTCCCCTCCCCCCCCCCCCCACTGACACTCACGTAGCACTTAGCTTTTTCTTCCATTTTGATTCCAGATGACATTTTTTACTGTTTTCTCTTGTCAAACTATTGTAAATTACATACGGATATAATTAACTGAGGGAAATAAATACTCACATGCTGTTGTGAGTTCAGTTCCTCATTTTAACTGTGAAAAATGTTAGGAAAGGTACGTGGCCTGGCTCGGAACCCCCCTCTCCCCACGTAGCCCAGCGTAGCCTTCCAGCTAACCCCTCCTCCCTCTCGACCGACCCACGTAGTTTGTGCACGGTCCCTAATTATGAATCGTTTCCTTGCAACCGTTGGTGTAAATAAACGATTGAAAAGAAGTAAAGCTCCTATTTTGTTTGATAATAGATTTTAATTCAAACTTAAAAGACCGTAATACAGAACTATCAGCGCAGTCTTTATGCACAGTGTGTACTTTGCTCACAATTTAAAATTGCAATCTCAAAATATTTTGCTTACAATACAAGAACAACCAGTAAAAGAAAATTTAACTGTTTCTGAAGTTATGGATCTAGAGGAGACAGAAGAAGAGACTGAAAATTCCGACACCAATCGAACTAGTGTTGGTAGTGCTGATACTAGTGAATATGGTACTGATAGAGGATGAATAAAATTATGTTACCTATATAGATACACTTATGAATCATTATGTGAGACATTATATGATTCAGTAAGACTTAAAACACACTTGTAAAATGGAAGTTCCTTAAATAAAACTATAATTTATCAAATATATTGTTTTCTAAAAAAAAATTAGAAAAAAAAAATTAGATAAAAAAACACGGGTGCTAAGTTTTTTTCATGTTTTTTTTCACAAAGCTGAAAAAAAAATTTTGTTTTTTTTCAGTTTGCAACACTAGTTATGTGTATCACTATGTGTCAGCAGCTGTTTTTAAAACTACTCGTTGTTTAATAGGTACTGCTGGTAGACTACTGCGATTATTAGGCACTGATAGATTAATTACTGACACAACTCGATTATATTCTACATAGGTGGTAGGAGATACCAAATATTTTAAAGCAATTTCTTACAGCACAAATGCCTTGTATCTATCCAGAATTTTAGGTCATATGATGACTTTGAAATGTTCAGATAACCGAAATATGGTTTTTAATTCAGCAACCATTGTACCGAAACTCGTGTCAGAAACGTATTTGGATATATTTTTCAAGAGCATGAGGTCATATCTAACCCAAGGAGATGTCGTTGTAACTTCTGCTATGCATGGAGAAGCCTCTACAAAAAGTTAAATGTTTCTCCTTCTTTTATGCTCTAAAGTATTTTTTACGGGTATGACATTGCTTTGGAAACGGCCAATGCTGAACCAAAATGAATTATTTTTTTTTGTAGCGGATATTCAAGACGTTTGCTTTGGCGATAAAAAAAACTGTGTTCTAAAGCAGTCAAACTATCATTAATATTTTTC
Source organism: Vandiemenella viatica (assembly GCA_031002005.1). Taxonomy (NCBI): domain Eukaryota; kingdom Metazoa; phylum Arthropoda; class Insecta; order Orthoptera; family Morabidae; genus Vandiemenella; species Vandiemenella viatica. The sequence continues at coordinate 32,419,404 of JARYHS010008074.1, read as the reverse complement.
AACAAATCGTTTTATAAATGAATATAATCTTTCCCGGCGTTGTTTATTTATAAAAGTTTCTCGGGAAACAAACCGAGTGATGTTGTTATTAATACACAATATTTCGGCGACTTTATTCTCCGTCGCCATCTTCAGGTGCAGTTGAAAGTCTTGAAGTCTGCCTTGAAGTCAGCCTTGAGCGTGTTGTTTGTAAACTGGCATGGCAACGACAGATGTTATGTTGCCTAGCAGCATCTCAGATGTCATTAGACGCCCGCGGAACACAAAAAGCAGAGCGTTGGTGATGAGCAGCCTCAATTACAGGAATCCATGCATCACTTATCTGGAATTCACAATCCCTGTTTACCAAATCAGACGCGAGGCGAATTTCAAATGCTTCTTTAATGACGCTGTCCCAGAAGCCTCTCGCATGTGTCAACACCTTAGTCGCTTCGAAATCGAAACCATGTCCTTCTGTCAAACTATGTTCCGCCACTGCTGATTTATCTTTTTGCCCCAGGCGAACATGTCGGGCGTGTTCCAAACAACGTTGTTGTACGCACCGTATGGTCTGACCGATGTATTTCTTTCCACATTCACACGGGATGCAGTAAACTCCGGGTGTACGCAGGGCAAGGTCATCATTTGGAGAGCGCAAAATGTTTCTCAATTTTGGTGGTGGCAGAAAAATGGTCTTAATGCCATTTCTTGCCAGGACTCTTCCGACCCTAGATGTTGTGGCGCCAGAGTACGGCAAGAAGGCTAATTTATCGTGTGGACCATTATCGTGTTTATTAGGCTTACGATTCATTTCCCGGAATGCCAACTGTATCTGATGTTCGTTGTATCCATTCTTTCTGAAGGTATCACGGAGATGTTTTAACTCACTAGGAAGGCTGTCTTTATCACATATTGCCCGCGCTCTGTGGAAAATCGTTTTATATTGACAATACAATGATGTTTAATTTGTCTAATTTCTGATCTTAATAAATTCGTTAGCGGAATAACTAATTGACTGTGACATATTTTTTGGGTCTCAGTTTTTCTGTTGGAACAAGATGCGTAACCAGTTAGCGACAAATATTTAACTGCGAAGTACTAACATATTTTTAACATAACGATTAGTTTTAATGCTAATGTTTTTGCGACAAGTGAAAGATAATTTTAAAAACGTTTTCAAAGCGTCCAAACAAGAAGCATTAATATTTTGCCTTCTTTTCTACTACTCTTGTTGATCAGATCGTAATTGATCAGAAGCACTGAGTATTTAAAACGTGGTACAATAATTTTTATTTAATCATCTAGGTTTTAAAAAATTGGCATTGTTTCTTAAAATTATATATATTATTAAATTTATAACGTATGGAACACGGATAATCGTTTTATTTTCTTTCCAATAATAATTTGATAACCTCTACAGGAGAAACGGAAATTTTAACTTATTTCAAAAAATATCGACTCCGATACCCAGATTTCAGTATCGAAATATCGATATATCGCCCTAAAAAATACCACTCATAAATATCGATATTTTCAATAAAATAATATCGATATATTATCAACAGCCCTAGTTACAGCTATGGACACGTTTAAACAACTACAAGAATAGATTTAAACATGCTCAAAAATCTTGTTTTGAGACGGTTTTATATGTAGACAAAAGTATACCTCAGTTATATTGTTTCTTATTAAAGTATTTGCTCATTTATTTACTAGGTAGTATTAATTCTTTATTTTAATTATTTGATGCAGCGAGGTACTTATAGACTGGGTGACATATATGGGTGTTCGCAAGAGCAAATAGAAAGAATAATCCAATTAATGTATCAGTTGCACAGAGTAACTGTTTCTGTATTTTGCATCTCTAAAATCTATTGTTTATTTGTTTCATCATATTAATTCAGGTTACGTGCTAAACTTATGTTTTACTCCTGCAATCGGATTCGTTTTGTTGTGCACATTCTGGCTTCTCCGAGCTGTTAGGTATGTGGATGGGTTAGGCAGTGGTGAGTCGGACTCCATATTTTGTTTCGATACCGAGTACTTCTCGTATTCGAATTAATTCATTCGATACTTACTCGGTATCGGTAGAAAAGTACTTGTATCGAAACGCACCAGGCGTTAAATTCTAAATGCATCATCCCTGCTGCGCCACTCAGTCGCGCCTGCGAAATTAATTTCCCACTGATGTCAAGTTGAGATCATCGAAAATCAAACGAAATCAGTCTTAGAATAGGCAATCTAATCTCAAAGAGTTTGTTTTAGGTCCCTATTTCATTGTAATAAAGTTGTACTTGGTGCGCATTTCGCTATACCTGGCCAATGATCGGTCCCGCGCGGCCCCACACAAAAACTAAAATATATGGTTCATAAGCAACTAACTAGCCCATGTGAATCGGAAGAAGAAGCTGCTTCAGCTAGCGTTTCACAGGAATATCGCTTCTGGAAACATCACAAAGAAAAATAAAACGCACCGTAGTAACATAAGCTCTCTCTACTTGTCAAACACTGTAACGTCCCTAAAAAGCAATCCATTTACAGAATGGGAAGAAGTGAAACTAACATTTCCTTGTCTCTATAAATACGCACAACAGTATCATATTGTTTTAGCAACGTCAGTATTGAGTGAATGTTTGTTTTCTAATGCGGGCGAAACAATGAGAAACAAAACAAACAATCTGTCCCCACTCCCCAATATATTTGGAACAATTGCTTTTTTGGGATACCTTTCAAAAGCGGACTTTTATTGTTTAAAAGTGTTAAAACTATAATAAATAAATATTTAAAGATAACACAAAACCTTCAAGGTTTGCTTACATTGTGAGCATTATTATAATTTTAATAAATAAATAAAAATGTTTATTGAGTGTTATTTCATTTTATAACACTAGGCAAATAAAATAATTAATTTAACATGTAGCGTATATTTTATATTTCGACATTAATTTTTTTAAAGCATCGATATGAGTAAGTATCGATACTTTTGCAGTACTCATATGAGTAAGTATCGCAAGACAATTTGAGTACTACTCATTTGAGTAGGTATCTATACTTTGATGGTATCGGAACATCACTAGATGAGGAATCTCCGGCTGGAGGATGGGTAGTGTTCAGAGTGTTCCTGCACCCGTTGATTTTGATCGCGGTTAGCGCCCGTCGAAGCTTGCACGCATCCTTGCATTTTCATCAGAGCTCGAATTTGGCTGTATCTTCTCCTGGAAACGACATTTGCAGAAATTGCGCCACCTCTGCAGTATACGTCTTTCAAATCTTTCTGGGACTACAACCGGTCACACACATCGCATTGGCGGCCAAAGCCATTGTTGATAAAGATGGATAAGAGGAGTGATAAGCAGTCCCCAGCTCACCCGGAATCTGCTCTGGTTGTGGTGATGCCCTCATGCTGTTGGTCGTACTGGCTGCTCCTGTTGGCTGCTGATGAGCTGGTTTCGTCGTCTGTCTTCATTGCAGTAGGAGACCTACCTACTGGTGGCGCCCAAGACTATCCTGCGCCGCTACTCTGATAGTTGGGACTGCTGCACTTGCCTCTATGTAACCGGCAGCTAATGAGAAGGACACGTTACGCCACAGTCAAGGGGAATGGACAAGCATTGGTATCTCTCAGTCCTGTTTCCCGAGACTCTTTACTCAGTGGCGTAGCTAGGTCAACAAGGGCCCCGGTGCAAAAAAATTATTTTGGGCCCTCAGGCCAGACGGGCGACCTTTTTTTTTTCTTTGTGTGCAGGGACCCCCTGAACTGAGGATGGGGGCCCCTTGAATTGTTCTTTAGGGGCCCCTGAGCAGTTGTTGGGGTCCCCCCTGAGCAGCGAGGGCCCTTAGTGAGGAGCTCCTGTATTCTCAAGGGCCCCTTATACGACGGTAGAGATAAAAAAAAAAAGGTCGCCAGTTTGCCGTGAATGCTCGTGGGCCCTCTAAAATGCGCTTTAGGGCCCCTAGAGGTGCGCTTAGGGGCCCCTTGAGGTATGCTTGGGCGTGAGGGCCCCCTGAGCGTTAGGCCCCGGTGCACTGCACCGCCTAGCCCCATAGTAGCTACGCCCCTGTCTTCACTCCATTGCTATAACCTCGAACGAGACGCATTGGTCTCCATACAACGATAGTAAAATAAGTCGCGCGGATACTACGGTTGTAAATATCTGGACTATATTAGTATTGCATGGTTCCATGCGATTCGGTGTATAAAAATATTTCACGTCAAAACAACCTTGTTAATTAGATTATTTAAAGTCGTATATTTTTTAAGTGAAAACTTTTGTAGGCGATGTTTGGATGGGGGTAAATCTATGAGTTGGCAACTTCCGTAACCAACATACAGGGTGTCCAGAAAAGGACTCCCTGATTTCAAAATTAAATATCTCGAAAACAAAGATCGATAGAGGAATGCAGTAAACGGTATGTTTATTGTGACAGCTGTAAGAAGTGTATACTGCAGTGTGAAATAATAGTTACAAAAGCTGCTAACAGATGTACGCTGTACAGCTCATATCAGCATACATAAGTGAAATAATCGTATGAAAACAATCTTTGCAAACAATCACATCACAATGTTTTCAAAATTTTCACCATTGGCACTACCCTGAGCTTCGGATCACTATTTAGGCATTACGTATGGCGAATACAGCGCCATCTGTTAGCAGCTTTTGTAACTATTATTTCACACTGCTGTATACACTTCTTACAGCTGTCACGATAAACATACCGTTTACTGCATTCCTCTATCGATCTTTGTTTTCGAGATATTTAATTTTGAAATCAGGGAGTCCTTTTCTGGACACCCTGTACTATGACGTGTTGCGCATATAATATGCGCTTACTCGCTTCTTGGATGGGTAAAATTTTATGAGTTTGCGTCACCAACATGTTAATGTTAACAGTATATCTGTAACTATAAACCGAGCGTGGTGGTGTAACGGATAGCGTTCTGGCCTCGCATTCGGGAGGACGGCGGTTCGAATCCCCGTCCGGGCATCCAGATTTGGGTTTTCCATGGTTTCCCCAAATCACTCCAGGTGAATGCCGGGATGCTTCCTTCAAAAAGGCCATGGCCGAATTCCTTCCCATTCCTTGCCCCCATCCTTTCCCCCATCCTTTCCCGTCTCTAAAGACCACGTTGTTAAAAAGGGACGTTAAACTGTAAAAAAAAAAAAAAAAAAAAAAAAAAAAAAAAAAAAAAAAAAATGTAACTATAAGTATGACATGTTGTGCTGGGAAAGCAGTGAAAGTATGGATTATACTTGTATTTAATATATAAAAATGAATGTTTGTTTGTTTCTTTTGACAATGTTCCTCATACAACACACAGTTTTTATGCGAATTTGATGTAACTTTAAAACAAATAGATAAATACCATTTACGTTTGATTTACAAAAACCTAAACCCTCTCCTCCTCCCCCCCCCCCCACCTTAATTTCTGTCAACGTTGTTCATAGAAACCCACAGTTTCCATCCGATTTTTGATAGTATTTATCACAATTATACTTCAAAACAAGACGGTCTTGTAGCTCAGCGGTTGAGTGTCTCTCTCCGGTCGCTGGTTCAAACCCCTGTTGATCAAGAATTTTTAGAAACTGTATTCTGTATTTGATTATAGCAGTTTCCCGTTTCTGATTCCACGTTAAACTGTAGGCTCCTGAGGAAATGAAATGAACTTCCTGCCTTTGACACAATAGCTTGGTACATCTCCCTCGGGAAGATTCGACCAACCTTCGGGCTAAGTTAGATTTTTAGCTTTTGATGTGAAAACTACTTTAAGCGCGTTGGGCGATTTTTGGATGGGTAAAATCGCGTCACCGACATGCTAATGTTAACAGTTTATCTGTAGCAGTCTGGTGACGCAGTTGTTGGGTTATCCTTGCGGAACGAAAGGTCCCCGATTCGAATCCCTGCCATAGCTGGGATTTTGATAGATCCTTAACCTCACCTTCATCTATGACACAGCTTGCTGTGTAATGTGAAGTACGCCAGAACGCCACCGTGGTTCGCATTTTATTTTAAGCTGTAGGTTCCCTGTAAGTGGTAACATTACCGGGTTGTACCGAGCGTGGTGGTGTAACGGTTAGTGTTCTCGCCTCGCATTCGGGAGGACGCAGGTTCGAATCCCCGTCCGGGCATCCAGATTTGGGTTTTCCATGGTTTCCAAAATCACTTCAGGCAAATGCCGGGATGCTTCCTTCAAAATGCCATGGCCTAATTCCTTCCCATTCCTTGCCCCCATCCTTTCCTGTCTCTAAAGTGCTCGCTGTTAAGATACGTTAAGCACCTAAAAAAAAAAAAAAAAACTACCGGGTTGTGTTAAGGCGGTTAAGACAGGAGTGGAATGCGCAGCCGACAGAAACCGTGTCACAGTTCATTACGACCACACGGAATTATTATTATTTAGTATATCTGTATCTAGAAGTGCGTCGTGCTCCGCGTATGATATTGATAGTTTTCACTTTTGTCGGCAGTCCTCAATGACTGCCAGTATTTTATTATTGGTACACAAAAAGGGCAGTCGTTACAATATTAAAAACTACCGCCCCATCAGCCTCCTTCCTGTCATATACAAAGTGTTTACAAAGGTCATCAATAACCGCATCAGTTCCACCTTGGACACAGCGCAACCAATTGAACAGGCTGGTTTTAGGTCAGGATTCAGCACAGTAGATCACATCCAAGTCATCCACGAAGTAATAAGTCGAGAAAATGAATACCAGATGCCCCTCTGTTTGGCCTTTATCGATTTTGAAAAAGCTTTCGATTCAGTCCATCACTCAGCAATCATGCAAGCCCTTTTAGAACAATGAGTGAATCCCGGCTATATCGACTTACTGTACAACATCTACACCACTTCCACTGCCTGTGTCAACATCGCTGAAGTCACCAAAGAGTTCCCAGTAGAAAGAGGGGTAAAACAAAGAGACTCTATATCCCCCAAGCTATTCACATCAGTCCTAGAGTTGGCAATGTCAAAAATCCAATGGCAAAACCGAGGTTTGAGAATAAATGGAAGAAATCTCAACAACTTAAGATTCTCTCATGCTATAGTTTTACTCTCAAACAGTCTGGAAGAGCTCAAAGAACTGATAAATGAACTAGAGACAGCGTGCAGTGAAGTGGGCCTTATAATAAATATATCAAAAAGCAAAATCATGCAAAACAAATGGGCAGAAAAAGATAAAGACAAGGCGGACATGAAAGATTCTGGTATTGAGTCCGTAGATTAGTACATCTATCTTGGCCAACTGATCAATATGAATGGTGACTCAAAGCCTGAGATCTACAGACGGATAAAGCTGGGCTGGAGAGCATATGGAAGAAATTCCATAGTTTTTAAATCGAACATGCCAATACATCTTAAAAAACAGGTATTTGAACAATGTGTATTACCGGTCCTAACATATGCCTGCCAGACTTGGACCCTAAATAGTCACACGAAGCAAAAACTGAGAACTGCCCAGCGAAGTATGGAAAGAGCAATGCTAGGGTTTACAAGAAGAGACAGGAAAAGGGCCGTGCACATCCGTTCAATAACTAAAGTAACAGACATCTTAAAAAGAGTCATGACCCAAAAATGGCAATGGGCCGGTCATGTTGCTCGAAAAAGAGATGAAAGATGGACTACGGTAGTGCTGGACTGGATACCGAGAAACCTGAAAAGAGCAAGAGGAAGACCCCCGGATCGCTGGGATAAGGATATACGTCGAGTTACAGGCGTGAACTGGAAGAGGGCGGCTCAGGATCGATCGGCCTGGAAAGAACTACAGCAACACTATGTAGAATTAAATTCTAATATATAGCTCATTAGGCTTAAAGAGGCTACATCCTAAAAAAAAGGATCGATATAGCTGCAATAATAATAATAATAATAAACTTCAGGTCCAGATTCATTTGTGCCCATCACCAAAATGAATTAATACCACACTTCCAAAGATGACATATTTTACTGAGTAATTAACCAATGAGAGAATACGAGTTATAGTGAATAGTTGGTAAGCGACGCCTTGTAGAAATGTCTAAGATAATGAATCATTGCTACTGACTCCGGACTTTCGGACTGAACTACGTCGGATAACGAACTGAAACCAGCTTCTCTCAAACTTTCTCAAACGATAACCTCACTATTGCCAGACGCCGTGTGATATCCGCACTCCTACACTCCAAATAAGATGCCAAACACATTTCTTGACACTTCATCTAGAAAACCTAGATCAAAACATTTTTAATGGTTGGGAATTGTGTTACTCTCATTACCTAAACAGATGCCTCATAACCTGATGCTGCGATTAGCTTTACAATCGTAGCAAAACCTGTTCTCCCGGAATTGTTTGGTGGAAACTCCCTCTCGTTGTATGCTCTAAATCACAGCAGTTGTCGCCAGTCTTCGTCGGCCAGTGGTTGATTCAAAATGATGTGTAGTAATCCCTCTCTGAGATAAATTGCACATCGATAGGAGCCCTTTCTAAACAAAGGTCCGTGAAACAGAGAGCAAACCCAGATACTCTGACGGGGTGTTATCTCGGCAAAACTGAGTGCCATAAAAGCTATCTCGTTCAAATATACCGAGCGGGGTGGTGTAACGGTTAGCGTTCTCGCCTCGCAATCGGGAGGACGGCGGTTCGAGTCCCCGTCCGGGCATCCAGATTTGGGTTTTCCATGGTTTCCCCAAATCACTCCAGGCAAATGCCGGGATGCTTTCTTCAAAAGGCCATGGTCGAATTCCTTCCTATTCCTTGCCACCATCCTTGCCCCCCATCCTTTCCCGTCTCTAAAGACCTCGATGTTAAAAAGAGACGTAAAGCATTATATTTTGAGAAAATTCTGAAATTCGTAAATTCTACCCAAATAGCTTTACATAACTCAGATTTTCATTATAGACGCTGTTTGCAAAGTTTAATTAATCTGTTAAATTTTACTTCCTTCCTCTCCTTAGGGGGCATCCACAAATTACGTGAGGTGTTTTTCCGGATTTCTGGAGCCCCCTCCCCCCTGGTGAGTTTTCGTGAGATCTTTCAGGACCCGGACCCCCCCCCCCCTCTGGTGAGATCTGGTCCGTGAGAACCCTCCCTACAAATCATCCTGGAAACTTTTGTAGACTTTTTTTTTTAGGTCACACCATAACTTTTTTGACGAAATACCCTCCTAAAATCGACTATGGCGCAAATTGTAGACCTTTTTTTTTTTGGCTCTACTGTTCCGAAATTTTTCGCAAAATCTCACGTGAGATTTCCGCAGACTCCCCCCCCTCCCCCCTGGTGAGATCTGGTGAGATTTCTCCAGACCCCCCCCCCTATTTCACCTCACGTAATTTATGGATGTCCCCTTATTTTGGAAGTTAATGAAACAAAAACAAAAACAAAAAATCGACCACCACACCCCGACATCAAAATTCCACTGTACTTCCAAGTAGTCCTAGAAACAAGTAACGGTACACATTTATGGTTTCATCACTAAATTGTAATAAAAGTCTAATATTGGTGTTTTTACCTGTATTTATTTAATTACAACCCCAAACATGAAAAATTCAGGCACATATTTGAAAGTTAATTACTTCCATCGGATGAAGCTATATGTCTGAGATTTCTTGAATACATAGAGATCAGCAAGTTTAACTAACATCTTAAATTCTACTTTGTTCTTCTGCTTAGTCTGAAAGTTACTCGTTATTTATTTATGGTGGTAGTTAAATCAGCGGCAATCTGCATCGCTCGGTACGGAGCACACCCATTGTTTTCAGAGAGTGGGGCATTTTTGGTAATGTGTATTGATTAGGGATTGCAATCCAGCAAAGCGGGATCCCGCAATCCCGCGGGATCCCGCATCATTAGACAGTCTGGCGGATCCCGCACAAAATTAAGTGGATCCGCAATCCGCAAAATCCGGCGGAAACGCGTGTCAATCTGCGTGACTCGCTGCCCCACTCGGCCTCTGTCGGATATTTTGCACTGTTTGCCTGTACCCTTCCAGTTGGCATTTGACTCGTGTGAACAAGCGTTTGTTTTTGTCAACCTTCGTCATTCGTAATTAAATAAATGCACTTTTACGTATTCATCAAAACTTACGTTTGTTTCGAGTACACATTTCTGTTATTGTGCGTATTTAGTACGATTTTCTAACTATATAATTTTTTTTTAAGTGTCGCACACGTTATCTGAACTACACGGTTACAGCTTTTTATTCACTTTCATTATTCCCATTTTCTGTATTTGCAGATAAAGTAATTGACAATTTCCTAATTTGCGGCTGAAAATTTGATTATTCGTTGATATGAAACTAATGTTATCGTAATTTTAACGATCGCATACCTATTTATTTAACAGCTATCAAATGGAAATTGTATATCCTTTGACTTATTGTTGTTTTGACCGCTGCCTCAATGTGTTTCTTTGACCAAAGCCGCCTTCTTACATGTGCCGCTCAGGCTTTCGATTAATCCCTCTTCTCCTTATTATTTCGACTATAGGTAAAAAAAGTTATAATGAAATTTTCACGGGTGTATCGAAGAATTGTGTTGTAGGAACACCATACTTCGACGGCTGCCTCCGCCGTCTTCCTCACGTGTGTAATTTCGTGTGTTTGCAATGAAATCCCAAGATACAACCTATGAGGACTTCATTGCAATCATTCGCCGAGAAAGTCTCCTTTCTTACAAAAAATAGTAATTTCCACTCTAAAAACGTCGTTACGCCACGTAGGTAAATCTGAAATACTTGACAGTTTACATGTTGGTGAGTAGTTTCTTTTAATAACATTGAATCAACTGTAATATCAATCAAGGAATCGAACCCGCGGTGCCCGAGCTGGAAACTTGTGAGCGCCGCAAGTTTCCCACACCGTAAACTCCTACCATGCTTCAACGACCACCGTAGGGCGTGGCGGTGGAACGTTGTGTGCCTAGGAGAACGGGGATCTTGGCTTCACCGCCCGGATCGCGAAGACGGAAGAAACCTCTATAAAAAACCCCTCAACCTCAAGTCAGCCACGTGCCGAGGAGGCGAATGGGTGATGAGGGAAATCACTCGCTAACGTGCAACCTCAGGGGCACCTGCGCACCCCTGTTGTATTAGCGCTTCTTTTTAAACTGGTTTTACTCGTGGGACCAAAACGAAGTCTTCCACAAAAACCACAAAACCCTGCGGTCCGGGTGTGCCGCAGGCTAAACCCAATACACCCAGTACTAAGAAGCGGGCCAGGGTTGATAGCCCTCCCGCTTCGGAGAGTCAAAGTGACAGGAAAGTCTGTTCGATACCGAACGCTTTCGTTGTAATGGAGAGGGTAGAGGGGACATTTGAAAAAGTGTCCCCATTTTATATTAATAAAGGGTTGGAGGGTTTGGTTGGAACCTTGAGATCTGTTAAAAAGCTGAGGAACGGGACGCTGCTGCTGGAAACAACCACCAGTAGACAGGCATCCCAGCTCCTTAATTGCCAGAAGCTCGGGGGGTTCGCCGTTAAAAGCGAACTCCACAGAACCCTAAATTGTAGTAAAGGCGTTGTCACCTGCCGGGATATTATGGATTTAGGGACCGAGGAACTGGTTAAGGAGTGGGAAGAGCAGCAAGTGGTCGAGGTGCGTCAGATTACACGGAGGGTAAATGGCAGTCTTGAAAAGACTGCCACCTTCGTCCTGACGTTTGACACTCCAGTGTTGCCCAAGTGTATTAAAGCTGGCTACATTAACTTGAACGTCCGTCCGTATGTTCCGGACCCAATGCGCTGTTTCCTGAATACAGGACAAATGACCCACTTCACCACTGCTTCCGGTTCGCCCTCTGCCATTGACCTTTCTTTGTGCTCTCCTTCAATCGCAGACTCCGTGTATTGGGAGGTGGATCGCGACCTTCATGGAAGCGACCACTTCCCTATTTGGATGCACGTAGAGTGTGAACGAGGAGGCAATAACCGACGCAAATGGAACGTCAGTGGTGCAGATTGGCAGCTCTTCTGCCGTTCCGTATCACTGGAGCCCTGTGAGAACATACAGGAGAAGGTGAATCACTTCACTGAAGTGATCCACCGTGCAGCTGACGTTTCCATGCCGATAGGCTCCGGAACGCTGCGAAGGACGCCCGTCCCCTGGTGGAACGGCGATTGTCGTTCCGCTATCCAGGGTCGTAGACGGGCGTTGCGTCGCTTCAGGTTATGTCCAACACCTGACAACCTGGCAGCGTTCCGTATTGCCAGAGCTAAGGCGCGTCGAGTTATTAAGGAGAGCAAGAAAAGGTCATGGCAGAACTTTGTGAACACTATCAATCGTTCCACTAGTTCATCAAAAGTATGGGAGTCAATCCGCCGTATATCTGGAAGGTGCTCTCGCACACCAGTATCTGGGTTACTGGATCAGGGACGTGTAGTTACTGACAAACGAAGCATAGCGCAGCTGTTGGCAGAGAACTTTTCTGCCATCACCTCCTCTGCCAATTTCGATCCTCGGTTCCAGCAACGTAGGATTGCTGCCGAGAGACGTATGCTGTGCTTTGATTCGTCGGGTACAGAGACATATAACAGCCCATTTTCATCTTGGGAGCTGGAGTCGGCCTTAAACAGCGCTAACGACACCGCCGCAGGGCCTGATATGATCCAGTACCAGATGCTGAGGCATCTTAGTGAAGACGCTAAAGAGTACCTTTTAGATATTTTTAATCATATTTGGACCGAAGGACACTTCCGTGACTCGTGGAAAGAAGCAACGCTTATCCCTATTTTAAAGCCTGGTAAGGACAAGTTGTTGCCAGGTAGCTATCGTAGCATCGCCCTTACGAGCTGCGTGGGCAAGACACTGGAGAGGATGGTCAATCGCCGCCTCGTCTGGTGTCTTGAATCCCGCAATCTGTTGAGCCGCTTTCAGTGTGGATTCAGAAAGTCGCGTTCCACCTTGGACAACCTGATCCTGCTGGAGGCGGCAGTACAAGATGCGTTTATCCGCAGCCAACATCTTGTGGGTGTCTTCTTTGATATTGAAAAGGCCTACGATACTACCTGGCGGCATGTTATTTTAAAGCAATTACATGATTGGGGTTTCAGGGGTAACCTGCCCCGTTTTTAAAATCATTTTTATGTGGGCGTTGCTTCCGCTACCGAGTCGGGAATGAAGTGTCAGATCTTTTTATTCAGGAAAACGGTGTTCCTCAAGGGTCAGTTTTAAGTGTCACACTTTTTGCTATAGCAATAAATAGCATTTCATTCGTTATAAGGAGGCCCATCCGGTATTCCTTATACGTTGACGACTTTTTAATTTTTATCGCATCGTCCAGCCTGAGAAGCGCTGAACGGCAGCTGCAACTCACGCTGAACAGGCTGGATGAATGGTCAGTCCACACCGGTTTCCGTTTCTCTGCTGAGAAAACCCGGTGTGTTCTTTTTAGCCGCAGTAGAAGCCTTTTAGCAGAACCTCATCTCACCTTGAGGAGCACCGTTTTAAGTTTTAGTGAAACTGTTAGATTTCTGGGCCTCATTTTCGACAGTAGGCTTACATGGCTGCCACATCTTAAAGATGTTAAATCCAGAGCCATGAAATCCCTTAATGTTTTAAAGTGTCTGTGTGGCAGGTCGTGGGGCGCTGACCGCTCCTGCCTGCTACAGTTTTATAGAGCCTTTGTACGGTCGCGGTTGGAATACGCTTGTATTGTCTACGGTTCGGCACGGGATAGTTATCTCCGTATACTTGATAGTGTCCACCATGCAGGAATTTGTCTCGCCACAGGTGCATACCGCACCAGTCCTATACCCAGCATTTGTGCTGAGTCTGGCGAGCCGCCGCTCTCCATCCGACGGCGTCTCCTCATGGTGCGACACTACATTCATATTGCCGCAACTCCTGGCAGTCCTGTGTACGACGTAGTTATTCATCCTAACTATGAACGGTTTTACATCAACCGCCTAAGAGCAACCAGACCATTCAGGTACCGTACAAAGGCTATTTTAGATGAATATGGGTTTGAGATGCCCTCTCTTATTCACCAGGGTTGGAATAAATCTCCCCCCTGGCTTTTAAAGAGGCCCAGAATGATTTTAGACCTGTCACGGTACAGTAAGCTGTATACCGCTGACAGGGTATTTATCAGTCTTTTTAGTGATGTTTTAAATCAGTTTCACGATTTTACCCCGGTGTATACGGATGGGTCTAAGCAGGCTAACGAAGTAGGCTGCTCAGTAGTCTTCCGTCGAGCGACTTACACATTCAAGCTATACAGCATGTGCAGCATATACACTGCGGAGTGTTACGCCTTGTTAAAGTCGCTCCAGCATATGAAAGCAAGTAGGGGCCAAATATATATCATATGCTGTGATTTCCTCAGCTGCATCCAGGCCTTGGGAAGCATGTACCCAGCAGATCGTCTTGTCCAGGATACACAGGACACCCTCCGATCCCTTCAATCTTCTGGTAAGGAGGTCGTCTTCTGCTGGGTACCTGGTCATGTGGGAATCAGGGGGAACGAGGCAGCTGATGAAGCTGCCAAGTTAGCCTGCAACAAGGTCCGAATTGACTTTGATCCGGTCCCAAAGTCTGACCTTGCCTCGGCGGGGAAAAGATTTGTTTCCGACGTTTGGCAGAGGCAGTGGCTGGAGGTAGAGCATAATAAGCTCCGGCTGGTCAAACCGACCGTTCAGCCGTGGAGCAGCTCCTTCCAGCGGGCGAGGAGGGATGAGGTTCTCCTTACTCGCCTCCGTATAGGGCACTGTCCTCTGACACATGGTTTCCTTCTCTGCCGAGAGGACCCTCCGGAGTGTGATGCATGTGGCGTACCTTTGACGGTACGCCACATTTTAATAGACTGTGTACTGTTTTTAGACTTAAGGGCAGACGTTGGCTTGGCCAACGATCTGTCCCTTATTTTAAACAACGAGACCAGCAACGTATAATGGCCAGCGAGACACGTAGCGGTTTTTAATTCTTCTGCGAACCTGTTTGGCCCCTCTACAGCCATCCAGGTGTTCTGCAGCCTTAGGTCGTGGTGGCCCCTTTAAGGCTACGTTTTATTTTTGTGATTTGTTTTATTTGCTGTCTGCATGGTCGACCCTTTTACAGCCGACCATGCAGACAGGATCTTAGTATATTTTTTAGCCACAGTTGTAGCTGGTAATCGTTAGGGCGCTAATGACCTCGTTGTCGACGCGCCCTTAAACATCAACAACAATCAAGGAATCAGGAGATATAATAATGAATCACGCAAAAAAGGCCAAGTCTCGTGCTTGTGCAGTGAAAAAAAGTTATGAGATCTTGTTCTGAGTCAAGTCTACACTTTACAGAGTATATTCATTTCACTTTTTGAAATGGAATGCTTTTCTCGGTGTTATGGAACGTTTATTAAAAAAAAAAAACTCTGGTTACTTGGTCATTATGCACACCATATTTTTAAATTTATATGATGTATTGTAAAGCAGATAAAATGACCTAAGACTCAATAATTTCAATTTTTATTATTTATTTAAAAATTGGTTTAGATTAAAAAACAAAAATGTAAAACCTCGAAATACATTTAAGACACGCTAAAAAGTTTTAATGTCATTTTACCAATCAAAATATTGTTAACTGTTACTTTTTATCATTTAACATTAAAAATTATTTATTAATTTAATTATTATTTAATTTATTAACGTTTTAAGTAACTATCTTTTAAGAATATGCGTTAAAAAACTGTTTGTACCAATCCCTCGGGATTGAAAACGCTGCGGGATTGCAATCCCTAGTATTGATGTCTTCAATTTTAAAATGTTCTTATTCACCGACTTTCAGATGAAATCATTACTTTTGAGCGACAATTCAGAATAAGAGATCAACATACAAAAAGAAATGATATCCCATAAAAACAATTCCTGTAAAAATAGGACAAGTGCTTGTGTAGTGACAAAAAGTTAAGAGATATTGTTCTGAGCGAAGTCTATACTTTGTAGTGTGAATTCACTTCACTTTCTGAAACAGATTAGTTTCTCTCGGTGTCATAGATCGTTTTTTTATAATAAAAATAAAAAAGATCTGATAACTTGGCTATTATGCATGTCATAATTTTTACTGAAATTGAAGGCATAATATATATGATTTATTCTAAGTCTTGTCAAACTCGAAATATGTGCTAGGTAAGTCTCGGCTTTTATGTATTTGTAAGTTTGATAAAGCAATAAATTTAAGATACTTATGTAGGTTTAAGCAAATATGACATGCATAATGGCCAAGTTAACAATTTTCTTTATCCTAAATAAACGATCTATAGCAACGAGAGTAAATAATCTGTTTCAGAAAGTTAAGTGAAGTCACACTACAATGTATAGACTTAACTCAGAACAATGTCTCTTAACTTTTTGTCATTACACAAGAATGAAACTTCTCCTATTTTTACAAGAATTGTTTTTGTGCGATAGCCTGCTTACATGATCACTTTTTGTTTTTCGACAAGATCTAACAGCAAAATTAAATACTCACATATTTCTCCTAGACTGAAATCTCAATCTCTTTACCAGCATCCTACTAAGGCACTCATAATTATTAGCTTAAATCAGTTTCTCGAATTTGGTATTTACTTTCTGTTTTTCTTCATTACATTCTTGTGAACGTGGTTTACACGAGTGTAGACTTGGTCTGTTCTATCACAAAAATAGTTTGTCCACTTAATTGCTCGTTAAAACAGTGAAATTATAAAAATACAAATTTGTATTTACTAACAGTCACTATAAGATATTTCAAACAAATTATTTGTTAACCATGAACATGAGATAATCTTAACCTCAGTCGTTGACTGGTAGGGACTGCTTTTTAATTCTGAGTGATAACAGTTCGTTGATTCTTGCCAAACTTACAGAACTAGGTAAATAGAACCTTGGTAGATTCACGATCTGAGGTAGTTTAAAGCAAGGCCAGATAGTATGGGATTCTTTTGAGACTTGAAATCCAGCGAGGATAGTCTCATCTGTCGCCTTGTTATGGAATAAACACTTGCTAGTTTACAGCAGGGTCGTAGCTACTATGGGGCTAGGCGGTGCAGTGCACCGGGACCCTCACGCTCAGGGGGCCCCCAAGCATACCTAAAGGGGCCCCTTAGCGCACCTCTAGGGGGCCCCTCAAGCGCAGTTTAGAGGGCCCACGAGCTCTACCGTCGTCTAAGGGGCCCCTGAGAACACAGGAACCCCTCACTACGGGCCCTCGCTGCTCAGAGGGGTCCCAGCCACTGTTCAGGGGCCCCTAAAGAACAATTCAAGGGCCCCCATCCTCAGTTCAGGGGGCCCCTACCAGCACACAAAGCAAAAAAAAAGCTCGCTCGTCTGACCTGAGGGGCCAAAATAAATTTTTTGCACCGGGGCCCTTGTTGACCTAGCTACGCCACTGATGTTCACAATAATCTCTTGTCTAGGTAACCGACTCAATCTCTGCTGTTGCATCGCCCACAGATACTTGAGTTGTCCTCCAGAGGGATCGATCCGTACTGCTGCCTTCCCGCTCGGAAGATAACTTTGTGTCCGTTTTATATACAAGAGAGGACCCTAGTCTGGCCAGAACTGATAAAACAAAAGGAGTAACGTGATTGGTGCTCTTGACAATGAAAGCGTGTCCACACGTACTCTGCAGAGCATACAGGTCTATACCAAAAGTAGTAGGATTGATTTAAAAAAAAAATATTGAAGGTATCTTTACAATTCCTTAATCCTCTTCGAAATAGCACCTTTGGACAGCTACACACCTAGAATTACGCTGCTGCCATTGGCCGTACGCCTTCTGGAAGTCGGTTTCGGGGACGCTGTTGAGAGCCCTCGTCGATGCTGCTTGAACGTCCTGGATTGAGTCAAACCGCTGTTCCTTCAGCTGCTTTTTCATCCGTGTGAGTAAGAAAAGTCAGATGGAGCCAAATCAGGACTGTAGGCGGGGTGCAGCAACGTGGCAATGTCAATTCAGGCCAACAGTTGCCTCATGACGGCGCGCCTTGGCACGGCGCATTGTCGTGATGCAGAGTCCAGTTGGCGGAGATGACTGGTCGGACGCGATTCACTCGGTCTCACAGGCGGGCTGACACTTGCACGTAAAAGTTCGAATTGACAGTTTCCCCAGGGGAAACGAATTCCTTATGAATCACCCCGTTACGGTCAAAAAACACGATCAGCATTGTCTTGATCTTTGATTTGCTCATGCGAGCCTTCGTTGGACGGGAGGACGTGGAAGGCAACTGTAGGCCGGGTTCAGCGTTGCCACGTTGCTGCACCCCACCTACAGTCCCAATCTGGCTCCAACTGACTTTTTTTTATATTCCCACGGATGAAAAGGCAGCTGAAGGGACAGCGGTTTGACTCGATTCAGGACGTTCAAGCAGCATCGACGAGGGCTCTCAACAGCGTCCCCGAATCTGACTTCCAGAAGGGGTACGGCCAATGACAGCAGCGTACTTTTTGGTGTGCAGCTGCCTAAGGGTGCTATTTCGAAGAGGATTAAGGAATTGTAAACATATCTTCAATAATTTTTTTTTTAAATCAGTTCTACTACTTTTGGTATATACCATGTATTTCAAAGTCTTCCATAATATGAACCACTAAGTCGATTGGGAGTAGCCTACTCGATTTTGCCATTGCCGAGTTGCATGTGTGAAATATATCTTGGAATATCATTTCAGACGTTTAATTCCTCTGGCATGCTTGCCTGTTGACATGAGCGAAGGAATCACCAATTTGGCTCGGGACCAGCTTTCAAATGTGATAAATGTGTGTCCCAGAAATCTCAAATTACGAACTTGTGGACCTTGGCGACTTCCCTATCTATTCAGAGTGGCTTCTCTAATATATTACCGCACATATGCGCGATGCGTGACATTCTGTACTCTCCGGAGTAACTCGCAAGTTTTTTGAATACGAGTACGAGAAGCTTCCAGGATATGGTTATGTGACTACAACTGGGAATGAGTAACCGTTGAAAACCTTCTGTTCACTAGATCACTTATAACTAATCGTAGTGTTATTACTTTTATGAATGAATCAACTGTAGTTAAGATCTATAACCAGTGGATACAAGGAGTAAGGAAAGATACAATACAAGACACAGCAATTTTCAGAAGATTGATTAAAAATTTCAAGGGTTTCCTGGAAAAGGACAAGAGGAAAGGAAACAATATCCGGACCCATGAAAGGAAAAAAGCAGCAAAGTGAAAGGCTGAAGAACTATTGGAAATCAAGAAAGATTGAATCTAGATGAATGCACAGGGTTACCATTCGTGGTCCTTAGGTGGCAAAAATCGAAGAGGAGAAAAAATATTGTTAATCAAATCTAAATTAAATTTCATGATTAACAATTTCTTTACTGCTTTAAAATCTAGGTATTTACGCTACATTGTTCCCTTTCTTGTCCAAATGTCCTGCTTCATTGGTAATGTGACAATATGAGCACAATGAGTTTTGTTAGATATGGATGGAAACATTAGAATAAATATATCATTTTCCGTTACTGATTAACCACCCGAGGTGAAAATTTTTAGTGGGAACTTATGCACGTATTATTTTCAAAGGTTTCCGAATTTTCTTACGGTTTTGCCCTTAATGGCTGGACATTTTAAAATTACTTTTCTTCTAGTTCAAACCAAACTTTCCTCTTTCCAGTTTTACTTATGTTATCAAATAAAACTATACATTTAAAAATCCAAAAGTCTTCTTATGTTTGGGTTGTGATATATTTAAATAATATGTTTATGTCATTACAGAAATGTTTAGTCACTCGAGAATAGGCGGAGCAGATTTTAAAACTTTCTTAAATTTAAAAAAAGATTGGAAATAAAATTTGTCTTATTGCATGGAGAAAGACCCAGCTTTTGATGCTTGCGATTTTAGTTCATATGATGTATTAGAGAAAAACATTTTAATTAAGTGTTCTTTTAATTGTTGTATGGGAATAAAATGATGTATTTTGACGAAATTATGAAGAAGGAATCAGCCTCTTATCGTTGTTCTGTATCAAGTATATTTTTTTAAATTTAAATTGATTTTGTTATTTTTATACAAAATTCTAAATAGAGTTTATATATAAAAAAAGACGTAGCGTGTCTACCTTCCCCTGTCCGTGGCCACGACGAACAGTGTTCAACTTAGGACATATTTACCATAGCTGAGGACATGATACAAAATTCACAACGGAATTTCTCCTTGTTCTTGTGTCCAGTCCGTCTGTATTAACCTGCTCTTCCATGTCGTCAGTCGATTTTGAACTTAGCATTCAGACTTCGCCAACTGGTCTACACTAGAATAACGTTTACCACCTCAGTGTCTCACATTTAGTGACATCAAACCACTGTAAATCACTTTATTAGGTAGAGGAGAATAGGGTAATATGGAATAGTCGGGTAGTATGGAATACCGAGGTTTCTCCTCTGGCGAATGCTGCTGTATAGTGGAAGTACCATCAACTGCTATCAAAACTACTCTGATGCTTTGTTATGAAGGTCGGTCATTTGGGAGCTGAGCTGTGTTTGCTGTCCGACAAAGTTTGTCTTTCCACTTTCGAGAATTTTTGCAGATAATTTTAGATTTATTTTGTTGATCGCTAGTCTTTGGGTAATGTGTACTAAAAGAGTGATGGTTTGTTGTACAGTTCTCTTTTCTGGCTTCCATCTTTTGTTATAATATCATCCAGCCTATTTTGTCCAAGATGGCGATTCGGGTAATATGAGACACTTAGTATTCCACAAAACCAGACATGAAACTGTGGTATTTCATACAACCCGAAAAATAATTACAGAGTTGAATACATTTTTAATAAAAATATAAGTGAGGGTAATACGATTTTTGTTAATATTGATTGCAAATAACAATTGAGAAAGTAAATATTTCTGAATTAGTTTATTAATTATGTTTTGTTTTATGAATAGCCGGAAAAAAAAGCTAAAGCTATTGAATCCGACAAAGATGATGATGATGTTGACTAAAAAATATCATTAAATCCGTTTTTCTCAATTCCAGATAGTTTACGTTATTTGAAACCTTCTATTCCATATTATCCGCCTATTCCATATTACCCTCCAAACGACAATTTTTTTAAAACTAAATTTTACTAATTAAAAAAATCTGTTTTGACAGCTTTTTATTAGATATATGTTACCACAAGAAGTTGAAGGTTATATTGGTTTTAGTTTCAGGTGTTAAATTATTTTCATTACTATTTTGTACAACAAAACATAAATTGTATTCCACATTACCCGATTCTCCTCTATGTCAGTGTACGTTTCTTATCTCATATCACTTAGAACTCAGCGAAAACAGAATTGTTAAAATATATATAGCTCGTTAACCTTCCCACCGTCAGTTAAGCATAGTAATAGGATGGAAAATGAAGACATTGAACACAGTAAGTCGGCAATCGTCAGACTCCAAAACGGACTCATTCCATATCCGGATATTCGGATAGTGTCGCTAGTTGGTTTCGTCCTATGTATCTGCGTTATTGCATGTGTATAGATGATTGTGATGGAAGTTGTTAACTGTCTTGTACGTAACGTAACGGTGGATAGAACTCACTAATTAATTAACTTTTAATGTAATGATGGAATCGATGCCTTCATGCAGCGGTGATCATTAATAACTGACTGGAACAGCATCATATGTGAACTGGGATGTAAACAGAAAAGAATAAAACTTGCAATATACATATTTGCATTTATTACAGTTCTCATGAAGTGAATTTATGTCATTTATTCACAGCAACGGAATAAACTGATTTTTAATCGTTAGGGACTTGTGGGGAGGAAAATTTCGCGTCTTCGACAAATGGAGTTTTCTGCAGCCGTTGTAGTCAATTGTAATGTCGGAATTCGTGAGTTGACGTCAGCTGGAGACCGAGGGGTGTGGTGAAACATGAAACATGAAGCCAGAGATGCTACAGTGCTTGGATGGTAAATGCAGAGAGAAATTAGTGCTGGCAAGACTTGACCGGTTGATACTGCTCCATGGTTATCCTTCTAGCTTGGCCAGTGACTGAAATTGCTTCACACGTCTTTCCACTATGTAGTACTGGAAATTAACTGGTAGAGCAAAGAAAATTACATTCGTTATTGCATATTTCTATTGACAGATTTAATCAACATTTTGGTCACAATTTTCTACGAACATAAAAAGGTATCTCATTAGCTGGGTCGTAACTATTGTCTATTTCGGAGACACGTCTGCTAAGCTGCATTTTGGAATGTTGCAAAAATTAGAACTACGTTAATCGTAATGTGGACAGATGGATCGCAAAGTAAGAAGCCCTTGCCGTGTTATCAAGTCGTAAAAAACTACATTCATTTTAAGTTCAAAGGGTTTAGAAGTGTCGGACATTCTAGCGTAACTGATTGTGACATCTAATTTACTGAGCGTAGTGGGTGAGTGGGAACACTCTGCAATCATATTCGGGAGATAGCGGGTTCAAACCCACATCCGACCATTCAAATTTTGAATTTTTATGGTTTTCCGAAAACACCCCTGGCGAAACAGGAATGGTTTCTTGCAATTACCATCACCGAAATCGTTCCTATTCCTTGATTAGTTAACCCTATCCTATCCTATCCTACATCGACTTCAACGAGGCGTATAGCCATAGCCCCCCGCCCCCCCCCCCAACCCCCGCCCCCCGCCCCCCCGCGATATTGAATAGGGGGCAGAATTATCATGAATTTTATTTAATTTTGCTACTGGGATGTTGGACACAGTAATTGTTGTTTTCCTAAAATGGCCATCTTTATACAGAAGAGATAAACAGTTATTAAAAAGAAAGGAGGACAGAGACTTACAGAACTCACTGCAATGGTGACAGTTAAAGTAATTTTATTATTAAAAAAGGTTCTGTGTTAAAAATAATAAAGTTAAGTGCAATTTACTCTTGCGCGAATAATCAGTACACAGATTGAATCTATAGAGGGCTTTACAAAAAGTTACATAATTCTTTTTCTGAAGAAATTGCCTGTTTAGGGCTAAAATCTGCAAGATTTCTTGTATACAGTTATTTTGAAAAAACATAAACTCCAGAAAGATCTCTATAGTTTTCCTGCAAACTTTAGGAAATTGAACTTTAGGAAGCTGAATGTCACTATAAATTAACAAAGAATTTTCGAATCAAAGCAAAATTAAATTTCTTCGCGTTTTATTTAAAAAAATTTATATTTAATTTTTTTGCCACAAAACGATTAAATGGTAGAATAAAAAAAATTTTAATTTTTTCAGAGTCGGCGGATTGCAGCTTTCATTTAATACACATATTTTTTTTTAAAAAAATCTCCTTCTACGCGCAACTAAATCCCCTATAACCATTTTTCATCCCATGTTTTTAAAAAATTACTTTATAATAATGTTTGGAGTAATAATAAACTGGAATAGAGTGCAATTACAAATTTCTTATTCAGTAGATTCAGAAGTACTTTAACAGCGACGAAGGAATATGCAACAGTAAAATCGAGTGATTCCGTAAGTTATTCATTTAGTGGTAACGGAACCTAGAAAAGGACTTCAGAAATTTTCAGATTTTTTGATGGCGTTAATCATAGTTGACGTGAAGATGATTCGAAGCGGGAGAGGATTGGGGACAAGAATCTGGAAGGAATTCAGCGATGGCCATTTTGAAGGAGCTGTCCTGGCACTTGTCTGGAGTGGATCAGGATGGACCGACTGGGATCAGATCCCTTCATCAAATACATCAACAAGTTTATTAATATTCTTAAGACAAGTATGATTGCAGTGCGTGTTGTGGATGATACTTGAGGAATACGAGAATTAGTCGATACTACTCGTACCCAAGCCAGGAGACTAGGTGCTGATAACTACTGTACCGGAACCGATGAGAGGGAAAGTTACATGGTATCTCAGATCCATTTTATGTTTGTGTGTCTGACGAGTTTGTCTTGAGCGAAATAATACCCTTGTTTTGACACACGCTTTCCGACTGTTATCTGTCGACCGGCTCCGCTTGCTCTACAGGTCAACCAGATCACATGCTGATCGACCCAACAAGATTAATGCCTCCCACCAGTCTAAAAGTCAGCGCCATGTGAGTCTGCCGTATTAGGCCTCGTATCCACTAGAGCACGCTCGAGCTAATGAGCAGCTCATTCGTTCCAGCGCGCTCAGTAAAAAGGAAATTTTAGTCGAACAAGCCTGTTTTAAAATAATCA
This sequence comes from Vandiemenella viatica, assembly GCA_031002005.1. Lineage (NCBI taxonomy): Eukaryota > Metazoa > Arthropoda > Insecta > Orthoptera > Morabidae > Vandiemenella > Vandiemenella viatica. The sequence continues at coordinate 32,395,328 of JARYHS010008074.1, read as the reverse complement.
CACTGCTCATTAAACGGTAAGCTAGACAACTTGTCTTGTGTGGGTGTGGCATTCGATGTCAAAGAAGAAATGTACGAGGGTGGTGGATTTGAGAAAGTTATCGTCAGCGGAGAAATTTAATTATATAATTCGCAAATTGACTTTTGAAGGAGATAATGAGACAATTCACAACTTTAGGAGAGTGTAAAAGATCGATTTAAAACATTTGCTGTAATTAGTAATTAGATTTGCGAGTGGATACGTGATTTTCTAACAGGTCGATCACAGTATGTCGTTGTTGACGGGGAAGCCTCTTCTGAGATAAATGTTACTTCGGGCGTTCCTCAAGGAAGTGTAATAGGTCCACTTCTTTTCTTAATATTAATAAACGATCTAGGTGACAACGTCAAATGTTGGTTGCGATTGTTTGCCGACGATGCGGTTATCTACGGGGAAATAAGGTGCTCCGACGATTGCTTAGAAATTCAGCGTGATTTGGATGCTATTTTCGATTGGTGCCGTAAATGGCAGCTTACACTAAATTGCAAAAAGTGCAAGGCAATGCGGATAAGTAAAAAGAAGAATCAGTTTGTTCACGATTACAAAATAAACAATTCAGCTGTTGACACGGTTGATTCCGTGAGTATCTGGGGGTGATAGTACAAAGAAACATGAAATGGGACATGCACATAACTTCCGTCGTAGGCAAGGCAAATTCTAAACTACGTTTCATAGGTCGTATTTTGAGGAATTGTAATGCTCAAACAAAGGAGATAGCGTATAAAACACTAGTGCGTCCGCATCTGGATTACTGTTGTGGGGTTTGGGACCCGTATCGCAGGGTTCTGATTGACTCAGTTGAGAGGGTGCAGAGGAGAGCCGCTAGATTCGTGACTTGTTGTTACAGCCCTTATGAAAGCGTCACAGAATTGATACATAGATTGGGCTGGGATAGTTTGGAAGACAGACGACGTAGCTTTCGTTCGAATTTATTGGATAATATGCGAAAAAATTTAAATTTCGAGTGCAAGGAAATACTTCTTCCGCCAACCTATTTAGGTCGCAATGACCGGAGGGATAAGATTAGAGAAATAAGATGCCGTACTGATACTTATATGTATTCCTTCTTTCCTCGCACTATTCGGGATTGGAATGGGCGGGTTTAGGATTGGTGCTTAGCACCCTCTGCCACCCACAATGTTTGTGATTTGCAGAGTATGAATGTAGATGTAGATGTAGATGTAGTTTGACCTCACATCAAAATGCACCATACACCTACGCGTGAGGCGATCCCACCAGAAGATAGGTTAATGTTAACTTAGATCATCAAGAAAAAGAATCCTTTTGTCCACGAGTACAGAATAAACAGATTAGTAGTTGTAACGGTTGATTCCCTGAAGTATTTGGGTGTAACAGTACAAAGCAACATGAAATGGAAGGTGCACATAACTTCCGTCGTAGGTAAAGCTAATTATAGAATACGATTCATAGGTCGTATTTTGCAGAATTGTAGCAGTCATACAATGGAAATAGAGTATAAAACATCGGGATTATTTGTTGTAGAGTTTGGGACCCTTATAGAAGGGAATGATTGACATGACAGAGCCACTCGATTCGTGACTGCTAGTTACAGTTCTTACGAAAGTGTCACAGAGTTGATACATAGATTGAGCTGGGATTGTCTGGAAGAGAGGCGTCGTTGGTTTGGTTTGAATCTATTGGGAAATATACGAACATCTTTTATTTACGAGTGCGATATAATACTTCGCCCACTAACCTATTTAGGTTGTAATGACAGGAGTGATAAGACTGAAGAAATAAGATGCCATACTGATGCTTATATGTAATACTAGCTGATTACTTCGTACGCGTAGATTAAGAATTTCTTTACCAGAATTGAATATAGATAGTTGTTGGTAGCGAAGGATTGGTCCCAAACAACACCGTGTCGGTATAATATGACCGGAAAGCCATCATTATATCATTCTACCGTCGAACCTGTCCTTTGAAGAGAATCAATTTACAATATATTTAAAAACAGAGAAACAAACGAAGGTGAGGGGATGTGGGGGGAGGGTGGTGTTAACTAAGGGCAGCTTTATTTTAGCTTGGTCCTTTCTTCTTTATTCAGCATCAGATTCTTGGGTTCTAATAACTTCAGCTGCTCGTGCTCTGCTAGAGCTGCAACTTAGGCCAGTTTACGCCCGCAAGGCATGTCAAAACAGAAGGCAAAATAAATAGGTTCCAGAAACATTTAAGCAGACACAAAGTAATAGGACAGATAAAATCGACATCTATACTAAATAATACGGTTTTTCTCTAAACGAAATTTACTAACAAATTACACACTAACATAATGCGGGAGAAGCATAGCTTGAGCCTGTGGCGGTTTAGCGAGGGTGGGGAGGTAAGGGTGAAAACCTTTTACTTCTTTTTATAATTAAAAGAAACCTTAGGCCGCTAATTTATTTGGTACTCAAATGGCGTACAGGCGAGGCTTATTTATCGTTAACATTGACACATTGAAATATGATAAAAAGAACTATGCAAAGCCTCTTCTTACAATTGCCAACACATATTAACAAATAAACAAAAGCATCAAAATACAACCACCTTTAAATTAATCTTGAAACAAACTCCCAATGTCAATTGGCAAGCAAGAAAGCTACACACTTGATTTGTTTAAATGAAAGCTCCCTTCACAATGATAGGGGAACCATAAATCAAACACAGTATTGGCATCAACTGTATTCAATCTCAAATGCCGGGCGCCAGGATAATTTATATTATCCACCAAGTGTGGCTTTAGGAAAGTCTGCCCCAGCTAGCTCAATATTTGGGGGTGCGAGAACTCCTAATCATTCAGTGGCCGTTACAGGGCTGTACTCAATGACCGAATAAAAGTACCACACTGCACTTGTAGGATGATTACCGTGACGGCGATGTATTTCCCGCGACGGCGGAAGTACTATAGCCCCTTGGCTATAGCGGACAAAGCACCACGTCCGTGCAAACGCAATGAATGCGTGCACAGTGACCTCACTGTACAACACGCTTATTAACCCTCAGGTTCGAAGCCAAGAGCGATCTCCAGCTTCGGCAGATCCGCTCCTTCTCCTCTGAAGGCTCGGAACCAAGTCCCCTCTCCAGCGTCCGCCGGAAAAAAGCCTCCTCTTACACTCGTGGTGTACATGAAAAAAAATACACCATCGTTACAAAATGCAAAGGAACGTCTCTGTCGATTGGTTCTGCCATTTTTAAGCTCCTCCCTTCGGCTGTCACGATAGGCGAACCTTGTCTTCCTTGACTCGGGTGAACTCGGGATAGCCTCGGACATTTCCGTCACCTGTGACCTCCGAAATTCCCCGTTCGTAAAACTTGGGCTCGGGTAGTTTGTTCACCTTGGTTTACCGTTTCCCCGGAGCTAAGGGATTATACGCCTGACCGACTGCGTGAGAAGGGTAGCTGTTGTCCATTGTCCCTGGCCGCCGCCAGGCTGCCGCGACCTTCTGGCGCGTCTGGCTCACGTGCCACACACACACTGACAACTCTTTCCGATAATTTCTCTCTATTCTTTTTATATATATAAATATGCAAAAATAATATATATAAAAATGTACGGAATGACCCATTTTTGGTCATTCTGCTACAAGCCTAGCAACTTAACAATAGAGACTAATACACACATCCTTCTCTCTGTCACTATTCGGTAAGTTCTCAAAATTTCGTGACTACAACTGTTAATAATACCGAAAAAGAAAATTCCTGTGCCCTCCCTACAGATTTTCTTCTCAAATTCCGTCAATATCGGTATCGGCATTTAATCCTCAATACGTAAGAAAAGACAGAGACTTACTTCCGCATTTATAACATTATTACTGCAGATCTCACACAGACACACTTACTGCGAATCACCCCTGAGGGATCAATATAACGTAAAAAGTGTACACCTACAACACTGCAAGACTACCTACGATTTGCCTCACATTGCACCCCTAACTTTGTGATATCTACAGTTTAACATTCAATACGAATAACCTACAGCCCAGGCGTGACTCTTACTATCAAAAACAATTTTTAGATATCTTAGCCTCCATGTAGATTAGAACCGGAGACCACGACCCAAACATTAGTAAGCTAGTGCTTTAACCACTGAGCTACCTGACCGCTACACGGAAAAACAGTGCAGAGACCTCCACATCCAACGCGTTTGTCTATGGCCGTTCGGTAATTTTTCGAAATTATAAGACAACATGTATTAATTATACAAATATTTTTTTCTACCAAATGTAGACAGTATTTTTCTCCTTGTTTCAAAGGATAAGTGTGCAAAGTTTCTTCGAGATCGCATGAAAACTGTAGATGTGTATGAAGAACAAACAAACATACATACATTTATCTTTATATATATAGATTTCTTTCCTCGTGACATTCGGAATTGGAATGCCCAAAGATAGTTGTGGTACAAATCATTCTCCGCCATCCACAATTTTTATGAATTGCAGAGTATGGATGTATATGTAATTCAATACCAAAGTTTAATACCTTCCTGATTTAACGTCTTGTATTTTCTTTTTTAATTTGATCATAATAATGTTTGTATGAGCTACCCCATAATATCCTCTTTCATTTATACGCGTCAAGCAAGTATCGTTGTCCCAAGTGATCGCGCTCATAACAAAAACCGCCAAATTAACGTTCACACTGAACGCTGAACGCGCAATGGCTCGTCTTTGGGCATTTTAAATACAGACACACGATCGGCTCGCTGTTGTTCGTTGCGAGCGCGCTCAGGTATCCACACTTGATCGTCTCTCTTCACTGAGCGGCTATTCGCCTGAGCGTGCTCAAATGGATGCGAGGCCTTAAGTATACTAGAATATTGTAAAGAATGAATTACCCTAAGGGGTAAGCTACTTTACATGATGTGAGTAATAACATTTACGAAATTAGTCACGGGACAAAAATCAAAGTGCCAAGATCCTGACAATATAAATTTTTGAGCAGCAGTTTATTTTTGACTTGAATACAACTTCCAAGTTTGGTATTATCGGGCATCTTAGAATTACGAGCGACATGAAAACTATATAATTGGAAACTACTGTCTGGAGGACTACAAAAATTAGACAGAGATAGCTTGAATTTTTTTTAACTGCTTTACGTCTGTTAACAGCGAGGTCTTTAGAGACGGGAAAGGATGGGGGGCAAGGAATAGGAAGGAATTCGGCCATGCCCTTTTTAAGGAAGCATCCCGGCATTTGCCTGGAGTGATTTGGGAAAACATGGAAAATCCAAATCTGGATGCCCGGACGGGGATTCGAACCACCATCCTCCCGAATGCGAGGTCAGAACGCTAACCGTTACACCACCACGCTCGGTGATAGCTTGAAAGGGGTAGTTGCAAGGGCATGGGTGGATTTTTAATTAAGTGTAGTGTCCGTCTTGTGTTGTCCACACTGAGAAGTAAACAAAAACGACAATGATGCAGTACATATACACTACGAGAAAACAAAATAACACAGTTGTAGCTGGATATAGGGCTGAGAAGACCTAAAGACAATTAAATACATATATATATTAGCTTGA
>JARYHS010008074.1:32369126-32388763 GCA_031002005.1 Vandiemenella viatica | reverse complement strand
ACTTCAAGTAGCAAAAAAGCGTATAAATCGCGAAATAAACTAATGATTTTCAAACGTGTCCGCTAGCAATCGCAGCAGTTCGTAATTACCAATGTTTTAAATCCACGTCCTTGGATACTTACAATAACGTTTTCGGTAAGAACATCAAACCAACGTTTCACCTGTCGTTTGAGTTTTAACAGCACCACCACAGAATATTGCTATAGCTAAAAAGGCGTATTAGATTTTTGTTCTTTGCCTGTTTATGAAACACCACTAAAACCACAAAGGTGACAACAATTTGTGAAATTGTGCCTTCAACTACTGACCCCTCATCATGTTTTGTTTTTGTTTTGAAAAGAGTGTTCATTTCGCCTTAAGCAGCTTTCGTTATTAATGGTAGGTGAAAATTAGTTTTTTTTTTACGATAAAATACTGTCAACTCAGAATGCGTTTGACGACATCTCATGTCACCGACAACAGTTCATTTAGTTATAATTTTTTCCGTATGTTTCTAAAATAATTTTAAATGTGGTAGTAAGGGAACAACATGTCTTCATAGCACACCGCAAAATTAACTAACTTCAAAAATCTGCAATTATTGTCAAACGCACTCACCTAAAACTATCTTTACATTGCAAATATTGATTTTATCATTAATAGTCAGTTATTTTAAGTGAAAGATGATCGGTATAACGTCTTCCTTTCTTTTGACGCTAGCGTTTCTTCAAAATTAACTTTTTGTTTGAAAATGATAACTTTTAATGTTCTGTATGGACACGTAATTTCTCTTGAATGTTTTAAAAAACTAAAATGAAGTGCTTTCAATGTCTGCACAACTCTTTTATTAACGAAATACAATCCATATTTTCGTTTCTATAACGAATATGTTAAAATATGTCACGTTTTTTTATGAGGTGGGTGAGTCTCAATTTTGGATATTAACATGAATGTACCACCTACCGGGTATAGTACTGTCTTGGTAGATGTGTATAATGGGTTGAATAAGTCCCAGGATGAAATGCAGCGATGTGCAATTCAGGTCGTTCGGATTAATATGAGCATGGTAGTACAAGGAACTAGAAGGAATTCGTCCATGTCCTTTTGAAGGAAGCATCCAGAAATTCACCTGGAGTGATTTGGGAAAACCATGGAAAACCCAAATCTGGATGCCCGGACAGGAATTCGAACCGGCGTCCTCCCGAATGCGAGGCCAGAACTTAAAACATTCATCCACCACGCTCGGTAGGCATAAATAAGATGTATAGCTCCATATCAAGTGACTTCACGAATTATATGAAAAGAAAGTAGGATGACAGTAGGATTTTCACTTTAGGAACGTTAGTTTAAAAGTTATTATTCTGAGTTAGTATGCATAGTGTATATGCAAGTAATTTCAGATTAAATGGAAACGAGGGGCCAAGTCAATAGTGTAGCGATGGATATCTCCAAAGCATTTAACAGAATGATCAAATAAAGTTAAAACCATTGGGACAGATCAGGAAGTGTTTTACTGCGCGCATGGAATCTTAAGAGCTAGGAAGCAAATAGTCAGGGTAGGAAACGTGGTATCAAAGGAGATAGAACAGAGAACCGTAATGCCTCAAGGTAGCGTATTGAGACCGTTGCTTTTTTAAAAATTTTAATTGATAGTTCTCTTGATGGTTTACTCATAAAAGTTGTCCGTTCTGTTTAATTTCGCTAAAGATGTTTTTCTCAGTGACCCTGTCTCATTCATGCCTCTGTTGTAACAATAATTTTCTCTGAGAATGTATGTAGGACTAGGGACTATTTGTCCGAAGTACTGAAATGCGAGTAAGAGCTTTTCCCACTAACACCTTTCAATATCTATTTTTTTACTCTTCTGTAACGGTGCGAAAATTTTTGCAACATGTTTTCGTTCATCGAGAAGAAGCAATAAACTTTTAGTATCCGTAAAATAATTGTAACAATGTCACTGTGTTGGAGTTTATGATAGGTTCGACCACGAACACTTTTTGTAAATAGTGTTCTTATTAATTTCCTAATCTTCTTATTGCTGATTTGTGTTCGATAAGACCAGGAGGTATACACTTAAACCAGATTTGGAGGCCTTCGAGACGTTCTAGCCTTCTGACCAGCTTATAGTTTCAGTTTCGTGGTATACCATTGCGAGTGAATATAACGCTTTGCTTCTGGGGCGCACCATCTTCTCTTATTGGCCGTATTTGTATTAAATCTAAGTAAAGACAGCAGCTGTTAGCCGTGAATTAATGACACTGGCCGTAGTACCAATAATTTCCGTAATTGTGCACACGCTATTCCTATTGCCATGTTCTGTGCGTTGAAGGTTGCGCTGGTCCAATCCAACGAGCAGTGCTGTCAGCCTCGTGGCTCTGAATATCCGTAGATGGCCGCTAAAATTTCCGTAGATTGGGTACAAAAATCCGAAGACTCGCTAACTGAAAGACTGAAACAATAATTATTGAAGAGAGAGTCAAAATTAAGAATTTTTATTTCAAGGTCTTTAAAATTCGAAATACAAAATATTATTCTACATTGAAAGTAAGAAATATTTCTGAACTTTTTTAAATTTATTTACTTAAAGGACCATACATTTTCTTTGTTGATATTAAATTTAGCATACCTTTTGTAACACGATATGATAAAAACTGTGACCCCTTTGATACTCGGATATTGGTTAGGCCTTCTCGGAAGGTACTGCTTTGTAAGCCGTGCCAACGAGCGTGTCACACCGTGCATAAAGAGTGCGCCTATAGCTCTGTATTACGGTCTTTTAAGATCTATAAAATCTATAATAAAACAAAGTATGAGGTTTTTTTTTTTTTTTTTTTTTTTTACCGAGAGTGGTGGGTGTATGGTTAACGTTTTGGCATCGCATTCGGAAAGGACGTGGGTTCGAATCCCCGTCCGGGCATCCAGATTTGGGATTTCGATGCTTTTCCCAAATCACTCCAGGCGTATGCCGGGATGCTTCCTTCAAAAAGGACATGGCTAATTCCTTCCCGTTCCTTGTCCCCAGTCGCATCCCGCCTCTAATGACCTTAGCCGTCGACGAGGCGTAAAGCAATAAGCAAAAAAAAACAAAAAAAAACAAAACAATTATTGGTTTAAAGGAGCGGTTGCAGGGAAACGATTCGCAATTATTGACCATTCTGTAATGCATTTACATTTATTTATTGACATTCGGTTATGTAACCATACAGCCATCACTTGTAACATGATTCATTATCGTTAACTAATAACATGTTTGATTATACTAATTATTATATTGCATCTGTTAATTATCGTTATACTTATGCTACTTACAATTTTGAATATATTGGTTACAATTTTAAATAGAACTTATCTAAACGTAATTAAAGTCTTTCAGGTATAAAGCCGAATCGCAGTAGCAGTTGATACAATTCGTTTTGAAGTCATTTTGCAGGTATACGTGAGGCAATACCGACATTGGTATTCATGAGTCTAAATTATTATTTTCTTTTGTTCACGTTCGGTTATAAGACCATACATCCGTGAATTGTAAGATAATTCATTATGCTTGGTTATTAACAGGTTTGATTATACTATTTACAATCTTGCTTATGCTAATTATAGTTGTACTTAGGCTACTTACAGTTTTTATTATACTGATGACAATTTTAAGTCATACTTTTCTACTCGTAATCTTTAAGGAATAAAACAGAATCGTTGTAGTCGTTTATACACAACAGCCTTATTAGATTCCTAAAAAATGGAAATATAGAAATATAAGACCTCATCGTCGGAAAATAAAAATGTCAATAAGCATAAAATGAATTGTATGCATTAACATTATATCCTCAAAGTTTAACAAAACACAAATATAAGGAAAATAAACAAATAATAGAAAGTATCAAAAATCCGTGTAATATTTTTTAAAAAAACCGAAAATCCTAACTTTTTATAAAAATCCGTAGATCTACGGATAAATCCGCAGAATTGTCAGCACTGCCAACGAGGAACAGGCATTTTCTCCTACGCCATATACCACCCGCTGCACCCGTTGTAACCGCTTTCGCTGTGATTACCACTGTATATGGTTTCTTAAGTTTGCTGAACGAGTATCGTACTTTCTATGTAGAAGCGGCAGTTTCACGAAATCAAGATTCGGTCGAATTACTGTCTCTTGTCCGCAATAGCTGTAAATCGTCCCAGACGTTGTCCGTACCGCTTTCTGATTATGACCTTGTGAGGTACACAACCTCACATTTGTGTGATTTTACATTAATTAAGCTATTTTTTTTATTTAATAAATTGTAATGGTGTGTATTAACTCGGAATTTTTAAGTTCAAAGGTCAAAGAATAACAAGATGAATAATGAGATCTCTGAAAAATAAAAGAAGAGTCAAGAGTGAGTTGTTGAAGAGAAGGTTTGAATGGAGAGGACGAGTTTTGGTTTTTTGGAATGAATAAGTTTGAAAGAAGAGATGAAACAGTTTGGCTCACTGGAGAAGCCACGAGAATCCTGGCGGGATTATTAATAGTAAAATATTAGCCTGAGGGCAGAAGGTTTAGGGTTATGGATAAAGATAATGTTATATGACTTGAGAAAAGAGAATTTTTTGTTAAATAAAAAATATACAAGTGATGAGATAAGTAGGAAGTGTTTTGATTTGAGATTGAGATATATGTAGATATAGACAAAGGAATTAATTTGAGTTTGTGTGATAAGAATTGGAATAATAATAATTTTGATTTTTCAGCGTGAGTATCATATTAAAACCAGCGCCGGACACAGAGGGGTTAAGGAAATCTCTATATACCGGTCTGGTGCTGGAAATAAGAGGCAATAAAGTATATAAATATATTTAAAGTATTATACAAAATAGAGACGTTACAAATAAGTACGTTACAACCTGCAAGAAATGACATTGGACAAAGATAATATTTCTATCTTCGCCAGTCTCGTTTAAATGAATGCAAAATCCGTGATAATTTAATTACAAGCAAAAATATAAAAAATCAATAAAAAGTTGATCCTCAACCAGGGCTAAACTGGATGGTAATTATTACATTTCTTTGAAATAAGAGCAATGATAGACAACTTACTTTCTATAAAAGGACTAGTACACATCAATTTATTAACCTGTTTGCTATTGAATTCTAATAATGCTGTTGCCTACCCGGTTGGCTTAGATCAGGGGTCCCCAAACTTTTTACCCTGTCGACCCCTTCATAAGATATTTGCCTTCTAATCGACCCCCCGGTCAAGTATTTAATAAAAACATTAAAACATTTTTGCCATTTCTAATGCTAAGCAGTAAGGAGATTTGCATAGCTACTCAACGAAATGGTTTACAGTTCCCGTACGGTATGTTAAAAAATCCACCAAATAACATTAACAGAAAAAGAAGATATTTTCAGCTGTTATAATCTCAAAAAATAATAATAAAACTAGAGATAGATGGAATAAATTTCGAATAAAGATCTGCCAAATAAAACATGGTCCTTGCACTGTTTTAACATGTCACATAACGATGGATCCACCTTCCTAAGAAACTCTTCAGATGATTCTCTACAAACTACTCCCTCTTAATAACCACCTTACCTCACTGTGCAAAAGTAATTGGTTGAAAATTTTATGATTTACTTCACATAATTTCCAAACAGAAGGGATGAGAGGATGAGCTTTAATTTTATTTATTCATCTCATTTTTATTTAACATTCCTATTTTTCCCTAGACGGTTGAATTGATCCTCTTTAGTATTAATCGACCCCCTTTTGACCCTCGTGTATTAATCGACCCCTGGAGAACCCTTATCGACCCCAAGGGGTCGATATCGACCACTTTGCGGACCCCTGGCTTAGATCGTTGCAGCAGCTTGATGGTGGCTGGCGCTAAGCCGATCTCAACTGGGTCCAGACCCGCTTACGAATGATATTTTCATCATTTAAGGACTGAGGAGTAGTATATGAATGCAGTGATGCACAGTTCATCACTATACTGTGAACCAAAGTCCTGGGTTAAATCGAAAACTTCCGTGCAGTGCGTTTGGATTGAGGGCATATGACACTATTGATGGTGATCCGTCCGTATTTTATCGCCTTGTGTTGCCAAAAAAACTGATTAGCTAGTTGTTTTCATCCTATTTTACATCATTTACATGAAAATTCATTAAAACATATTCACAATACAATTAGTACTTTTGCCTATATTTCGGTTGCAAATATCTACTTCACTTAAACTCTTTATTTAAAGTCTCATAGCTACCGTTTTGTCACAATTCCGTTAAAAAAAAAAAACTACGCAATATATTTTCTTTTTATTTCTTCAGATTTTTGCGCTTTCCTCCCTGTAAAGGCTATTGATGTAAGATCGAAGCGTTTCGTGGCATTGAATATCAATGAAACGCAGTCGCGCTTCCAGCCACGTAAAAACATCTTGGGACGTTTCGGAGGAATACTCTTACATCACTAGCCTTACGGGGAGGTGATATTCTGTTCGGTGAAACAGATGGAGAATCGACGGGATAAAAGATCGTTTTCCTTGAAGCGTTCCAAGAAAGTACCATTTTACTCGGGTAGAAACCCGATAGCATTTAATTAATATACAACGTCATGAAACTTTTCTATCTTACAAACATTTATAAGCTACGAATTTACTGTCGTTAAATAAAAAGTAAATCAAACGAAACTAACACATTTAATATGTCTACAGAACCACATAATAGCGCAAGAAATATCATTCCATTCGTTTTATACATAAAAAAATGTATTTTATAAGATAATTACACAACTGATATAAAAGTAATCATCACAAAATGGAAACATTCAGTATGTCCACACTTTTGCCTCATATCTTCTTCTAGAAGGACTGTTGTAATTGTGATGAATCTTCAAGAGAAACCTTTAGACATCATAGGAGATAACTCAATGATGTTGGCTATGAATTGCACTAAATTGTCTCTTCTTTTAGGAAACCGCTCAGAATGAATCCACATCGACTGATAGGTAGGCAGTGAGGATCTTGGGGTTAATCGCGTTGTATCTGCAGTGACACTTCCTGAGAAGATGCAGAGGCGGGAAACTCAAAACGTTTACCATGGTACAGATGTAAAGGTAAGACGCACATATTAAATGCGTAGCTCAAATGATAATTACATTCAGTTTCGGAGTGACGCTCTGACTTTATCTTAAAATTGAATGACAATCTGTAAACCGTTTTTTACAGTGAGCTCACCGTGTACCAAAGTAAGAAAAGTAAGAATAGCCACAACACCACTTTTTATGCTTTTAGCAGGCGTCATATTAATGAAATATTCCACTTACTTTTTTCGGGATTCGCGCTGCTTTTTTCGATGTATTACTACCGACGTTTCGGCGCCCAACCTGGGACCTTCATCAGGGCTGTATACAAGTTAAGTATCACTTGTGACGGTATTCACACTGTGAGGTACACAACCTCACATTTTGTGATTTTGACATTATTAAAGATATTTTTTATTTAATAATTGTATATAAGTTACTAACTCTGAATTTTAAGTTCCAAGGTCAAAGCATGTCAAGATGGATATAATGAGATCTCTGGAAAATAAATAACAGTCGAGAGAATTGAAGAAAAGATTTAGAAGGAAGAGGACGTGTTGGTTGTGGAAAGAATATGATTTAAGAGAAAAGATAAAACAGAATGGTTAGATGGAAGCCACGAAGAATCCTGGCGGTATTAATAACAAGAAAATAACAGCCTGAGGGCAAGGAAATTAGGGTTTAATAAAGATAATGTGATATGACTTTGGAAAGATAATTGTCTGTTAAATGGAAAATATAAAAGTTGTGAGATAAGTAGAAAGTGTTTTATTTGAGACTGAAATATAAATATAAACAAAGGAGTTGATTTTAAGTTTGTATGATAAGAATTTGATTAATAATAATTTGATTTACAGCGTGAGTATCGGAATAAAACCAGCAACGGACAAAGAGGGTTCAAGGAAATCCTTATGTACTAGTCTGGTGCAGGAAATATAAGTAAAAGTATTAATTTCAAACTATGGTAAAGTAAAACTCACAGGTATTACTACAAAACAAATAAAGTAACGATAAGGGTACGTTACAACACCACTCCAACGTCGATCTCGCTAATTGTGTTGGTTACAGGCAGCGGGTGTCAGCTGTTCCAGAGCTGTTGTTGTTCTGGTTGTCGTCACGCAAGAGTCGGTCAAACAACAAAATCAGCTTTAGCAGAACAACAGATAGAAGAAGATCATAAAATTCAACGTGAGAAGACCGAAATAATAGCACAACCAAAAGGTTTCCTTGAACGGAATTGAATCGATTGAAATTTACAAACAATCCAAAAATTTCAGTAAAGACGGCGGCTATGGCTTAAACAAAATGTGGAAATGTGTACTAGTGGACAATCGCGACACAAAATATCTAACGACAACAAACCAACACAATTAGCGAGATCAACGACGGAGTGGTGTGAAAACCGTCACAAGTGATACTTCACTTGTATACAGCCCTGATAAAGGCCACAGGTTGGGCACCGAAACGTCGGTTTTAATACGTCGAAAAAATCAGCGAGAATCCCAAAAAGTAATGGAATACGTCACATTACTTGTTTCTACAGAAAGCAGCATATTCTTCAGTTTTCTTGCAGCAGTCAATCTTTCTTTGTCTGCCATCTTGAAAATTAAATAGTGTAGCTCCGCCATGGAGTTGAGAATTCGCGCTCACAATCTGAAAACTGACAGTGCAGTAATACAACATTTATACAAAATTAAATTGTAACACCTAGTACATAACTGTGTGTGTACCTAACAAGAGCCTCCCTGTTGTCAGCGTCGTTGTAATCTTTGGTACTACTGGAGAAAAAGTTCCTTTAACAAATGCCTTCTGGAACTGCAATCGAAATCACTTACCCGCTGAATAACTACTTTGGGGTCAAGTCATTTCGGAGAGGCCAAAACTTGATCAGGAACTTCAGATAAAACTTTTCTTAAAATATTTTCTTGTAACAGTATCAAATTCTTTATCTACAGCAGTATCCATCTCAGTACTCAACAGTTTACAGGAAAGCAATAAGATGTATTATTTAAAGAAATAAGATATGAATTAAGACAGATTTCTCAGATAAGAATGATAAGTTAAAAACAGTGGCAAATAATACACCATTTTCGGCTATGAACTGTAAAAATTAAAATTAAAGATACATATTTTTATCTCTGAGGAAAGCTTACTATGTGATAAGAGGATACTCGTACATCATCTGTTGAAATATATAAACCTTTGTCGTCGGAGAAGTGTTCTGAACGCAAGTCATATTAACGGGCAGTTGAGTTTCGTCGTTCAACAGGTGAAGAACTTGGCAGTCGTGGAACGTTATATGGAAGGTCTTTCGATATTGACATATAGCCAGAGTCGGTAGATGGCGGGTATTTCGTTCTCCCCTTCTGCGTATAGCCTTCTGGAAGGCGACATATCAGTTACGTCCATTAGCACCATATAGCTACGTGTGAACGACCTCACCCAGCAACAGGTGTTTTCATGCTTTGACATTTTCCACAGAAGTGATTCAAGAGCAGCAAGACCTAAACGGCAACCCTGTACTGACATGCATCGCGGTTGTATGTACCAACTGTAAATCAATACTTTGGAGTCTTTGTTGACGAAATCTTTATTACAGATGGCCATTGTATTACAAGGAGGCAGTACACCCGTTCAAAGGTAATTCATACATTTCGTTTAATTTTTTTTTTTTTTTTTTTTTTTTTTTTTTTTTTTTTTTGGATATATGTAATTCTTCAAAATATTCTTGAAATCGTAGAAATAAATTTAGTTGTCAAAATTACACTGTTGATATTAAAAGCAGCAACTAGTCACAATTTGTTCTTATTATATTTATTTAATTAAACATTACTGGTTTCGAGCAAAATGCTCGTCATCAGATGGTTTGTATTTTAATGTATTTACATATGCAGTTGCAAAATAAGAGCATGCATCCTATAACAACAGTAAAGTAGCATTTATTAAGTGAGAGTAATTTAATTTTGGGTTGTTGAAGATTAATCTCAATTAGATACATTACTTACATTAGATAGCTAAATATTTTCGAAAACAAACTTTACTTAATGGAGAAAGAATACGATGCATTAATAAAAACATAGCACTAACACTGATGATAACTTCATTATTATGATACTCTGAATAAATTGTGACTGGTTGCTGCTTTTAAAATCAACCCTTGATATCACACTCACTGATTTCCATCAATCTATCAGGGACAATATATTATTACTGATACCTTGCCAGGTTCTTGGAATTGTATATGCATTTAAAAAATGTAAACTTAACAGAACAGTTTGTAGCATTAAATTTAACAACGAATGTATGGTAATAAATGTTATCCCCACCTATATAAAGGTTAATATTAGTAATACCACTAAATCTCCTCAAGTAGCACAAAAGAAAAGTGAATTAATATAGTTAAAATCAGAAATTAAAACACGCTTTAAAACAAAACACCACCTCAATAAACAAATTTATCTGCTTCATTTTCAACTAGGAAAATGCCTTTCTCCTATCAGCTAGATTATGTTCTATGGTATATTGACACCTTATAAAAAATTGTGACTTTGCTGCTTTTAATATCAACCTTTGATATCACAGTCGCTGATTTCCACCAATCCATCATGGACAAAAAATTACACTGCATTCTGCTGAATTTCACAACATTTAAATGAAACTTTCTTTCGAATTTGTTTGTTTAAAAAATATATATATAATTTTTCACCATTACATTAGAAATAGTGAAACCAATTCACTACTTATAAAAAAAGAATAAAGACGCATTTCAACTGAAAACAGCTCCATCACACTTGCAAAATAAGTATTTCGATATGGTGAATATATACTTCGTGGTTTGGCCTGTATTCCCTTGTTTTTTTTTTTTATCTGCTTAATGTCTCTCTAACAGCGAGGTCTTTAGAGACGGGAAAGGATTGGGGGGGGGGGGCAAGGAATGGCAAGGAATTCGGCCATGGACTTTTGAAGGAAGCATCCCGGCATTTGCCTGGAGTGATTTGGGAAACCATGGAAAACCCAAATCTGGATGCCCGGACGGGGATTCGAACTGCCGTCCTCCCGAATGCGAGGCCATAACGCTAGCCGTTACACCACCACGCTCGGTATATGCCCTTGGACTTTAGTTACTGAAATATTTGCAAGTAGAGTATCCCCATGGAAGTTGAACGCAAGAGACGTTATTTTTTTCCAATAAAACGATTCCAGCGTGTTGTTTTCAGTACACTTTACTGCGGTTCGAATCTTGTCACTGTTGTTTTTTTTTTTCTTTTGAACAAACCATTATGTTTTTTTTTCAACAAATAATAAGTTTCTAATGCGCTTTAAAAATGGAAACGCCTTTCATAATTGTGTCCCATCATTATTCTCATACTTTTATTTTTTGAAAAAAATAAACTAAGCACATTACATACATTAGGTGAGTTGATCAGTTGTCGTTGATGCTGCACTAGTGTTCAAGTGGATGAAAGTACAATGTGTGACGAAAATATTGATTTATGAAGCTCAACGATGAAACTATAAGAGCAATCACCAATTTATAAAACCATAGTAAAATACGAATTTGTTTAAGCATTCGCCTTTCGGCAGGTTCACAGCTCTTCACTCTCGATGACTTTGAGGAAGGCTTGTGCAAGTGGAAACGAAATGATTTTGCTGGCAGTAATTTCCAGACTCGAACTCAAATGAGCGGTGTGCTAGTCATGGGTGTTGAGTGAAACACGCTGCCGCGTTGATTGCGATCCAGGATCACTGGAACAAACAGTAGGGGAGACTGGGTACAGTTGTGAAAATTTTCATTTTATCGCTCATAATATTCTTAGTATTCCAGTTACCTGGAAGAAAGGTGATTTTTGTAGTAAAATGTACATTTTCCTACGTATAAATACTAAAGTTTTGTCCCTAAGTACAAAGGTTAAGTCACAGCATCAAATTAAAAAAATTAAAAAAAAAAGGTCACAACCGACCTCATCACAGGGGCGGTTGTGACAGCGCTAGGGGGCGGTAGTGACAAGTTCAAAAATACAACAAAATGGTCTAAAATCACTTTTATTTCAAATAATATCAAACCTAATGCAACATAATCTTCTTCTGGATAAATATAATTTTTACATGACAATAGAAATTAATCTCGGAACACCTTAATAGCTTATAACTAATAAGGCATTGTAGCATCAATAGTTATTATAAAATTCTTGATATAGATCATTTTTAATACATGGTATATCGTAGATTGTCATTGTGACTCCGCATCTAATCGTCACAAGTAGTTTTTTTCAGATTTTTTATGGGTCCAAATACAGGTTGATTCAAGGACTGCAGGTTGTACGAGCAGTGTGGAGGAAATGAAAGCAAAGTGATTGCATTTTCTTAAAAAAATCCATTGTAGTAATGTGGATAAGCGAGGAATGGTTATCCAGCACTAGTAAGAATAGCGCTAGAGATGGAGTAGCATTAGGAAATTTCTTAAAAAGTTCCAGAAACCCTAGGATCAATGCACCTTGCATCCAGCCTGAAGAATTTGCAGTCCCAATTGATCCCTAGCAAAATGATCGTGATAAGTTGATAACTAAGCTGTGGAAATAAAGGAGGGATAGTATTTCCCAAGGCATTTTCTGCTAAAGTAACCATGACTAATGTACTTCGTACAGCTGTCGGTCTTCCTCAAGCGTTTTCTGGGGATCAAAAACAAAACAAAAAAAATTACACGACAATAGAAATTAATCTGGGAACACCTTAATAGCTTATAACTAATAAGGCATTGTAGCATCAATAGTTATTATAAAACACAACCGTACCCAGAAAATATGTCACAACCGTCCCCAACGCACTCCTTCGCAAAACAACAATTGCCATGACAATACAAAATAAACTACGTGTAAAGTAATCACTGCTATTTAACTACTAATGTATAACTTATAACGAGGAAAAACACTCATTACTCTATCTGTACACATACAATAACAATTATTAAAAGAAATCTGATAAAAATACTTACTTTTGACTGTTAAAAAGTAACGTAGGCTTCTACGATTGTTAATGTCACGCAATTTCTGACGCGATACCGTGAAACACGTTTAATCAGGCACGCCGCTCCTCTCTACCCCCTCCCCATCCCGGTATTCCTTACAGTTTGGCTAATATGGCGACTGTCACAACCGTAACCTGGCACAACCGTACCCAGTCTCCCCTACATTGGGTTTTTCTCCTGCAAATATTTCAGAAACTAAAGCTTGTTTGACGAAACGAATCTACTGTGCATCGGGCATTTAGGAAAATCTACATATATTTTTTCCAAGTCTGATGGTCTCCTTGTGAAGCTTGTAGACTCTTGCTTATCAGGATGCCCCTCTACTAGCATTCCGTAGTTTACATGGCATGGAGAAAATAGTAAGTTGTCTAGATGACGGTGTACTGGAGATAGCAGGCAGTGTTCTGGTGCCCCCAGCGGGCGCATGCGCGACCATCGTGCTGGCCAGAAGAGCAGTTGGTGGCCAGCAGCCGAACAGAGTGGCTGAGCTCGCTGCAGGTAGGACAACACAAGCTGCCCCTCACAACCACTTCACACCTTATAATTGTGACAATGGTCCTATATTATTTATAATAATTCTATGTATTTTCATGCTTCTGCTGTTAATCTCTCTAGGTTTTGAAGCTACGGTGATTAATATGACTGACAAGGGACACCTTTGGCCTCGAACGCTCAGAACCGCACGAAAACATGTTTAGAATAACAAGCGATCATAAACAAAACAGTGGTGTGTGTCATTTCCATGCAAAACCTTGCATTCTACCTCAAGTAACATTTTAATAGAGACAAACAAAGTTATAAGATATCAATAACATATGACGGAAATTATAGTTAATTCAATGACGTCAGTGTATCATCACATTTTCAATCAACAGTGCCAAAACCTCTCTTCTTAAAGTACTTAATATATCGCAAAACATGCATATACAGCAGTACAACACATCTGATAGTGCTTATATTAGTCCTCAAAGTGCAGATGCGGATTTAGATGAATTGGTTAAAACAAAGTGGAAGAGAACAATGTGCTCACCTCACTAAAGCCACGTTATCACATTCCAAATCACTTTCCCTTTCACGCAGTCCAATATCAAAAGCCACACTAATAACATTTTCAAATTATGATGTTGTTACGTCAATATTATAACCTGGCTTTCGACAAGCAAATTGAAACATAGGCAGCAAATTTATTGTAAACCACAGAGTGAAATTTCATGATGAAATAACGATCATGTATCTTCACTTGTGGTTAGGCACATTGTAGTCTTACAAAATTAATAATCCTTCTGATATAGAGGTTATATTGCCGAATGAAGTAAACATCAAGGGGTAGGCAAAATTTTGTTGTTTTCGGTGGCAATATCTTCATAATGACATCTTTGTTTGGAAAAATTGCATCTAGAAAGTTAGGACCTGTATGACCTCACCAGGAATCACATAATAATAGGCTCTTTTCATGGCTCTTTAATGGCTCCAGCAAACAAGTGCGGAGTTCTGCTTGGAAATAACACACACCACTATTTTGTTTATGATCGCTTGTTGTTCTAAACATGTTTTCGTGTGGTGCCGAGCATTTGAGGTCGAAGGAGTCCCTTGTAAGTACGTTTCAACAAGAATGTGTGCACCGCGGTAAATTGTGTTAACATGAAGGTACACTTAGTGAAAATAATTAGTAAAATTGATTGTTCTTTTATATATTTTGGCCCTAATATGATCTGAATAATTATGAGAAAAGTGTAACTACACCCCCATCTTGTCCCTCGCATTCCTAAATTATTCTTTGGAGGTTTTGGAAAAGTCGCAAGTTTCTGTGTTATGGAATTTTTAGTACATGTTACCCCCTGTCTTTTAACTGCTTAATATCCTGTGTTTCTTTAAAATGTTCATCTTCACTGTGTTGTAATATTTAAACACTTTTTTATCAATAAGCTATATGTATACAGCTACATTTTTAGTCTCTGCTGCAAAATAGATTTCACCAACTTTTTACGAGTAACAGTTTTTTTATGCTGGATTTAACCCTATAATCACATAATAAGTTGTGTCTTTATTTTATTGTTACGGACGGTACAGGTTCAGAACTTACCTAAACTATTTTAAATTGAAGCTAACCTGTAGGAAAACTGACTATCAAAAATCATCCTAAATATTATTGTCGTAATCTAATGTAAACTGTGTGAGGTGGACATAAATTCTACGGGAAACTTCCAGTAGAATATTTATTACAATTCAGCAACAAAATTTATTTTTGTTTTCACGACCGCCAGTGCTGATAAGATTTGACTTGCATAACACATCTAGTTCCGCAAAGTTATTTATTACATTCTGACAAATTCAGCATCAGAGGAAACTTCCAATATCTTAACCAGAATCTCGACCTACATCTATAATATACTGGGCAGTATATGATGCATTGTGATTTCTTCCAACATATTTTTGAAACAACTCCGTGCATAGGAGACCTAATATAGTTTATAAGTCTTAAATTTTTATACTCCCGGCGCTATTACAAGGGAATAAACTTATGTAAAACGGGATTATCATTTAAACTACGTTGTCAAGTGCCGGTCAGCTGGCAAACACACGCTTTAAACTCTTAATTCCCTTGTTGCGTCGGCCTTCCTATTAGTGGATCTTAATTTAGCGTCCACGATATATATTTAGCACTCACTTTGATGCTATGAATATTTGTGTGTGTTCCATTCACGCTTCTGAAGTAAACGGTTTAGTCAGGGAATGTCAAATGAATGCATGTAAACTACTTTCAGTTTACACAGAACGTCTTTCGACGACAACAGAGAGTCGAAGTGATGATCAAGTTGAGGCTGGTGTCTTTTGTTGCGGTGGTTTTAAATAATTGACTATCAGAAGATTATCCGAAGCGGAAAAGAAAAGGGCATCAGAGTCACAGAAAGACCAGCGCAATGAGACGTCTATTATATACTACCAATGCAGTTCACTTTAAGCGTTATTTTGCAGTGAATAATTCATGTCTTCTGAAACTTCTTTTAACTAGGAATGCTTCCTTGTGTATAAAATGCATGCTACGCATGTGTGTGTGAGTCCAGTGTAAAAATAACCTTCATCGAACGAAACTGGGCTGACACAGTAGGTTAACAGAAGCACTTAGCAAGGTGCGTTGAATCTAACCCATTTCGATGCCTTGTCTAAGCAGTGACGGAAACGGTTCGGTAATTGCACGAAGACTGACGAAACAGTACCTGAAATATATGAGGTCAAATCCAAATGACGCTCGAAACTGGTTCCCGCCAATTCATTTAAATTGCAATTCAATAAATATGTGGAAGATCAAATTTTAACTCCCGGATACGCTATATAGAATTCCAGCATCTATCCTAGTATAAGACATTGCCAATTTAGTTTCAGTTCTATAATAAACACGTTACTGGCGAGTAGTACAACTAATGGGGAAGATGTGAAGCATAGCGTCCTTGCGCGGTTATAATAACGTAAAATAATGTTGTTGACATTAGTTAGGCATATTTTGCAGTGTCTCCTCTAAATGTATTACGTGGGTAGAAGTATTAATAATGATCTTGCACAGAGAGTGAAAATAATAGAACGAAAGAGATTTCGTCCGATCATCATATTAATTTCTTCGCATCATGGAACTTCTCATAAATTAGTCCTTATTCTTTGTGTTTCTTGAGTTAATCTGTTCTAAAATGTGTAGGGATGAGAAATAATTTTGCCATTGCCTTTTAAAGGAAGCAAACCGGAATCGCGTGGAGAGCTCTCAGGAAACAATGGAAAATTTAAAATTGGATGGCCGCATCGGGGTTTGATCTAGTGTCTTCCTCAATGATTGTCATTTGAGCCAACGTTTGCCGTGCGACCGCGCGAGGTGGGTGAGCGGTTAACGTTATGGCCGCGCATTCGGGAGGACGGCGGTTCGAATCCCCGTCCGGGCATCCAGATTTGGGTTTTCCATGGTTTCCCTGAATCACTCCAGGCGAATGCCGTTATGCTTCTATCAGAAGGCCATGGCCGAATTCATTCCCGTTCCTTGTCCCCGCCTCTAATGACCTCGACGTCGACGGGGCGTAATGCCATAAGTAAAAAAAAATAAGGATTACCGTCTTTTGAACACTATCATTCAAATGCATTCTAAATGTCTTCATTATCTACATTCGAGGATTCATTTTAATTCATCGAACTGCCTCAACGAACCTCTAGCTCGCAATTATAAAACCAACTTCAAGTGTGTGATTGAAGTCAAGAATTTTTTTTTTCTACTGTATTCGTAAATAGCTTCCTGGAAATGTTTACAACACTCTTTAAGTTTTAGAATTAGTTAGTCTAATGTCTGCCTATGAATTTCCGTCTTCAAATTACCCAGTGTTTCAGTTATAATTCGGAATTTTTACGCAATCGTCGGATTTTTTCTGACGTAGTTCCTTTGTTTTCATATCTCTCCTGTAAAGACTTTAGAAAATCTGGAAGGAAAGTGTGATGATCATATGGTTATATTATGGACTATTATATAGTATGCAAGTATACTCCTTGAGATTGGGTTACATTCGTGTTCCTTTTGTTTTGAGATGATGTTGGTTGCCAGTAGCGACACGATTAAAGCCTATATGGTAGAGGCGTTATATTAAGTTCGCAAGTTGAATATGCGGATTGAGAAATATTAATACGAGAAGTCAGATTTAAAGATTAAGGGTCGTATTTACAATTGGTGTTGGTGGAAGATGTTAAACCATTAACTGAAGAACAATAAAAGACTTACGCATCGGTTCATATGTAGATGCTAGCTATATAAAAATATAAGATAAAGGTGAAAAGTGGTAACTACATACATAAGTAAGCAAGAATAAATCACCACAAAAGTAAGCTCTATACGCTAGGTGATACTGCAGGATATTACTGTAGCAACGGATGCAATACTGGAGCCGAAGTAAGGAATCATCAGAAAGTAAAACAGAAACGTTTAAAATGTGATATTATGGAGTAAAAAATGTAGCCGATAGCTAGCTGATATATGCAATAAGTACGTTGTGGAAGTATTAATGGAAGAAAGTAGATTGAGGTAAAATCACACGACCGCATTTTAAGAAATTCGGAATTAAAGAATGCTTTAGCAGAGGAACACTTGAGGAAAAAGTGACGGCTATATGGGCTGTGAAGGAGGGGAACATTCTGAACTCACGGTAGAAAGCGACGGAAGATCTATTTATTTATTTCGTGTGACTAAGCAACTGATACAATGCATATATATACGAGGGCTGTCCAGAAAGTAACAGACGTTTTGACCTGGCGCAACAATGGGTGCTCCTAGCGCCGCCATCTTGGTGTCAGACTGTTCATACATTCAGTACGCAACCAGCCGTGGTAGTTTGCACATCGTACCTATCGTACTTTGAATACAGTAGAGTGTTAAAATGAGCGCTGCAATCAAAAATCCCGCCAGTTGTGAAGTGCGAGCAGTAATACCGTTTTTGTTGGCGAAAATCACAAACCAATTGAAATTTATCGCCAGATTTGTGATGTGTACGGCCAAGGAATAATCAGTGAAAGCCGAGTGAGGCAATGGTGCATTGATTTTAAAAATGGTCGAACCAATGTTCACGATGAGGACCGCATGGGTAGGCCTAGTGTTGTGAGTGATGAACTGGTGGTGAAAATCAACGAAAAAATCCGTGAAAATCGTCATTTCACGATTACGGAGCTTTCAGAACATTTCCCCCAAATTTCACGGAGTTTAGTTCATGAGATTGTGGTTGGTAAACTTGGTTACCACAAATTTTGTGCCAGGTGGATTCCGAAAATCTTAACAGAAGACCACAAAAAACAGAGACTTGCTGCAGCACTGACGTTTCTGGAAGACTACGCCAAAACTGGAAACCAAGTTATCGATCGTATCGTAACTGGCGACGAGACTTGGGTAAAGCACGTCACCTGTGAAACAAAACGGCAGTCTAAGGAATGGGGACACACGCATTCGCCCAAGAAACCGAGGAAGTGTCTGCAAACGCTGTCAGCAGGAAAAATTATGGCTACTGTGTTTTGGGATGCTAAGGGTGTGATTCTCGTTGAATTTCTTGAACGTGGCCAAACAATCACTTCAGAAAGGTATTGCGAAACACTCATAACATTAAGACGCGCGATACAAAACAAGCGTCTGGGAAAACTCAGTGAGATAGTTTTGTTTCTCCACGACAACGCTCGTCCACACTCGGCCAATCGTACCCAAGAGCTCTTGGATGGGAAGTTTTCAATCACCCGCCGTACAGCCCGGATTTGGCACCGAGCGACTACCACCTGTTCCCGGCGATGAAGACGTGGCTCGCAACACAATGGTTTGAAACTGACGCTCAACTGCATTCCGGTGTAAACCAGTGGTTGAAGTCTCAGGCGGCAAATTTCTACAGAGAGGGTATCGAAAAGCTTGTACCACGTTATGATAAGTGCCTTAATTTAAATGGCGATTATGTTGAAAAATAGCCTAAGAGTTTACCTCTAAAATGTATATGATCAAAATCGTTTTTTTTTCACTTTGTTTATTTTTTATTACAAAACGTCTGTTACTTTCTGGACAGCCCTCGTATATGCAATATATA
>JARYHS010008074.1:32165151-32368126 GCA_031002005.1 Vandiemenella viatica | reverse complement strand
CAGCATTTCATACTACATTTACCACCATTTTATAGCTCACTCTGTCAAAAGCCTTGGAAAGATCTAATGCTATTGTAAGATATCTGTTAAATTTTGTAACTGTGTGACAAAATTATGTTCTTAGAACCACAAGTTAGATTGGATATAATATTATTGCATTTCATTTTCAAAGTTCGTTTTTATGTTTATTCAAGTTAGAAAGCAGTTTTACAGTTTTTAAGATATTATTTTCAATATTTTGCAATTTCAACAGTTTTCGGCATTCGCCTGGAGTGGGAAAGTTCATATCTAAAGTATTTATTTTTGGCTAAAGTATTGAAAGGATATTTTTCATAATAACTAAAGTTAACGTTTATTTTGAGATCTAGCTATTTGTAAAGTTTCAGAAAGACCGAATTATTTTTATTGTCAAGGTCAGATTAGCCAATGTTAGGACTTCAGATGTGCGATTTGATATCTGACGACTTTCCCATCAGTCACCCCTGAGAAAGAGGAAAAAGATTTGTTCCCACGCTTCGCGTGAGAAGCCGCTAGGAATATTCGAGAAGCAGGAAGTGCTATGTGAATATAGAACCGTGCGTGCAGTTACTCGCCCCAGTTGTACAGAAGCAGTCTTCGTGATAACATGTAGCTCAGTAGGATGGAAAGTTTTATAACTAGCCCATCAGTGATAGTTTTATTTTGGAATAATGCCGATTGTTTTATTCAAGTTAACCATAATGTCGTGGTAAAATAGTATTTCACCAAATGAGGCCTCGGGATTGTCTAAATTAACTAAACTTTTGAACAATGGGACCGCGTGACGAACTTTTACTAGCTTTCTTCAACTAGTGAATTAACTCTTTGAACTATTGGGGTGTGGTCTGGCTTGCCCAGTTAATCGAACTTGTAAAACATTACTTTGGAAAATTCGTCTGATTGCCTGTACAGTTTTTGGCTTTGTGAAATTTGGAAGAATATACTTATTTAAATGGCAATAAACTATTTATTGAACTTTACCTTTTCATAGATTTTTGGTTAAAATCTGTGTGGCGACCGCCTTATTCTATTTAAGCCAATACTGTTACATCCAAGGCTACACACGGTCAGAGTTAAGATTCAAGCTTTATGCAGTACCCCACTGCAAGTTTGCGTCTTACACTATGGTAATAAATTTGATCTCACTTGTCCATTTCATCCAAAATATCTTGCATGTAGCTCAAACAGATAAACAGGAAAAGAATACAAAGAAGTAAGTAGAAAATAGTTGTATTCAAAGATGATGCAGATTACAGGCATATCAGACAGAATATTGAAGGGATGAAGAAAATTTTACTCTAACTGTTTGACAGTTTATTTTTGAAAACCGGATGATGAAAATGGTCCTAATGCTTGATACTGATGTCAGTAGTGAGAACATAATGTAACAGACCATTAAAAGCGTTAAACTCAATTGATAAAGTGGAAACTGATAAGACATATAACTGCAGAAATGCTGAAATTCTTTATGAGAAGAAAGAAACATAATTATTCAAAGTAATATTGATAGTTTCTAAATTGCAGAGATTCAAAATGATTTTAATGAAAATAATGCAGTCACACTCACAAAGTAAGAAAGTAAGAAATGTAAAAATTAATTCATGTTTAAAATCACATTCTTTTTAATTATTGAGTAATACAACATAAAGGAAAGCGGAAGAGGTATTAAAAGAAGATGTTTTGAAACATTGTAGTACAAGAGAAGTAATTTTGGAAATAAGATTAATATTAGGACAATGAATCAAGAAAACAAGGATATTATTTTTTTTAATTTATGCACTTGCAAATAGCTTTGATTGAGTTAGATGGAACAAGGTGTTGAATATTCTGGCTGCCTGGTCTAAAATTTCAAGATTTGTATTTAAGAATCAGGTGGTTAGAATCAAATGTAGAGGATCATGAGCTACAAATATCAGTTAAAAAAGAGATTGGAACAATTTTAAAGTCTACCCCCATTAATATTCAATATGAAGGATGTTGTGGTATACCACATGGTCTGTTTAAAATAATTTTAATAATATTCATTTATGAATATTACAAAATAATTATGTAAGACTGGGGGATTTCTCAGCATTTAGATACTGTAAATAAAATCTTCTTGGGTAACTAGCTGAGTTAATCTATCGATGAAACATGAAGTTTGACTTGACAATGGTGGCAGAGTTGTGACCGCTGAAAGATCATGTTTCATCGATGGACTAACTCAGCTAATTACCCAAGAAGATTTTATTTAAAATAATTATTTTTTATATGATTTAATATTGTCCATCATGGAAATCACATTTAATTTAAATCAATTCCTTTCAATACATGTTGCATTGAAATTTGTAAGTGAAACACATAATAGGTGGAATGACATTCCTTTTCATGAATTATAAACTATGTAAAGATAGCATAATTTATCTAAAACTATTTACTATCATGATTTGTAAAATTTTGTCATTAATTCCAAAGGTTCTTGTCTACATTCAGTGCATGTTTCTTTCCGAGGCTCATTTTTATTTTGAAAGCAACAATTTTTTGTTCTTTTTTCTGTTGGCTTGCTAGGCCTAACACAGAAGAGGATTTCTGTCGGGGTTTACTCCCTTAGCCTTTGAAGATCCCTCTTCACCACAAGGCAGTGGTTTCCTTCTCAATTTCCCCTGAGAAGTTGGGTTGCTCCTTTGCCATCTACCCCATACCGAAGAACTTCTTCTCTGCCATAGATGCCATTAAGGTCTTCACCCATGTCCCTGGGCATGGGTGCTGCATTATACCCCGCTGGACTGGGTCCCCACCTGGACTTCACCATTCTGCCATTTCGGACTACTGAGATGGAGAATGCGCAGCCCCGCTTCGTGGATGCACTAGGCAAGAATTGCTCAAGTGGAGGATAGAGAAGGTGACCCTACTCATATCTCCCGACAGCCGGGTTAATGGCTGTGTATGTTGCCACAACCAAAGAACATGCAGGAGAGTTAAAAAGAAAAGGACATAATGGTGGAACAACAGAGTAAAAGAGGCAATAGCCAAAAGAAATAAAGCCAAAAAAGCTCTAGATATGGCCAAGTCCTATAGAAGAAACAACAGTGACCAAGCAGATAATGACAGATTGGAAGATATGGCAAAAGAATATAGAAGTAGCAAATTGGAAGTTAAAAGAATTGTTCAAGAAGAGAAGGAGAAAAGCTGGGAAGATTTTACAACTGGAAGAGGATAGTAAAAGGAATATGAAAATGTTATATGGAATTGTAAAACACAAAAGATCGGATAAGGAAACAATTACAGCAATAGAAACAGCGGATGGAAATATGGTTCGCAATATAAGAAGTATCAGGGAAGCCATGAAACAATTTTTTGACAAGCTACTAAATGGACCTAATGGGATAGTTGATGAAGAAACAAGTCAGAGGATAATAGATAAAGACACCCAATAACTTGGTCAGAAGTCGAGCGAGCTCTCCATAAGATGAAAAGTGGAAAGTCAGCATGAGCCAACGAAGTTACAGCTGACATGATTAAAGCTGCCAGTTGACCAGGGATACAATGGTTGTATAGAGTCCTCAGAGCAATATGGAATGATAACCAAATACCAGAAGACTGTACAAAGGGGGAGATAATTCCTATCTTCAAGAAAGGGAACAGAAGGAAAAGGAGCACAGTACTCAGCAACAAGGTAAACCATGGTGAGAGCGGTTGTTTGTAGTGTGTTCGCATCAGCTCCCCATGAAGTACCAGCTAGCTTCTTCATGATGTTGTTTCGTGTATCGTATGCCTTTTCTAGGTCCATAAACATAATAAAAAACCTAATTATTATGTTTATGGACCTAGAAAAGGCATACGATACACGAAACAACATCATGAAGAAGCTAGCTGGTACTTCATGGGGAGCTGATGCGAACACACTACGAACAACCGCTCTCACCATGGTTTACCTTGTTGCTGAGTACTGTGCTCCAGTGTGGCAACGTAGTACTCATACTAGAAAAATCGACGTCCACCTGAATGAGTGTATGAGAGTAATAACTGGCACCCTAAAATCCACCCCAGTCCCCTGGTTGCACCTGATCAGCAAAATACCACCTCCAGAGATAAGACGCCAAGAAGCAACGGCACGTGAGTGGATAAAACTACACCATCCTGATCATCCACAGGATCTCCCAATCCACGAGGTTCTAAATAACTTACCACCCACTCGTCTTAAATCAAGAAATCCGGTATGGCAAGATGTATTTGACTTTGATGTCATGGAAAAATGGCGACAAAGCTGGAACTCCACATCTGTAAAACATTCAGATATTAAAGATCCCACAACTGGACTTCCAGGATTCCATCTAAATAGAGACCAGTGGGTCAAACTAAATCGCCTAAGAACTGGCCATGCGAAATGCAACGCCATGCTGTATAAGTGGGGTCTTCAGGATTCTCCTGCATGTGACTGCGGTGCTCCTTCCCAGAGTGTGGAGCATATTATCAGGGAATGCCCTCTACGGAAGTATGATGGACCATATGAAGATGTTTTTGGAGCTACAAGTTCCTTCTTAGAATGGCTGGAAGAATTAGACATCAGCTTGTAAACGCTACCAACGTTCTTGTCATTGTATATATTTATTATTGTATTAGTTGCTTGCCATACGACAAATAAATAAATAAGGCATACGATAATGTTCCTAGATCAACTATCTGGTAAAGTCTAAGAAAACTTAAAATACCAGAGTACCTCATTAGAAAGATTCAAATACTGTACAATAACTGCAAGAGCTGTGTCAATGTTGGGGATGGTTACTCTGAATGGTTTAGTACAACCAAAAGAGTACAACAAGTAAGTGCCCTTTCACCTCTTCTGTTCATAGCGGTGATGGATAACATCTTAAAAGAACTAAAGAGACCATTCAATAGAGATCTACAGGCATTGGTGTTTGCAGATGAAACCGAAGGAGGAATACAAAACAAACTGAAAATGTGGAATGATGAGTTTGAAGAATATGGAATGAAATTGAATAAAAAAAAAAAAAAACTGTAGCAATAAAAATAAGTCGAAAGAATACAGACTGTCATATAAAATTACAAGACCACCAAGTTGAAGTTGTTGGCCAATTCAGCTACCTGAAGAGCATAATTGCTAATAACAGTAGAAGTGAGTTAGAAATAATGAATAGAGTAACCAAGGGAGCCAACTTCTACAGTACTGTGCGGGGCTTACTAGGGGACATGAAGGTTCCCAGAAGAACAAAAATTGTCTTGTACAAATCATATCTCATTCCTATTCTCACATATGCTTTGGAAACATCCACACTAACATCAAGGGACCTTAGCAAGATCCAATCATGTGAAATGAAGTTTCTTAGAACGGCCCTCCAGAAAACTAGACCACATAAAGAATGATGAGATTAGATCAAACCTAGAGCTAAGGGAATCCATGGAAGAGAGGCTTAGTTCATCAAGATTTTGGTGGTTTGGGCATGTGAAGAGAATGACTAGTAAAAGACTGCCAAAAACTTATTTGGAAAAAAGGATAGTGGGCAAAAGACCAGTGGGAAGACCAAGAAGAAGATGGACAGACCAACTGAAGGAGGACGTAGACAGAAGAGGGTGGAATTGGGAATACATTACGGACAGAGAAATTTTTCTGGATAGGAGACAGTGGAAAACGATAGTCTACAACAACCTAGGTTTGTAAACCACACCCGGGAAACTGGAGATCGTCCCCCACAATAATGATGATTTGTAAAATTTAATAAACTTATTCAATGTGTCACTAATTAAATAAATAGACAAGAACAGCTGACATACACTTCTCTGAGATGATGTGTATTTGATAGTCAAACAAGAACAACCAGCAGTTTGTTTTCTCAGTGAATATTAAGGAGAACATGAAAGTTCCTATTACAGCAAAAAGCTCTATGGTGGTCCAAATTTTTTGATTTTGGTTTGTGCTGAATAGAGGTTTTTGTCATTGATATTATGATGGTGGTGTCTTTGCAATTAACATGTTATTTTATTTTTATCTATCAATCTTGTTTCATGGATCCCTGCTGAGGAAGGACCTCTGGGATGTGAAACAGGTGATGGTTAATACACATACATACAATATGAGTCATAATCATAGTAAAAACTATTATACGTTCCAAAAACAAATAAAGGGAATAACAATAAACATTAATTTTTACAACTGAATTTTTCAAACGTCATATTGAATACAATTAATTAATTTGTTCAAATTCTTGAATGGAGAAGAAGGAGTTGCCAATTATATAATCTCTCTTAAAAGTTGGCCAGAAGGATAGGCATGTTTTCTGAAATAGTGTAGAGATTTATTGGACAATACCACGTCTGCATGTCGACACAAATTGTGTTAAATTAAAAAAGGATATTTCTTTTTTCTTTCCTCGTACCGTAGCTGCTGATGTGTTTAACTAGTGCAAGGGAGAGTCAGATCTATAGCAGCTTTTGGCTTATAACATGGTTAAAATTTATGACATTTTTTTCTGTCTATCCTGCCGCCACACCATTCGGTTGGCTGACCGCCGCGAAAGCCGATTTGCAGCTTCGACTACTGAGGTTTCTTTATGAGGAACTCGTGGTAGAAAAATTCCAAGTTGATTCTTCGACCACTTCATCTCCACGACTTGCTGTGTTTCTCTAGTACTTAAGTGCATGAGCAGAGGGAGAGGTTATCGATCATCACCACGACCTAAGAATGGCAGGCGTGTCTGCTTACTGAAAAGACGACGGGATGTTATCATACATGCTGTGCTGTTGTCTTGAGCGCAAGGATAAAGGTACGGTTCCGAACATGCCTGCAGTGGCCGACAACAACCTCAGGTAGCAGACAAAAACAGCACACCTGCGCTAGGAATTTTCGGCCCGGGGTAAAATGGGCGACCTTTTTTTTTTAGCTCTACAAACCAGCCGACAATGGGCGAATTCTAGGCTTCGCACCCTGAGGGCCCCTACAGTCGGTGATCGGGCCCCCCATCAGCCGGTGGGCCCGGGTACTTTTGACCAGCTTACCCCCCCCCCCCCCCCCTAGCGCCGGCCCTGGTCACCTGTGGTCCCAGTTGTGCGGAACTCGGAGACAGATCAGCCAGCCAGTCGGCTGAAGAGCTACGCGAGGCAAGATGTCTGATGTTTCTGCTGCGATTATTAAAGATCTCTTGGAAGAAGATGATGATGATGTTTTGCTGTGTATTATTACTAAGAAAAGAAGAAAGCTGGAAGTTCCCTTACATAAAACTATAACACCAGGAGGAAGCAATTCAATGTTGATTAAAAAATACACGACGAAGCCATATTCAGGAGCTATTGTCGCGTAAACAGTTTATTACCCCATGTAGGCCTCCGCGGCCAGAGTCAGTTGATTCATGGCTGTCCGGGTGGCGCCGATTCATATTTATTGTAGCCGACGTTTCGACCCTCATTCTGTGATCTTTTTCCAGTTCTGCCCTAGAAGAAGACCACAGAATGAGGGTCGAAACGTCGGCTACAAGAAATATGACGCGGCGCTACCCGGACAGCCAAGAATCAACAGTTTTTACTCAGTTTTATTTGTGAATAAATTAAACCACGCTGTATAACACGTATTGTGAAACATGTACTAAGGTTTTAAGACTGAAATTGATGCCAATATTAATGCCTCCCACTATTCAAAGAGATTTCAGACATTTCTAACAGGAGTTTTTGCATAAATGGAATATAAATTACATTGGTGGTATAGATAGAAAACATGTTCGCATAAGAACACCAAATAAGAGTGGGTCACTATTTTTTAATTACAAAAATTACTTTTCGAGTGTTTTGCAGACTATCGTTGACGCAATTTAGAAATTCACAGCCGTAAACCTCTGTGCTTATGGAAAAATAAATAAGGCATGGGGTAGGTTTCAGGCAAGGATATTCATGTGAATCTCAGTTGGTGGGATATATGCAAGATATTTCAGATGAAATGGACAAGGGAGGCCAAATTGATAGTGTAGCACTAGATCTGTCTAAGGCGTTTGACAGAGTAAGCCATAAAATGGTAGTAAATAAGGTAAAAACCATTGGAGTGGATAAGAAAGTCATTTGCTGGGTAGAAGAATTTTTAAAAGGTAGAAAACAGAAAGTTAGGGTAGGAAATGTAGTATCAAAAGAAGTGGAAGTAAAATGGGTGTGCCACAGGGTAGCATATTGGAACCATTGCTATTCATTATTCTAATGAATAATTGTGTTGATTGTTTACTATCTGAAATTAGATTGTTTGCAGATGACATAATGCTGTATAAAAGAATCAAAACGATAGAGGATTGTAAACAGTTGCAGGGTGATCTGGACAGGATATCTAATTGGGTTGGTAAACATGGAATGAAGATAAATGCAAAGAAGAGTCAGCTTATTAGATACACAAATAAAAAACAAAAGGTTAATTATAAATATAAGGTGGGGAAAGAATTGCTTGCTGAAGACTTGAAATGCAAATATCTTGGAATTACTTTTGATAACAAACTTAACTGGGCAGGACACATAGGACAGGTGGTAGGAAAAGGTTTCAAAGTTCTGCACTTGTTGGAGAGAGTGATGAGGGGATGTACGAGAGAAGTCAAGGAATTGGGTTACAAAACTTTGGTCAGACCAATCCTCGAATATGGTTGTGTAGT
Source organism: Vandiemenella viatica (assembly GCA_031002005.1). Classification (NCBI taxonomy): domain Eukaryota; kingdom Metazoa; phylum Arthropoda; class Insecta; order Orthoptera; family Morabidae; genus Vandiemenella; species Vandiemenella viatica. The sequence goes on along the minus strand of JARYHS010008074.1, from coordinate 32,359,493 downwards.
ATGGGACCCTCATTTTACGTATCAAATACAGGAGTTGGAGAGGGTGCAAAGAAGGGCTGCTAGATTCGTTTCTGGAAATTATCGCAAAATGCAATCAGTGACGGATATGATAAAGGAGCTGGAATGGGATTCATTGCAAGACAGGAGGAGGATGAGGAGGGTCATGGGAGTGTACAGGGCATATACTGGTGATGAGGCATGGAAAGATATTGCAATAGGTATGAAAAGTAGTGCATGGAAGGGAAAAGATGACCATGACCACAAGCTGGCACTCGATTTCAGGCACAAGGGTGTGGGAAGATTCTCTTTTTTAGGTAAGGGTGTCAGGGATTGGAATGAGTTACCAATAGAAATGATGAATAATTTACCGAAAACTTTGAAGGAATTTAAAGATAAAATTTGTAGAGGGCAAATGTAGGTGGGTGCAGGATAGGAGGAAGATGGGTGTGTAGGGAAATTGCCACCGGAGCCGGTCTCCATTGCAATTAAATTAAATTAAATTAAATTAAAAATAGCATCAAAGAGATTTAACATCACTCCATCAAAATGTTTGCCAAGCCCAAGTGTGGTGTTATGCCATTTTGTGATTGGAGACGAAGCGTTTGCTATTAGTGATTATACCATGAAAAGATTTGCAATTATAGCCATACCATAAATTATGTCGTGGACGACAAGTGAAAGAAAATGCTTTTGGAGTAAAAACCAAGTATTTAGAGTTTTCTAAACTCCTATTACTGTGTCTTATGACCTGATATCCTCAGCGTGTTGTTTACGCAATTTACTTCGTGGCAGTCACCTACAAGAAGAAAATACTCCATTTTATAGTTACAGTAATAATTAAACTAGCAGCCAGGTTAACAAGTTAAGCTTTTATCGTTTTGGAGGATTTTTAAATAATCAAGGATTCTCAGATTAGAGAAAAACTTAATGATTTATTGTGCAGTGAATACGTTTTAGTGGCGTGGTAAGAGGAAATAATTAATAATGGATCCCAACCACTGACTGATATGAATTAATAAATATGTATGACTAATAACATAAGTTTATGTATGCGAATAATTACCATTTACATATATTTAAAAATAAAAGCATAATAGCTCCCATGCTATAGAGTTCCAAACGTTCTGTTTAATTAAAATTTTGCCGTATGCAACCTGGCCTGCATATGACTGTATATTTTGCCACAGAATTTATTAAATTTTCTTCTACGTTATCAGAAAAACTCATTGGCAACAAATAAACACGTTTCTTCGGCGTGCGGTTAGCGGCACTACTGCTTCATGTGCAGTAGCGCAGTCTGCGGTGCCGGCAGGGCTAAGATACCGGCGACAGTGGCGCCGTGTTCCGAACGCGTTCGCTTCAGAACTAAAGAAACCAGTGGCGACGGCTGCGGTCGGCCTTGAAGGTCTCCCCTATGCGTGTCCGACCGCAAGCTGTGACTAGCCTTAACTGTAAACACAACTTTAAGATAAGAAACTTTTGCAAGAAAGTACGACCCAGTTACGAATCACTGAGATAAATCAATGCTCTATCTATATTAACAGTAAATTCACTTCAATTATTAGGGAGCGTCCATAAACTACGTAGCTCCATTTTGACCTCCTGTACACCCCCTCCCCTCCCACCCACGTAGTCCAATCAGGATGGCTTTTGCCTTTACCCCCCCCCCCCCTACCGCGTGACACATAGAATTTCTCCCTATTGATAACAGAAGACATTTTGTACTGTTTTCTCTTGTCAGACTATCGCATACGGAGATAATTAAATGATGGAAATAAATATTCACATGCTGCCATATGATAGTCTCGTAGCACTTTACTAGATAAAATGTCCACAAATTCTGTGTAGTATCTTGCAACTAGGTATCCCCACCTCTTCTTGACGGCCAAGGCGCTGGACACTGCAGGCTGCGCGTCGATGAGGTTCTTCCAAGTTGAATAGCTGAAGAAGATGCCGCTGGTGGGGTCAACATTTGGGTAAAAACATACAGTTTTCGTAGTTTCAACGTAGCTCAGTGTATAAATTCTTACGATAGTAAAATCATTCTTATGAATAAACAAAGGTAAATTCATATTTAATAAATTCAATCACTGGTGAAACCATTATCATTGGACCTATTCAATCCAGAAATGTGTCATGTTACACAGGGGTGTAGCTACTATGGGGCCCCTAAGCGCACCTGTAGGGGCCCTCAAGCGCAGTTTAGAGCAGTTTAGAGGGCCCAGGGCCCTCGCTGCTCAGGGGGGGCCCAACCACTGCTCAGGGGCCCCTAAAGAACAATTCAAGGGCCCCCATCGCCAGTTCAGGGGGCCCCTATTAGCACACAAAGCAAAAAAAAAAAAGGTCGCCCGTCTGGCCTGAGGGCCCAAAATAAATTTTTTGCACCGGGGCCCTTGTTGACCTAGCTAGCTAGGCCACTGATGTTACATGCTTTTCTATTTTGAGTAACAGTAACCTTAAATTGCATTTCTTTACTTACAATGGGTGACATTTCACTATTCAACTGCTGCGATCATAATGGCATCCCATTGATTCCGTTCGAATACTAAGGTCAATTGAAAGTTGTATTCAATTGGCTGTACAACAACTTAATACCGTGATCGACACAGCCTCATCGATGTATCGCGAGTCAACGTCCAGAAGCGGAAAGCTTTGTTTGTTGTCCCGTCTCGTCTCTTTAAAATTCAGTTTTTCTTTCCTGCCGCTTGGACGATGTTCAGTAGTGGGTCCTACGGGGACAGTAATGCCACCGGCGGAAGTTGAACAACTCATATGGGGCAGGGGGCGTTGAGAATCATCCACTGTCCCCCTGCTCTTCGGTATTATATCCGGCTTTAAGTGCTGCGTCAAAGAAGATTTAATTATATTCTCATGGTCATACATAGCCACAAGAGGATTTAGTGTAGTCAGTAATTTATTGGATTAGAAAGGAAACAGTTTTTCAACAGTGTAATAGGCGATTTAATATTTCTGATGACAAATAAGACACAACATATTGGAAAATTAGTTACATTACACCAAGCTCAGACATCTAATTAATAATATTTTTTCATAATATGTATTTGTCAATCAAACTGTGAATAATATAACACATTATTTATATCTTTTAGTGAAGAAATTATAGAAATATGTCCTTGTTTTTCTACAAATTTTATACGCTTCATCTAAGAGGGTCGGCACCTCATCAATGTTTTAAAAAATTGGATTATGGGCCATAAAAATGGAGAAAGATAGGTTACATTATCTATCTGTGTCTATGAAACGAAAACCGGAAAAATTTGACTTATAAACACTCGGAAACTACTGAGCAGATTTAGATGGGATTTTCACCGTTTTAAAGCTTAGAATCTCAATTCAGTTGTTTGGCGTGTCTTACGTTTCAATGTTAAATAACGCAGGAGACTTAAATGAAATTCTGAACGTATGATAACAAATCCCAAAGATAGAAGGATTAGAAGTTGGATACTTCGCACTAAACACACAACTGCAATGTCTCTTACCATGGCCTTTAATTAAAGCAATTAGATAACTTTACAATAATAACTATTTTTCACACTAAACTAAACATGAAGTAATTCGAGATATTGAATTTTTAAACGCCATAGATAGCCATAACTTTAAGTATTCTTTCCTTTAATTCGGGGTATTCAATTTTTAAACGCCATAGATAGCCGTAAAAACAACATAGATTTTCTTTAACCACGAACTCTGGCAGTAAAATTACAATATTTCTGGCCATCAGCATTGGTCTTCTGTTCACAATAAAATCATTTATTTACGATAATATTATTCTGGACGCACTTTTGATATTTGTATAAAAGGGTGAATCTGAGGAGAGTATCTGGCGTTTCGAGCAAAAAGTATAGCCATTCACTTTGCAATTGAATCAAATGTGAGTTTCTAACATATTCTAGCGTTGTTTAGTACTGTAGTAATGCAGTTTCTTAACCAAATTAATGAAGCTTGATACACATGAATCTTTTTGGATGAATGAAAATATTTTACGTGAAAATAAACTTCAACCCACCCGTTTCTTAGTAGGGGACGGGTGAATTAATTTGAAAAAAGCTGGCTCGAATTTTATGAAACATTGTACTAATGTTTTTCATTGCGGGAATCAAAATAGCTTGCGGGTAAATCTACTCCAACTATACCGGGCAACGCCGGGAACTCCGCTAGTTTATTATAAGAAGGGAAGTCAGTGTGCTCTTTTTTTTCGAAAATTCCTTACCACTTTCTTGTTCAATCACTCTTCTTTTATAAAACAATAAATTATTATTTAATGCAACTGTGGTTGAATTTTGTTTATTATAGGACGCTTTTGGCATCTCGTTAAGGTATCTTCAACTTTAAATGTTTTCTATAACATGTTTTCATACAGAACGTTTTTGTTTCAATTTTAATTAAAAAAAACGAAACTTATAACACAAAACATTGAACCCTGAATATCCCTCTATGACAGGCGAAACACGCCCGGACAAAAAACAAAATCCAACAACACTGGTGTATTATTATATTTCTTTGTAATTTCAATAAACAGTTGCGGAAGAAACGGTCTGTAATAATTATTATTATTCCTACACACGTGATTTTACGGTTGTTTAAAACACGACACAGATTTCCTAAAATTGCGAGATGTCTAAGTTACAATATAAATCAGTGTCAAGTATCTTTGATCATACAATTAATTAACAGCCTAATTCTCGTGCTTGCCGCTCTAAGGTGAGCGATACATCAGTTAATTCAGCCTAGACATTGTTTCCCCACTGTGAATGTGCCCTTTACCTATCATGTTATTAATTAGCGGCTGCGGGCGTACACTGAATTATTCGGGTGGTTGGACTCACTACCTGCATTTAGGCCCAGACCATCCGCTAATGCTGTCTCGGCTTGTCATCAATACGTCATATCGGTGTCAGTCAGAAAAATTTGAATGTGGCTAACAATACAGGGAGATTCAATCATTATTCTACAATTTTTTGATGACAAACTCATCCCAACAGACAAAAATTACTTAACAGTACAACTAAGAAAACTGGGTTAAGAATTTGGAGTAAATATACGTAAAAACAGTCAAAACTTAACGAAATGTAATACAAATGATACAATTGAACCCAGGGTAGGTGTAACAGTAGAATAATAAATAACAGCTGCAGAAGAGAGTTCTGTTAGTTAGGAAGTTAATAACATTTTCCGAAGAACACTACGTTCTTAAAAACACAGTTTCAGTTGTGAAGAGAGACTCCTTGTAAAAGAGAAATCTTTAGGTTTTGAACAATCACCTAGAGATCAGAAAGAATTTTTTTTAAACTTTGTGTGGAACCCAGTATTCAATGAAAATTATAGTTTAACTAAAGGAACATTAAAAATGAGAAAAACTGAATCACTTGATATGTGGTGTTGTAGTAGTGGAGGGAACAGTCGAAGGTAAGAACTGTAGAGGAAGACAGAAATTAGAGTGTATGAAACAGATAATTGAGGACATGGGTTGTAAGGGATATGTAGAGATTATAACAGGGCTATATTCTCTTCCAACCTTACCAGGCAAGCCAGGTTATAAACTGCCAATGATTCCTTTTATTTGATTCGGCAGCTGTGCATATTAATGTAATGCATTTACGTGAACATAATATTTGCTAAACCAAGAAAAACCACACATATATGGAACACCAATAACATGAGACGTTTATTCAAAATCATATATCCAAAATAACAAAACCGCTCGCAAGCTTAACACAGTCCTTGCTCTCTTTTGTCTCACTGCGATTACACACCTCTCTCATACTAGTTATATTCATGGATCCATGGTTATATTATTCTTTGGCAGCGCCCGCTGACCAAAGATTATTGTCACTCACAGTCTATACTTAAAAGCTAATCTTAGCGGATATGCTACAAGATGAAGAGGTTAGCACAAGATAGGAAGGGATGGAGGATTGCATCAAACCAGTCGAAAAGATGATGACAGCAAAAAAAAAAAAAAAGTTGTGGAATTGAGTGGATAAATATGACACCAAATGATCTTGTTCTTGAAATGGTGGGAGGGGGAAAACGTTTGTAGAAGAGTTTCACAGAATTAAGAGACAATCTGTAACTTATCATAACATGCGGGACTCGGGGCCGTATTTAGGATCTGTAGTCCCCTAGTCTATACCTATGGTGCGGCCCCTTATATATAAAGCTATACGATTACTTAATATTAAAATAATAAACTTTTTAATGCAAAATACTGAATAATGAAATGACAGTCAAAATATAGAACGATGATTTACTGAAGAATCAAATATTCGTAACGTGCTTTCTGTATCGTTTCCGAGACTGAAATGAACGATGTTAGCAAGTGATGCTCGCACGTTCAATTTTTCGACTGATGATCGATAGATAAGGAGCTTCCTATTTTAGTGGTATTGTTGCAACCAAATAAACTCAGCAGAAGCCGGCGGGATTACAAATTCATAAGTTTTATTAACAATATTAAACAGTAGGCCTACATATTAAGTTAAAACAACCGAGCGTGGTGGGTGAGCGGTTAACGCTGTGGCCTCGCATTAGGGAGGACGCCGGTTCGAATCCCCGTCCGAGCATCCAGATTTGGGTTTTCCATGATTTCCCCAAATCACTCCAGGAAAATGCCGGGATGCTTCCTCGAAAGGGACATGGCCGAATTCCTTCCCGTCCCTTGTCCCCAGTCCCATCCCGCCTCTAATTACCTCGACGTCGATGAGGAGTAAAGGAATAAGTAAAAAAAAAGATAAAACAAATGATAAAACATGATTAATATCACCAAAGCGCGCAATAGAAAAGGATTAAAAACACAATGATGTCAACAAGATGACAGAGAATATTTTTTTCTTCTTTCTTTCATGTGGTGCGGGACTCTATGCCACAGCATAGGTAGCCTATGCCTCCTAAATGTGGCTCTGGGGGGACTAGTTAATGTGACTAATTAAGGCAACAGTTGCAAGGGGGAACTGCAGAAAAAGAAAAATATTAGAAAATATGAAGCAGATAACTGAAGGCGTGGGTTGTAGTGGGTATGCTGAGAAGAAGAAATTACTTAAAGAAAGGAGGATATAGACGATTCCGTCAATTTAGCCGCGTGGCTGACAGCAAAAATGTAGCATTTATAATGTGTCTCACATTATATAAGAGCAGCATGATACTTTGTTAAGTGGCTCCAGCAACAACCACGAGTAGTTCAGGTTTTTTATAAAAATCTAGTTGACATAATTATATAATTAGTCAAACGTTGTAGGATAAAGGTCCATGGAAGTATAATTGTGTTGTCTTGAAGAACTTCACTGTCCACGTTGAAAGAACAGCAACTGAAACGTAATCTGAAGGGTTCGCACACAACCTACTGTTTACAAACATTTCCGCAAACGAGACGAATGTTGCGACGCATCAAAGATGGAGCGCGAGATAGGGCGGCACAAACGACGCCCTTAGCGGCGTGTCAGGGAACTACTGACAACGCAAGCACTTCCGTGTTCCAATGTGCGCAGTTACGTCTGCAGCGTAGTATTGTCTTTGGTAGTGGCTGGCCTTGAACACATAGGTGCCTCCCCCAGCGCTAGTTTCATTGAAGTATTATGTTCGTCTTTTGTTCTGCGTACTATATATCAAAATAATATTTCAGATGAATCCTTATACGAACGTTGAAAGAAACAGAACCACAACAATAGCTCGCGCTGTTTGCGTCAAATGGCTAAGTCAAATTTTGAAAAAGAAAAATCCTTACTCATAAGAGTTCTAAAGCGCGAACAACATCGAAAGATAATCGATAGCAACTCAAAACAACTGTTTACTTGAAACAAAAATAAAAACAACTGGCATAAAACTCCGTCTGTTTTATTACTTTTTAATTTAATTTACTTTGATGGAGCACAAGATTTCACTAACACCTACTTTCCCATTACATTAACTTCATTTTTTTATTAATAATTTTACATTATTTGAGCACTTTTTCTCATCAAGAATTTCGATTTTAAATTCATTTAGTGTTTGTAGCACACTATTAACTGCCTCCCTTGTTAGTTTATTACAGTTCCCTTATGCTTCACATCAAAGGTCGGATTTTGGCCATGGTCTTCTTTTCCCTTATGATTTTGTGCACAACTTTGTTCAATAGATGTCAGAATCTCATTTTTATCTCCGATGTAGCTATACATATATATAAAAATGACTTAAAAAACTTCTTTTTTCTCTCTCTCCCTTTCTCTCTTTACACTCCTGTACAAACCAAACACTCACCAAGAAAATAAATTTCCAATTCACTTTAACTGTTAAACTATCCTCAAACTGTTCACTTTTTATTCCCACATTAATTTGATTTTATACATTAATGCTTAACAAAATATTTTTCTTTATCGTTATCCAGATTATTCGTTAGCGCTTACTACTTATATTTTCTGCCACATGACAATAGAGGTTGAAAACTTTAACTTATAATATAGGAGGAAACACCGTTAGAACAAACGAAGAGTAAAATGGTTTACAACTAGCCCAATCTTCATAACGTCATTAACCCATAAGCTCAAAATTATGCACAAATACCATAAGTTCCATGTAATTACCACATCCAAATTAACTGCCTTTTTTTTTGAACTCACATTCTTAAATCGTTCCTATGTCTTCTTAAACCTGTGTTATGATTTCCAAACTACTATCGTTAACTGTATGATTATCCTCTTTCGTAAGTCATGTTGAGCTAATAGTTGATGAGATCTGTTCTCAATGAAGTCATGGATCCCAAATAATGTTTAAGGATTTTGTGTGTTTAAAGTATGTAGTGGCTAAATAATTACTGATGACTTACGAAACCACATGTGCCGACTCAGGTTCCGCCGTAAAGAATACCAGCGTATAATAAATCAGACCACAAAAAACAAACAATCAATTATTAGTCAACCAAGACAGCTTTCCCAAATTAAATACCAGGGACGCTGTTGCATTCTGGTTTATTATTCTTGAGTCACCGCTCTGTAACATTTCTTCCTGAGTCGCACGAACTTACAGGAACTGGCTCTACATGTAATAAGGCCCAGTCTACTAACCATCTACTACAATCTGACACTACACACTGCTCTCCGAGATTGAACTTGAATGCTCATTAACACCTGTGGCATCGAATTGTAGAAAAAGTATTAGTCAGAATGTTTCTTAGAACGAGTAGAGCGGTTTTTTTTTTTTTTTTTTTTTTTTTTTTTTTTTTTTTTTTTTTTTTTTTTTTTTTTAACTATACAATTGCACTTCAACTTATTTATAATATGTATGTGGTATCATTATCCAAACCAGCCCTTCCATAATTTCCTAGCTTGCTTATTTCTACTTACTTGGAGAAGCTACTGCTCTGATTTTTCGCGTCATATATTTGTAACCCGATCCATACCTGTCGATTTTCTAATTTCTTCTGTAACTTCTTCCCTATCCTTAACAATAATTGTCAAAATAAGTTCTCATCCTGTGAATGTTTTAACATAGCCATTTTTACTTGTGTCGTGGACGTATCCTTAGTTTCACTATTTGATGCTATTCATTCATTGTTTAGTTGTTTCAAAATTTCTTGTACCACATAGATAAACAATCATTAACCTCACGAATCAAATGAACAAATAAAATCACACGGTATTAATTTTCCCCATCTTTTTTCTATTTTTACTCATTACTTAAGATCGAAACCAGATGCCAGAAGGTATAAGTTATGGTCGTTCCGAAATAATTGTATAATCAAACCTATGCTACTGAAAAGCTAATCTTGGCTATTGTCTAGCCATGTTCATAATGCTGTGACGTCACGCTCTTCTTCTTCGTTGCCTAACAACGGCCAGATAAGTTATTCGAGTTTATGCACGTTATTTATTGACAGTTTCCTTTAGTTAAGCATTAAGGAAGAAATGAGTTTCGAGAACACTGAAAGAACGGTATGTATTTCGTATAAATCGACATATTCAATATCAGTTACTTTTTGTTTATTTATATTCGTTTGATGTAGATGTTTTTTACACACTCTATCACTCTCCCGAGATATCTTGTTACAGTAAGCTAAGAAATAACTAAATTACATCATTTTTACGTTTATGAGCATTATTTAATAACAACCGCATTTAGTTATGGAAAAAATTAATTGCAAAAATACTACGTCGTTTTTTGACGGGCTTAAAAGATTCGATATATATTTTTCCGCTATATTCTATGCCACTTTTATAGTAAAATTAAAAAATGAATTGCGTTTAAATTAATATATAAATTATTAATTGCTTTTATTACTGATATCTCTACATCAGCTGCATGTAAATAGTTCCAATTGGTCAAATTTAGTTCCCGATACAGTATTCATACTCAGGTAATAGAAGCTATCATTTTCGAATATCTATTAGTAGAGGCTGTGATTAGATTTAAATGCAGGCAGAACCAGAATGATCACTCACACACTTTTTACGGCATAATTAACTATGAGTTTATTTTTATAAATAAGTGAAGCTGCTTTCATAAGTTCCTGAAATTATTTCTTGCGAATGAACATAGTTCCATATTTATCGTGATAAATGCTGCATAGATTAGAAAAAATACTAATGTTTCGCGTATAGCGTAATGTTTTGGGATTCGTAACTTATTTTTTATTTCATTGGTTCCATACCACTGTCATGATTAATTCAGTAGAAGCTCCAACTGTTGAAGCGTATGGCGGGTCTGGGTGCCTTATTACTTTAAAAAAAGAAACATATAATTTAATTCTTAATCTCAGGGTAAATTTAGTTTAAAGTTATTTCAATTGAGAACGGGTTCGTTATCAATTAAAATGCATGACATCATTGTTCATCAATAAAAGTTCCATAACCTGGACGTTTATTCATGTTAAAATTTACATATGAATTGAACATATCATTTCGGTCATCATCGAAATATTTAAACATATAAACAAATTAATAATCAAAAGGACAAAGGCACATCATTGTTTTTGTTGTAACCACGAAGTTATTTTAATTTATGCTCCGGCTAAAATCTCATTGGGTTTCGGCAGATTGAAACTGTTATATGCAAGTTTCCTTGCCAGGGTCGCTATTTGGGTGAGAGTGTGACTTCGAATATTAGTGCATTTTCCTGGTGAAGGTGTTTACCGTTAGTCAGCACAGGGTAAGATACACCAGCACCTGTCTTCACATGAACCACTTCCAATCACACTTGTGTCCGTGTGGACATAACACTTATGACTTTGCACGGGTCGCCTCTTGCCGGCTCTCCGCTCGCTTCAATGACCTCTCGTCACGAGATCCGCCGAACGAGTCCCTGTTGCCATCATCGCCGCTCACTTCCACAGATCGGGAAGACCCACGGACGTCGGTTCAGCCAATCCCGTCCCTTCTCTCTCCCTGCCATCTCCGGAAGCGTCCAGACATGAAAGCAATGTTTTACATAAAATAGTAACTCATTTTATATTGGAGGATCACTGTCCTTCCCACATACACACTCACACACACACGACCTCTCTTCATTCAGGCTCCTCTGATTGGCCGCGAGTTTAAGTTTCTGGAAATTGCATGTTATCGCCACTTCCTCGGTTTTTCATTGTTCGAGAAACACGTCGTGTTTGCATTTCGCCACGGTCTGTCTTCATAAATTGTCGCGACTGCACAAATCACTACTATGAATGTTGGAGCCACATAAATTTCGCTCTTGAGACGATGTTCCTACACAGTCTTTCACTAGTTGACAGTGAGTAGGGTCACATCTTATTAGCGGCTAAACGCCTCGCCGGTTTCCTGGAAGTTGGGACAGGTAGGTAGCTGACCCCCCTTGGTCACTGTGTCGCTGGCAGTTAACGTCAGCACAGAATAATTGTTACCTGCTGCTCATAACCACACTAAAAAGATAATGAAATCATAATGTTCTCACATCATTACACTGTAGCGCTATGTAAACTACAATATTACAAAAATCAAGCTTATGAGCGTCATATATTTACAATTCTACTTAGTCAAGCAACAGCAAATAAATTAATTGCCATTTTTGACGGGGTTGGAGGCTAGATGTTTAGTAACAATTCTATTTCGTTAAGCATCCGTGAAATAATAAATTTCTAGAGCACTGAGACAGGGCCGGTTTAAGGCTACCGCAAGAACCGCAGTCGCGGGGGGCCCCAAACTTGACGGGGCCCCGCCACAATCGCCTTCAAAATTTGTTCTCACTTACCGAACAATTTTCCTGCTAAAATAAGTAATGTACAAACTTAGAATGTTAATAAGCGACGGTCACAATAGACGTTTACGAGGCGTGGAGAAGTCCTCCATCAGATTCAGTTTTGAGAAAGTCGTTTCTGATGTAATTACAATAGGCCTATATACAGGGTGTTACAAAAAGGTACGGACAAACTTTCAGGAAACATTGCTCACACACAAACAAAGAAAATATGTTATGTGGACATGTGTCCGGAAACGCTTACTTTCCATGTTAGAGCTCATTTTATTACTTCTCTTCAAATCACATTAAACATGGAATGGAAACACACAGCAACAGAACGTACCAGCGTGACTTCAAACACTTTGTTACAGGAAATGTTCAAAATGTCCTCCGTTAACGAGGATACATGCATCCACCCTCCGTCGCATGGGATCCCTGATGCGCTGATGCAGCCCTGGAGAATGGCGTATTGTATCACAGCCGTCCACAATACGAGCGGTGAATCGAGGAACTACAGTACATACTAACAAAACTAAAATGAGCTCTAACATGGAAAGTAAGCGTTTCCGGACACATGTCCACATAACATATTTTCTTTGTTTGTGTGTGAGGAATGTTTCCTGAAGGTTTGGCCGTACCTTTTTGTAACACCCTGTATTTAAAGGCGTGCATTGCTCTGAACCTGTTTTAGCAATTTATGTAATTTCGTTCGAATAAACTCATTCATCTTTTGACGTTTCATATAAAAAGTTATTGAATTAAAATGTGTAAGCCTTAAGCCTGCTTACGTGTCTCCAGCCCCTAGCAAAGAAAGGCAAGAAAAGAAATGTCGTATAAAAAAGATTTATTATAAATATAGTAGCAATAAAATTGAATACAAAAACAATTTCATTTGACACAATGGTCAGCAGGGCTCGCCAGAAATGAAAGTGACAGTAGTTGGGAGATCCATATGAGATGCATTGATAAAACACCAAAGACACGGCGAAGTTTTTCCGTTCAGCTAATACTCAATAAACTGCTGGCCTGTTTGTACACAAAATATGTATATAGTATACCTATTTGTGTGTGTCTATGTATGTGTCTATAAAGTCACGAAAATTATCAAAAGTACATCTAGAAAAGAAGTAGGGGGTCCCGAAATCAAACTTCGCAGGGGGGCCCGAAATTCCTTAAGCCGACCCTGCACTGAGAGAAATGTATGTATTTCGTTTAATTAACATGTGAATCATAAACTGCATTTTATTTATTTAATTTGTTCGATGTAGATTCTTTCGATTTATTCTTTGTCCGTGGATATGTAAACAATAGCTTTAATTTTCGAAGTTCAGTGTTAGCGGTGGTTTACATTTGACCTAAATTTAGCCTGGTACAGAGTGATAACTGGAACTTGTCGTTACAACAGATGGCATGAGAATCTTTTTTTTTTTAAATAATAATAATAATAATAATGTTTTATTTCGTAGGTGCTGTGTTTAATTTAATTTAATCATAAACTGCTTTTTATTTATTTTTATTTGTTATGTGTAGATTCTTTAGATTTATTCTTTGTCCATGGATATGTAAGGTAAAAGTTTTAATTTTCGAGCTTCAGTGTTAGCAGGGGTTTTGATGAGACCAAAATTTAACCTGGTACAGAATGATAACTGAAATTTGTCACTACAACAGATTGCATGAATAATTTAAGAGTTTTTAAATTAAAATTTTATTTCATAAGTGCCATGTTTAATTTAATTTCATTGTGATGTAACGCTTGCTCCGATAGCAATTTCCCTACACACCCATTTTCTCCCTTTTTATTTCCCACCTATTTCCACTAATTTCAACTCCAAATTCTTTTAGCGTTTTTAGTAGATTATACATCATTTCTTTTGATAATTTATTCCAATCACCGAACCCCTTACCTAGGAAAGAAAATCTTCCCACACCCTTGTGCCTGAAATCGAGTGCCAGCTTGTGGTCATGAGATCTTTTCCCTTCCATGTGTTACTCCTAATTCTTACACCACTATCTTTTCACGCCTTATCTCCAATATATAACTTGTATACTTGTATTCTCCTCACCCTCCTCCTGTCTTCCAATGAATCCCATTCCAGCTGCTTTATCATATCAGTTACTGCTTGTGTCTTGCGGTAATCTCCAGAAACGAATCTAGACGCCCTCCTTTGTACTCCTGTATTTGATATCCAAAATGTGGGTTCTATACTAAACTAGCATACTCAAGCAATGGTCTGACCAAAGTTTTGTAACCCAATTCCCTTCCTTCTCTGGTACATCCTCTCACCTTTCTCTCCAACAAGTGAAGTGTTTTGATGCTTTTTCCGTGTCCTGCCCAGCTGAGTTCATTATAAAATTTATTTTAAGGAATTTACATTTAAAGTCATCACAAGTAATTATTTCCCCACCTTATAATCATAATCAGTTTTTAAATTTTAACCTGTGTTCCTCATAAGTTGACTCTTCTTTGCATTTGTTTTCATTGCATGTTGACCCACCCAACTAGATATCCTGTCCAGATCACCCTGCAGCTGTTAATAGTCTTCTACCATTTTGATCCTATTATACAGGGTGTTACAAAAAGGTACGGTCAAACTTTCAGGAAACTTTCCTCACACACAAACAAAGAAAATATGTTATGTGGAAATGTGTCCATAAACGCTTACTTTCCATGTTAGAGCTCATTTTAGTTTCGTTAGTATGTACTGTACTTCCTCGATTCACCGCCACCCTCTTGACTTCCATTTATGGGGGCATTTGAAAGCCCTTGTCTACGCAACCCCGGTACCAAAGGTCGAGACTCTTCGTGCTCGTATTGTGGACGGCTGTGATACAATACGCCATTCTCCAGGGCTGCATCAGCGCATCAGGGATTCCATGCAACGGAGGGTGGATGCATGTATCCTCGCTAACGGAGGACATTTTGAACATTTCCTGTAACAAAGTGTTTGAAGTGACGCTGGTACGTTCTGTTAATGTGTGTTTCCATTCCATGTTTAATGTAATTTGAAGAGAAGTAATAAAATGAGCTCTAACATGGAAAGTAAGCGTTTCCGGACACATGTCCACATAACATATTTTCTTTTTTTGTGTGTAAGGAATGTTTCCTGAAAGTTTGGCCGTACCTTTTTGTAACACTCTGTATATTTAAAGGCGCGTATTGCTCTGAACCTGTTCAGCAATTTATGTAATTTCGTTCGAATAAACTCATTCATCTTTTGATGTTTCATATAAAAAGTTATTGAATTAAAATGTGTAAGCCTGCTCACGTGTCTCCAGCCACTAGCAAAGAAAGACAAGAAAAGAAATGTCGTATACAAAAGATTTATTCTAAAATATAATAGCTATAAAATTGAATACAAAAACAATTTCATTTGACACAATGGTCAGCAGGGCTTGCCAGAAATGAAAGTGACATTAGCTGGGAGATCCATATGAGATGCATTGATAAAACACCAAAGACACGGCGAAGTTTTTCCGTTCAGCTAATACTCAGTAAACTGCTGGCCTGTTTGTACACAAAATATGTATATAATATATTTGTGTGTGTCTATGTATGTGTCCATAAAGTCACAAAAATTATCAAAAGTACATCTAGAAAAGAAGTAGGGGGTCCCGAAATCAAACTTCGCAGGGGGCCCCGAAATTCCTTAAGCCGACCCTGCACTGAGAGAAATGTATGTATTTCGTTTAAATTAACATGTGAATCATAAACTGAATTTTATTTATTTAATTTGTTCGATGTAGATTCTTTCGATTTATTCTTTGTCCGTGGATATGTAAAAAAATAGCTTTAATTTTCGAAGTTCAGTGTTAGCGGTAGTTTCCATTAGACCTAAATTTAGCCTGGTACAGAGTGATAACCGGAACTTGTCATTACAACAGATGGCATGAGAAATTTTTTTTAAATAATGTTTTATTTCGTAGGTGCTGTGTTTAATTTAATTTAATCGTAAACTGCTTTTTATTTATTTAATTTGTTCGATGTAGATTCTTTAGATTTATTCTTTGTCCATGGATATGTAAGGTAAAAGTTTTAATTTTCGAGCTTCAGTGTTAGCAGAGGTTTTGATTAGACCGAAATTTAACCTGGTACAGAATGATAACTGGAATTTACCATTACAACACATTGCATGAATAATTTAAGAGTTTTTTTTTTAAATTTTATTTCATAAGTGCCATGTTTAATTTAATTTCATTGTGATGTAACGCTTGCTCCGATAGCAATTTCCCTACACACCCATTTTCTCCCTTTTTATTTCCCACCAATTTCCACTAATTTCAACTCCAAATTCTTTTAGCGTTTTTAGTAGATTATACATCATTTCTTTTGATAATTTATTCCAATCACCGAACCCCTTACCTAGGAAAGAAAATCTTCCCACACCCTTGTGCCTGAAATCGAGTGCCATCTTGTGGTCACGAGATCTTTTCCCTTCCTTGTGTTACTCCTGATTCTTACACCAATATCTTTTCATGGCTTATCTCCAATATATAACTTGTATACTTCAGGCATTCTTCTCATCCTCCTCCTGTCTTCCAATGAATCCCATTCCAGTTCCTTTATCATATCAGTTACTGCTTGTGTCTTGCGGTAATCTCCAGAAACGAATCTAGACGCCCTCCTTTGTACTCCTGTATTTGATATCCAAAATGTGGGTTCTATACTAAACTAGCATACTCAAGCAATGGTCTGACCAAAGTTTTGTAACCCAATTCCCTTCCTTCTCTGGTACATCCTCTCACCTTTCTCTCCAACAAGTGAAGTGTTTTGATGCTTTTTCCGTGTCCTGCCCAGTTGAGTTCATTATAAAATTTATTTTAAGGAATTTACATTTAAAGTCATCACAAGTAATTATTTCCCCACCTTATAATCATAATCAGTTTTTAAATTTTAACCTGTGTTCCTCATAAGTTAACTCTTTGCATTTGTTTTCATTGCATGTTGATCCACCCAACTAGATATCCTGTCCAGATCACCTTGCAGCTGTTAATAGTCTTCTACCATTTTGATCCTATTATATAGCATTATGCATTATGTCATCTGCATACAGCCTAACTTCTGGTAGTAGACCATCTACACTAGAATAACGAATAACAATGGTCCCAGTACGCTACCCTATGTCACTCCCATTTGCATTTCCACTTCTTTTAATAGTGCATTTCCTACCGTAACTTTTTACTTTCTAACTTTTTACGAATTCTTCTACCCAGCAAATCACTTTTTCATCACTGCAATAGTTTTTACCTTATTTATCACCATTTTATGTATCACTCTGTCAAAAGAATTTTAAAGGTCTAGTTTTACACTATCAATTTCGTCTCTGTTGTCCGTTTCATCAGAAATATCATGCATATAGCTTATTGACTAAGATTCGCATGTATATCCTTGCCTAAAGCCATGTTATTGACTTGAAAACCACATACGGTACTGAAAACACTACTTCATGCAGATGAGAATTGTTCGTCATTTATCACAATGTGACCTGGACCGCGATTAAAATTAATACCACGGGGCATAACGTAAGTTTTTTTCACTGAGGCATTATTACTGACGTTGTTATTTTAGTTGCGTGTAAGTAATTGCCACTGAATCACGATATAAACAACAATCTGATTATGTATAAGAATAAAAATTAGGTATGTGTGCATTATTTGATAGCAATTGTGTTTAGTTAAAAATAATTGGGAGGAAATTGTTTGTTAGAATAATCCGTTCATCTTGACATTTTTGACGGGTTTATAAGTTAATAATAATTATGTAATTAATATATAAATTAACTTTGCTTACTTTTAATAGTTTTGTTTAGAATGAGCTACACAAAACACAAACAGTAATAGTATCCTTCCCTTGACAAGCAATTTCACAAAAAAATATTCGCTAGGTAAGACAGTGAAATTATTATTCTCGTATCAAAAACATCAAAATACACAGTTAAATACATTTTATAAATCAACAACTTTAAACACACTTGGCCCAGTACTTCGCAACCTCAATCGCATTGTGTGTTGCTTGAAACAGGTCTTCGTTGTTGCAGGATGATGGGCACATAGGGCACTCGAGCATATGATTCATAGTTTGGTCTTCTCCACATTCGCATTTAATACTGGTAGTATCAGTATAACCCCATCTCATTAGGTTTTCCTTGGACCTGCCCACTCCTGTTCGCAATCGATTTAAAGACCGCCAGACGTTCCAGTCTTCTTCATGGCCAGGTGGCAAGCGCTCTGCAACTGTCAGTGGTCCCGAGATGTTGGGAACTCTCATTTTCCATAACTGTACTCTTGCCTTTTCAGGTGACCCAGTTGGTTCCCGTGATGTTCTGAGGAAGCTTTTCCTGGATTTGAGTCTCTGGGCTGGTGGTATATGGCCGTGCAGTGGATGAGCGCTTTCCCGTTCTACTTTGGTCCTCTCCTTGTTCGCAGCCACTTCTCTCCTGATACTGGGTGGTGCAATGCCCGAAAGCTGGTAAAGCCTATCAACTGGGGTAGGCTTTAAGCAACCTGTCACTAGCCTACAGGTGTTATTGAGGGCTACATCCACCTGTTTGGTATGAGATGATGAGTACCAAACTGGGCATGCATATTCTGCAACAGAATAACAAAGGGCCATTGCCGATGTACGTATAGTTTGTGGATGACTGCCCCACTGTGATCCAACTAATTTGCGCAGTAAGTTATAACTTGTAGAGATCTTCATTTTGCAATTCATGCAGTGCTTCTTATATGTGAGGGTTCTATCGAGTGTCACTCCCAGATATTTTGGGGTGTTACATGTCTGCAGTTCGATACCTGACCACATTACTTTTAACTTACGCTGAGCTTTCCTATTTTTTAGGTGAAAGGCACACACTTCAGTTTTTGAAGGGTTAGGTCTTAAGTGGTTTTCCTTATAATAGCTTGATAGGCCTTCAAGAGCAGCAGACAAATTTCTTTCTACAACTTCAAGTTTTGCGCTCTGTGAGGCTAGAGCTAGGTCATCAGCGTACATGAAGCTCCTGGTAGCTGGATGTAATGGCTGATTGTTTGTATAAATGTTGAAAAGTATTGGGGCCAGTACACTAACTTGAGGTAGGCCATTCTTTTGTACCCTCCATCGACTGCGCTGTCCTTGAAAGTCAACGAAAAACGTACGATTCTGAAGAAGAGTAGCGATGAGCTTGGTTAATCCGGTGGCCTTTGTCAGACTGTAGACCTTATCAAGTAATAGTTGGTGGTTAACAGTATCGTATGCTGCTGACAGGTCCACAAAGACCACGCCCGTGGCTTTACGGGTCTCAAATCCATCCTCTATAAACTGTGTTCGGTTCAGTAGTTGCCCAGTACAACTTTTGCCAGGACGAAGCCAGCTTGAATTTATTTAATTATTTTAGTTCACATTATGTTGTCCAGCTTGCGGCAAAAAATAAAATCATCCAAGATACTATTAAAGACTGAGCAGCCGGAACTTGTTTCTAAACTATTCTAATTACCTAACCCTGGCATTACTAGGGAATTCACAAGTTACTGTTAGGATTTTTATTATTATTTATACTTGTGGCTTTACGCCTCGTCGACGGCTAAGGTCATTAGAGGCTGGATGGGACTGGGGACAAGGAACGGGAAGGAATTCGGCCATGGCCTTTTCAAGGAAGCTTCCCGGCATTTGCCTGGAGTGATTTGGGGAAACCATGGAAAACCTAAATCTGGATGCCCGGACGGAGATTCGAACCCGCGTCCTCCCGAATGCGAGGCCAGAACGTTAACCGTTCACCCACCACGCTCGGTTTTACTGTTTATTGTACAGGGTGATTCAAAATAACGTGGACAAAATAACATGGTAGATCTGTCATACAATAAGGATCAAACATCGCATAGGAACAGAGGGTCGCAAACGCCTGTAGAGGGCGCTAGAGCCACGAGAGGGCGTTGCCACCACGATCACCAGACCTGTCTCCCTTGGATCTTTTCTTGTGGGGATTTTTAAAAGGACTTGTGTATGAAACACCTGTTGAAACGCCGGAAGACTCGTTGCGGCAGCCGGATGTGTTCGAGATACACCTGGTATCTTTGAGAAGGTGCGCCGTTCCATGCAACGGAGATGCCGGGCTTGTCGCGATGCATCTGGCGAAAAGTTTGAGCATCTGCTGTAGGCTCAACATTTGGCTTGCATTAGTCGCATGTGAGTGAGTAATTATCAATAAAATGATCTGTAATGGTTTTGTTTCTTCTCTTTGTGTCAGTATTATTTTAGACGCCCTGTAGCGACTCCGGATCGCAGTTGCGACTCTCTGTTCCTATGCGATTTTTGATTCTTATAATGACTGATCTACTATGTCATTTTGTCCACGTTATTTTGAATCACCCTGTATTGTACTTTATAAACAGTTTGCAACTTGTCCTTCTCTCATCAGTTAATCCCCTTTCCTAGACTCGAATCAGTCACGACATCAACCGTGATATTTTCCCACGAATTTCGGTTTTCCGGTGGGACGTAAAGTAGTATCGGCGAATCCCGTCATTAATGTGCTGTTACGTTAGTAGTATCTATTAATAATAAAATTGTAAATCAATAGGATCATCGTAATATATGGCATCAAAATGATCGGAAACTTCTTTTTCATATCAGAGTTTAGTTATACCGCAGATTAAATCTTGTAAACGTTGGGTTATTGTTTTACATTTACGCAGGCTAAAATAACACGGAAACAAAGATACATAAACAGTAAAAAATCCAATGGTTTACGTACTGTGCGCCAATGCTTAGTTACTGTATTTATAAGTAAGATAAAATATAAATTGATGAAATGTGATAACCTTTACACACTATACAAAAGACTATTAGTACTTATAGCGGTCTAAACAATGAGATCAGTAAATTTTATACAGCTATAGATCAAAAATTAAGAACTTCTCATATATAAATTGTTAGCTTCATTTGTAGAAAGTGAACTTAAAATCTTTTTACATATTAGAAATTTTATTCGAAAGCAATTTTTTCGAAAACTAGATACCAGTATTTTAAATACCTCGTGCTATTGTAACAACATCGGAATTATACAGTATCTATTCCAACACTCAAACGAAATAAGAATTGTATCCTCGTTTTGCAAATATATAAGGAGGACAACAAATCTTCTAGGGTTTGCAGCCGGATTTTATTATAAAGCGACAACCCTAGAAGATTTGTTGTCATTTATTCGCCGGGAAAGCCTGCATTCGCATATATAAGGAGGACGTTTGATATACACGTAGGTTTGGTTAGAGGTAGCTTGTGAGGGGATAACAATCAATATATATTATAAAAGTGTATATTATGCTTGCCTCTAAAACTAAAAAACGGTCCGTTACGATCGAGGGAGTTATATGGTGTGGTAGCCATCTATCCCTTATCCATGAAGAAGGTTCCCGTTTTTACCTGAAGGGCATGCTGTTTAAGATAGAAGGGCTGGAAGTTTCGCCAATTAGAAATTTCTAGAACAGTCCAGAACATTCGAGAGTATTCCACAACATTCAAGAATGTTCTGAGATGTTATGGAAAGTTCTGGAAACTTCCCGGAACGTCATAGATCATTGTGGAACATTCCAGAACACTCTCAAATGTTGTGGAATGTTCTGGAACATTGTGGACCATTCGAAGGCTTTTTTTTTTTTTTTTTTTTTTTTTTTTTTTTTTTTTTTTGTACGGGTGGGACTACCCAATGGTGACGTCGTGGATTAGAATGTCAGTTTCTTATCAGTGACGAAAAAGAAGTGAATAAAAACAGTGAAGAAGGTTCCCGTTTTTACCTGAAGGGCGTGCTGTTCAAGATAAAGAACTGAGCAGTGAATAGTCAAAGTGATACAGTGACTGATTAAAACTCGAAAATAAAGTGAGTAAACTGTACTTAGTGTATTTGTTAGTAAAAAGTTGATTTGATGGATACTTTATACAATCCCCAAACTTAAAAGAGAAGGAAATCTTTCCAGTTCTGAAGCAAAACAGCGAAAACAAAAACAGCAGCGAAAAAACGAAAATTGGATCTCTGATCTATACAGAAATCTGAATCCGCCAAAACTACGTAATGAAACAAGGAAGATCGTCAAACAATTATGGAAAAACATCATTGAAGCCGAACTTATGACTGCAAACGACAAAGGACACACAATATTTAACCCCAGAATACCACTGATCTCTACTGAACTGCCATTCCAAATTAAAAGACTGCATTTTCCAATCAAATTAGAATATAGCTTTACAATTAAAGCGCAAGAACGAACTTTAAAACATTGCGGCATCACCCTCAAAGACCACTGCTTCCCTCATCGTCAGCTAAGGTAGCTTGCTCTCGAGTAGGAAATTTGAAAATTTGTACATACTCGTATATAACCTGGATAACAAAATGAAAAATGTTTATAAACAAGTATTATAAATAGTTAGAGTATGTTTTCAATTTAAAAAATTACCTCTTATATTTTCAAGTTTATCCATTCATTCCAACTACCACACAATCTCACATAAACTCACTGAGCGAAGCCGGGTACCCCAGCTAGTAGAGGATAAGCCTGGCGCTGATAACAAGTGCAGGGTGAAAGAAATCATTATTTATCAAAAATAAGTTGGATAACAAAACAACTGAAGGAAGAGTTATTATCACCTATGTGAAAAGGGTAATGATGGTAATATCTCAATGTTGGATATGAAACAACTACAAGTGAAATGCAGGAGTGTAATGAACAAAGTCACAGATTTCATTATCTTAGAAAATTGGTATAAACAACAGGTAGTTACAGGGGAAGAAAGAAAACGATAAGAGGCTTGGCTGTTATCATTGTGTGACGTCTAGTGAGCAAGATGAGGCTTTCGGAGAAAAGCTGATTGTAAATATGGAGTCCAGAAGAGCGCAATATGAAATATATAAAACAACTAAACAAGGAATATGTATGGCATGGATAATATTACCACACAACTGTCAAAAAAGTGATTTCGTATGTGGAATTCAGAGGGAGAGCAGAATGATCACAATAAATTGAGTGTTGAATATACGAAGTATCGCGTTGGTAGGAAATAGGATCAATAATTCATGAAAGTAGAGAGTTGAAAACACAAAATTCCAACAACGAGGCATTAATAGCACAAAAGAGAGAAGCTTAAGATGTGCTTGTGCAGGGTATTATGACTGAATTGAGGGGCACTTGGGGATAGCGGATAATAGATTACCGAAAGCAGAAATAAAGCAAATGCAACTGATTCGAAGACTACAGCGCTGGAGGGGTAGGTTAAATAGCAGAGGAATGTGAACATCGGTAGAGATGGAAAAAGCGTCTGCTTTAGGTAATGTAAGTACGTATCTGTTAAGAAGGTGAACAAGACATTGCACCATAACTACTAATATTAACTGGATTGAGACTGGAGAAGTCATGGAATAAACTATAGTAGCATAGGGTCATACTGAAAGGAAACAAACAGCATTTAAGCTATTAGTATATCCTTAATGGAATGAATATATTTTTTTTTTTTTACTAATGGCTTTACGCCTCGTCGACGTCGAGGTCATTATAGGTGGGATGGGACATGGGACTGGTACAAGGAACTAGAAGGAATTCGTCCATGGCCTTTTGACGGAAGCATCCCGCAATTCGCTTGGAGTGATTTGGGGAAACCATGGAAAACCCAAATCTGGATGCCATAACGGGAATTCGAACCGGCGTCCTCCCGAATGCGGGGCCAGAACTTAAACCGTTCACCCACCACGCTCGGTAGGCATAAAATAAGATGTATAGCTCCATATCAAGTGACTTCACGAATTATATGAAAAGAAAGTAGGATGACAGTAGGATTTTCACTTTAGGAACGTTAGTTTAAAAGTGATTATTCTGAGTTAGTATGTATACGCAAGTAATTTCAGATTAAATGGAAACGAGAGGCCAAGTAAATAGTGTAGCGATGGATATCTCCAAAGCATTTATCAGAATGATCAAATAAAGTTAAAACCATTGGGACAGATCAGGAAGTGTTTTACTGCGCGCATGGAATCTTAAGAGCTAGGAAGCAAATAGTCAGGGTAGGAAACGTGGTATCAAAAGAGATAGAACAGAGGTAGCGTATTGAGACCGTTGCTTTTTTTTAATCGTAATTCATAGTTCTCTTGATGGTTTACTCTTAAATGTTGTCTGTTCTGTTTAATTTCGCTAAAGATGTTTTTCTCTGTGACCCTGTCTTATTCATGTCTCTGTTGTAACATTAATTTTCTCTGAGAATGTATGTAAGACTAGGGACTATTTGTCCGAAGTACAAGTAAGAGCTTTTCCCACTAACACCTTTCAATATCTATTTTTATACTCTTCTGTAACGATGCGAAAATTTTTGCAACATGTTTTCGTTCATCGAGAAGAAGCAATAGACTTTTAGTATCCGTAAAATAATTGTAACAATGTCACTGTGTTGGAGTTTATGATAGGTTCGACACACGAACACTTTTTGTAAATGGTGTTTTTATTAATTTCCTAATCTTCTTATTGCTGATTTGTGTTCGATAAGACCAGGAGGTCTTAATTACACCCTTAAACCAGATTTGGAGGCCTCCGAGACTTTATAGCCTTCTGACCAGCTTATAGTTTCAGTTTCGTGGTATACCATTGCGAGTGAATATAACGCTTTGCTTCTGGGGCGCACCATCTTCTCTTATTGGCCGTATTTGTATTAAATCTAAGTAAAGACAGCAGCTGTTAGCCGTGAATTAATGACACTGGCCGTAGTACCAATAATTTCCGTAATTGTGCACACGCTATTCCTGTTGCCATGTTCTGTGCGTTGAAGGTTGCGCTGGTCCCATCCAACGAGCAGTGCTGCCAGTCTCGTGGCTCTGAATATCCGTAGATGGCCGCTAAAATTTCCGTAGATTGGGTACAAAAATCCGGAGACTCGCTAACTGAAAGACTAAAACAATAATTATTGAAGAGTCAAAATTAAGAACACTTTTTATTTCAAGGTCTTTAAAATTCGAAATACAAAATAATTTTCTACATTGAAAGTAAGAAATATTTCTGAACTTTTTTAAATTTATTTACTTAAAGGACCATACATTTTCTTTCTTGATATTAAATTTAGCATACCTTTTGTAACACGATATGATAAAAACGGTGACCCTTTTGACTCTCGGATATTGGTTAGACCTTCTCGGAAGGCACTGCTTTGTAAGCCGTGCCAACGAGCGTTTCACCGGGTATAGTGTTGTAAAAAAACAGTTTTTTTTCTGACGTGAAAAAAACATTAAAAAACTGTGAAAAAAAGTGAAAAAAACATGTTTTTTTTTCTGGGACATGTTTTTTTTTTTCATAACTACTAAATTTCAAAATTTTAAGGCATTTATCATTTAATACGACTATTTTAGAGTTTATACTAAGTACTTATCTTACTTTTAAATCTACTATAACTTTCTGGTTCAGTAGAAAAAAAAAATTACAAAAATATTGGTAACATCGACTAAAGTTTTCTTTTACGAAAGGGGACTTCCCGAAAAGGCTAGGTTGCGTGAGAAGGAATCCCCGTTCGGCCGTTCCCCATTGTTTGGATTGATACTCGCTATTTGAACTAGTGCTGCCAGTCCCTACAAATTTATCTGTAGACCTACAATCTTTTCAAAAAATTAGGAAATTTAACTACGGTTTTTTGCCGCTTTTTATTACTTGTTGTGCTTTCCTTATATTCGTATACTTGTTAAACTCGCAGCGTATAGTGATAATACTGAGTCATTGTCAGTAATTATGAATGATTTCCTTGCAACCGTTGGCGTAAACCAACGATTGAAAACAAATAAAGCTCCTATTTTGTATGATAATATATTTAAATTCAAACTTAAAAGACCGTAATACAGAACTATCGGCGCAATCTTCATTCACAGTGTGTACTTTGCTCACAATTTAAAATTGCAATCTCAAAAGCTTTTGCATGCAATACAACCGGTAAAAGAAAATGTAACTATTTCTGAAGTTATGGATCTAGAGGGAACAGAAGAAGAAACAGAAAATTCCAACTCCGACCGAACTAGTGTTGGTAGTACTGATACTAGTGAATGTGGTTCCGACATAGATGATGAATAAAAAATTATGTTACCTATATAGATACATTTATGAATCATTATGTAAGATATTATGTGATTTAGTAAGGTTTAAAACACACATGTAAAATGTAAGTTCCATAAATAAAACTATAATTTATCAAATATATAGTTTTCTGAAAAAAAAAACAAACAAATTTAGAAAAAAAACGAGGGTGCTAAGTTTTTTTTCATGTTTTTTTTTCACAAATCTGAAAAAAAAAACATTTTCTTTTTTTTCAGTTTGCAACACTAACCGTGTATAAAGAGTGAGACGATAGTTCAGTATTACGGTCTTATAAGATTTATAAAATCTATACTCAAACAAAATATGAGATTTTTTTTTTTTTTTTTTTTTTTTTTTTTTTTTTACCGAAAGTGGTGGGCGTATGGTTCACGTTCTGGCATCGCATTCGGAAAGGACGCGGGTTCGAATCCCCGTCCGGGCATCTAGATTTGGGTTTTCGATGCTTTTCCCAAATCACTACAGGCGCATGCCGGGATGCTTCCTTCAAAAAGGACATGGCCGAATTCCTTCCCGTTCCTTGTCCCCAGTCCCATTACGCCTCTAATGACCGTAGCTGTCGACGAGGCGTAAAGCAATAAGTAAAAAAAAAAATCAATTATTGGTTTAAAGGATCGGTTGCAAGGAAACGATTCGCAATTATTGACCATTCTGTAATGCATTTACATTTATTTATTGACATTCGGTTATGTAACCATACAGCCATCACTTGTAACATGATTCATTATCGTTAACTAATAACATGTTTGATTATACTCATTATTATATTGCATCTGTTAATTATCGTTATACTTATGCTACTTACAATTTTGATTATATTGGTTACAATTTTAAATAGAACTTATCTAAACGAAATTAAAGTCTTTCAGGTATAAAGCCGAATCGCAGTAGCAGTTGATACAGTTCGTTTTGAAGTCATTTAGCAGGTATACGTGAGGCAATACCGACATTGGTATTCATGCGTCTAAATTATTATTTTCTTTTGTTCACGTTCGGTTGTATGACCATACATCCGTGAATTGTAAGATAATTCATTATGCTTACTTATTAACAGGTTTGCTTATACTATTTACAATCTTGCTTATGCTAATTATAGTTGTACTTAGGCTACTTACAGTTTTTATTATACTGATGACAATTTTAAGTCATACTTTTCTACTCGTAATCTTTAAGGAATAAAACAGAATCGATGTAGTCGTTTATACACATCAGCCTTATTAGATTCCTAAAAAATGGAAATATAGAAATATAAGACCTCATCGTCGGAAAATAAAAATGTCAATAAGCATAAAATGAATTGTATGCATTAACATTATACCCTCAAAGTTTAACAAAACACAGATATAAGGAGAATAAACAAATAATAGAAAGTATCAAAAATCCGTAGATATTTTTAAAAAAAACCGAAAATCCTAACCTTTTTTTATAAAAATCCGTAGATCTACGGATAAATCCGCAGAATTGTCAGCACTGCCAACGAGGAACAGGCATTTTCTCCTACGCCATATACCACCCGCTGCACCCGTTGTAACCGCTTTCGCTGTGATTACCACTGTATATGGTTTCTTAAGTTTGCTGAACGAGTATCGTACTTTCTATGTAGAAGCGGCAGTTTCACGAAATCAAGATTCGGTCGAATTACTGTCTCTTGTCCGCAATAGCTGTAAATCGTCCCAGACGTTGTCCGTACCGCTTTCTGATTATGACCTTGTGAGGTACACAACCTCACATTTGTGTGATTTTACATTAATTAAGCTATTTTTTTATTTAATAAATTGTAATGGTGTGTATTAACTCGGAATTTTAAGTTCAAAGGTCAAAGAATAACAAGATGAATAATGAGATCTCTGAAAAATAAAAGAAGAGTCAAGAGTGAGTTGTTGAAGAGAAGATTTGAATGGAGAGGACGAGTTTTGGTTTTTTGGAATGAATAAGTTTGAAAGAAGAGATGAAACAGTTTGGCTCACTGGAGAAGCCACAAAAATCCTGGCGGGATTATTAATAGTAAAATATTAGCCTGAGGGCAGAAGATTTAGGGTTATGGATAAAGATAATGTTGTATGACTTGAGAAAAGAGAATTGTTTGTTAAATAAAAAATATACAAGTGATGAGATAAGTAGGAAGTGTTTTGATTTGAGATTGAGATATATGTAGATATAGACAAAGGAATTAATTTGAGTTTGTGTGATAAGAATTGGAATAATAATAATTTTGATTTTTCAGCGTGAGTATCATATTAAAACCAGGGCCGGACAAAGAGGGGTTAAGGAAATCTCTATATACTGGTCTGGTGCTGGAAATAAGTGGCAATAAAGTATATAAATATATTTAAAGTATTATACAACAAAGAGACGTTGCATTTAAGTACGTTACAACCTGCAAGAAATGACATTGGACAAAGATAATATTTCTATCTTTACCAGTCTCGTTTAAATGAATGAAAAATCCGTGATAATTTAATTACAAGCAAAAATATAACAAATCAATAAAAATCCTCAACCAGGGCTGAACGGGATGGTAATTGTAACATTTCTTTGAAATAAGAGCAATGATAGACAACTTACTTTCTATAAAAGGACTAGTACGTATCAATTTATTAACCTGTTTGCTATTGAATTCTAATAATGATAT
The DNA here is from genome assembly GCA_031002005.1 of Vandiemenella viatica. NCBI lineage: Eukaryota > Metazoa > Arthropoda > Insecta > Orthoptera > Morabidae > Vandiemenella > Vandiemenella viatica. The sequence goes on along the minus strand of JARYHS010008074.1, from coordinate 32,330,602 downwards.
TGCCCCCCCGGTTGGCTTAGATCAGGGGTCCCCAAAATTTTTACCCTGTCGACCCCTTCATAAGATATTTGCCTTCTTATCGACCCCCCAGTTAAGTACTTAATAAAAGCATTAAAACATTTTTGCCACTTCTAATGCTAAGCAGTAAGGAGATTTGCATAGCTACTCAACGAAATAGTTTACAGTTCCCGTATGTTACAAAATCCACTCAATAACATTAACAGAAAAAGAAGATATTTTCAGCCGTTATTATAATCTCAAAAAATAATAACAAAATTAGAGATAGATGGAATAAATTTCGAATAAAGATCTGCCAATTAAACATGGTTCTTGCACTGTTTTAACTTGTCACATAACGATGGATCCACCTTCCTAAGAAATTCTTCGGATGATTCTCTACAAACCTCTTAATAATCACCTTACCTCACTGTGCAAAAGTAATTGGTTGAAAATTTTATGATTTACTTCACATAATTTCCAAACAGAATGGATGAGAGGATGAGCTTTAATTTTATTTATTCATCTCATTTTTATTTAACATTCCTATTTTTCCCTAGACGGTTGAATTGATCCTCTTTAGTATTAATCGACCCCCTTTTGACCCTCGTGTATTAATCGACCCCTGGAGAACCCTTATCGACCCCAAGGGGTCGATATCGACCACTTTGCGGACCCCTGACTTAGATCGTTGCAGCAGCTTGATGGTGGCTGGCGCTAAGCCGATCTCAACTGGGTCCAGACCCGCTTACGAATGATATTTTCATCATTTAAGGACTGAGGAGTAGTATATCAATGCAGTGATGCACAGTTCATCACTATACTGTGAACCAAAGTCCTGGGTTAAATCGAAAACTTCCGTGCAGTGCGTTGGGATTGAGGGCATATGATACTATTGATGGTGATCCGTCCGTATTTTATCGCCTTGTGCTGCCAAAAAAACTGATTAGCTAGTTGTTTTCATCCTACTTTACATCATTTACATGAAAATTCATTAAAACATATTCACAATACAATATTAGTATTTTTGTCTATATTTCAGTTGCAAATATCTACTTCACTTAAAATCTTTATTTAAAGTCTCATAGCTACCGTTTTGTCACAATTCCGTTAACAAAAATCTACGCAATATATTTTCTTTTTATTTCTTCAGATTTTTGCGCTTTTTCCAGGCAAATAATCTTTTATTCTGCAGCTTCTCCAGCTGTTTCATCGAACTGAACATTTCCTCCCTGTAAAGGCTATTGATGTAAGATGGAAGCGTTTCGTGGCATTGAATATCAATGAAACGCAGTCGAGCTTCCAGCCACGTAAAAACATCTTGGGACGTTTCGGAGGAATACTCTTACATCACTAGCCTTACAGGTAGGTGATATTCTGTTCGGTGAAACAGTTGGAGAATCGACGGGATAAAAGATCGTTTTCCTTGAAGCGTTCCAAGAAAGTACCATTTTACTCGGTTAGAAGCCCGATAGCATTTCATTAATATACAACGTCATGAAACTTTTCTATCTTACAAACACAAATGTCATTTATAAGCTACGAATTTACTGTTTTTAAATAAAAAGTAAATCAAACCAAACTACCACATTTAATATGCCTACAGAACCACATAATAGCGCAAGAAATATCATGCCATTCGTTTTATGCATAAAAAAAATGTATTTTATAAGATCATTACACAACTGATATAAAAGTAATCATCACAAAATGGAAACATTCAGTATGTCCACACTTTTGCCTCATATCTTCTTCTAGAAGCACTGTTGTAATTGTGATGAATATTCAAGAGAAACCCTTAGATATCATAGGAGATAACTCAATATGTTGGCTATGAATTGCACTAAATTGTCTTTTCTTTTATGAAACCGCTCAAAAAGAATCCACATCGACTGATAGGTAGGCAGTGAGGATCTTGGGGTTAATCCCGTTGGGTCTGCAGTGACACTTCCTGAGAAGATGCAGAGGCGGGAATCTCAGAACGTTTACCATGGGACAGATGTAAAGGTAAGACGCACATATTAAATGCGTAGTTCAAATGATAATTACATTCAGTTTCGGAGTGACGCTCTGACTTTATCTTAAAACTGAATGACAATCTGTAAACCGTTTGTTTACAGCGAGCTGTTGTTGTTGTTGTTGTTGTTTAGGTTTTAGGGCGCGTCGACGACGAGGTCATTAGCGCCCTAACAAAAACCAGGCGTGACAACGTGGCGAAATTGCCGTCTGTGTGGCCGACTGTAAAGGGGTCGGCCACAGAGACAGCACAATAAAACACTAACATACTAACTAAAATACCGTCTGCGTGGCCGACTGTAAAGAGATCGGCCACACAGACGGCAACATAAAATATAAAACTGTGACTAGAATATAAAATTACATACATTAACTGGTTGGCTGTAGAAGGGCCAACCAGGTTAAAAAACAAGTTAGATGGCTGGCTGTAAAAGGGCCAGCCATATAAGCAGTGTCACAAATAAAAACAGCACTTGGATTGGTGGTTGTAAACGGCCACCAATACAATCTAGAACCTAGGCCGATCTGCCCAAAATTTTTGGGACAAGACCGGCTAAGCTGCAAAACTTTAAAAGCTTAGCCACGTTGTCACGGTCATCGCTTAAAATAAGGGACAGATCGTTGGCCAAGCCAACGTCTGCCCTTATATCTAAAAACAATACACATTCAGTTAAAATGTGGCGTACCGTCAAAGGTACGCCACAAGCATCACATTCCGGTGGGTCCTCCCGGCGGAGAAGAAAGCTGTGTGTCAGAGGACAGTGCCCTATACGGAGGCGAGTAAGGAGAACCTCATCCCTCATCGCCCGCTGGAAGGAGCTGCTCCACGGCTGAACGGTCTGTTTGACCAGCCGGAGCTTATTATGCTCTACTTCCAGCCACTGCCTCTGCCAAATGTCAAAGATAAATCTCTTCACCCCCGAGGCAAGGTCTGACTTTGGGACCGGATCAAAGTCGGTTCTGACCTTCTCGCAGGCTAACTTGGCAGCTTCATCAGCTGCCTCGTTCCCCCTGATTCCCACATGGCCAGGTACCCAGCAGAATAATACCTCCTTTCCCGATGATTACAGCGAGCTCACCGTGTAGCAAAGTAAAAATGAAGCAGTCTCTGAATAGCCACAACACCACTTTTTTACGCTTTTAGCAGGCTTCATATTAATGAAATATTCCACTTACTTTTTCGGGATTCGCGCTGCTTTTTTCGATGTATTACTACCGACGTTTCGGCGCCCAACCTGGGACCTTCATCAGGGCTGTATACAAGTTAAGTATCACTTGTGACGGTATTCACACTGTGAGGTACACAACCTCACATTTTGTGATTTTGACATTATTAAAGCTATTTTTTATTTAATAATTGTATATAAGTTACTAACTCTGAATTTTAAGTTCCAAGGTCAAAGCATGTCAAGATGGACATAATGAGATCTCTGGAAAATATATAACAGTCGAGAGAGTTAAAGAAAAGATTTAGAAGGAAGAGGACTTGTTGGTTGCGGAAAGAATATGATTTAAGAGAAAAGATAAAACAGAATGGCTAGATGGAAGCCACGAAGAATCCTGGCGGGATTAATAACAAGAAAATAATAGCCTGAGGGCAAGGAAATTAGGGTTTAATAAAGATAATGTAATATGACTTTGGAAAAGATAATTGTCTGTTAAATGGAAATTATAAAAGTTGTGAGATAAGTAGAAAGTGTTTTATTTGAGACTGAAGTATAAATATAAACAAAGGAGTTGATTTTAAGTTTGTATGATAAGAATTTTATTAATAATAATTTGATTTACAGCGTGAGTATCGGAATAAAACCAGCAACGGACAAAGAGGGATCAAGGAAATCCTTATGTACTAGTCTGGTGCAGGAAATATAAGTAAAAGTATTAATTTCAAACTATGGTAAAGTAAAACTCACAGGTATTACTACAAAACAAATAAAGTAACGATAAGGGTACGTTACAACACCACTCCAACGTCGATCTCGCTAATTGTGTTGGTTACAGGCAGCGGGTGTCAGCTGTTCCAGAGATGTTGTTGTTTTGGTTGTCGTCACGCAAGACTCGGTCAAACAACAAAATCAGCTTTAGCAGTACATCAGATAGAAGAAGATCATAAAATTTAATGGGAGAAGGCCGAAATAATAGCATAACCTAAAGATTTCCTTGAACGGAATTGAATCGATCGAAATTTTCAAACAACCTAAAAATTTCAATAAAGACGGCGGCTATGGCTTAAGCGAAATGTGGAAATGTGTACTCGTGGACAATCGCGACACAAAATCTCCAACGACAACAACATCTCTGGAACAGCTGACACCCGCTGCCCGTAACCAATACAATTAGCGAGATCAACGACGGAGTAGTGTGAAAACCGTCACAAGTGATACTTTACTTGTAAACAGCCCTGATGAAGGCCCCAGGTTGGGCGCCGAAACGTCGGTTTTAATACGTCGAAAAAATCAGCGAGAATCCCAAAAAGTAATGGAATACGTCGTATTACTTGTTTCTGCAGAAAGCAGCATAATCTTCAGTTTTCGTGCAGCAGTCAATCTTTCTATGTCTGTCATCTTGAAAATAAAGAAGTGTAGCTCCGCCATGAAGTTGAGAATTCGCGCTCACAATCTGAAAACTGACAGTGCAGTAACACAACATTAATACAAAATTAAATTGTAACACACCTAGTACATAACTGTGTGTGTACCTAACACAAGCCTCCCTGTTGTCAGCGTCGTTGTAATCTTTGGTACTACTGGAGAAAAAGTTCCTTCTGGAACTGAAATCGAAATCACTTACTCGCTGAGTAACTACTTTGGGGTCAAGTCATTTCGGAGAGGCCAAAACTTGATCAGGAAACCGGGCGGGGCGGTGTAACGGTTAGCGTTCTCGCCTCGCATTCGGGAGGATGGTGGTTCGAATCCCCGTCCGGGCATCCAGATTTGGGTTTTCCATGGTTTCCCCAAATCACTCCAGGCAAATGCCGGGATGCTTCCTTCAAAAGGCCATGGCCGAATTCCTTCCCATTCCTTCCCATTCCTTCCCATTCCTTGCCACCCATCCTTTCCCGTCTCTAAAGACCTCGATGTTAAGACGTAAAGCAGTTACAAAAAAAAAAAAAAAAAAAAAAAAAAAAAAAAAAAAAAAAAATTGATCAGGAACTTCAGATGAAACTTTTCTTAAAATATTTTCTTGTATCAGTATCAAATACTTTATCTACAACAGTAACCATCTCAGTACTCAACAGTTTACAGAAAAGCAATAAGATGTATTATTTAAAGGAATGAGATATGAATTAAGACAAATTTCTCAGATAGGAATGGTAAGTTCAAAATATTGGCAAATAATACATCATTTTCGGCTATGAACCGTAAAAAGTTAAAGATACATTTTTTTTTCTCTGAGGAAAGCTTATTATGTGATAAGAGGATACTCGTACATCATCTGTTGAAATATATAAACCTTTGTCGTCGGAGAAGTGTTCTGAACGCAAGTCATATTAACGGGCAGTTGAGTTTCGTCGTTCAACCGGTGAAGAACTTGGCAGTCGTGGAACGATATATGGAAGGTCTTTTGATATTGACATATTGCCAGAGTCGGTAGATGGCGGGTATTTCGTTGTCCCCTTCTGCGTATAGCCTTCTGGAAGGTGACGTATCAGTTACGTCCATTAGCACCATATAGCTACATGTGAACGACCTCACCCAGCAACAGGTGTTTTCATACTTTGACATTTTCCACAGAAGTGATTCAAGAGCAGCAAGACCTAAACGGCAACCCTGTGCTGACATGCATCGCGGTTGTATGTACCAACTGTAAATCAATACTTTGGAGTCTTTGTTGACGAAATCTTTATTACAGATGGCCATTGTATTACAAGGAGGCAGTACACCCGTTCAAAGGTAATTCATACATTTCGTTTAATTTTTTTGATATATATAATTCTTCAAAATATTCTTGAAATCGTAGAAATAAATTTAGTAGTCAAAATTACACTGTTGATATTAAAAGCAGTAACTAGTCACAATTTGTTCTTATTATATTTATTTAATTAAACGTTACTGGTTTCGAGCAAAATGCTCATCATCAGATGGTTTGTATTTTAATGTATTTACATATGCAGATGCAAAATAAGAGCATGCATCCTATAACAACAGTAAAGTAGCATTTATTAAGTGAGAGTAATTTAATTTTGGGTTGTTGAAGATTAATCTCAATTAGGTACAGTACTTACATTAGATAGCTAAATATTTTCCAAAACAAACTTTACTTAATGGCGAAAGAATACGATGCATTAATAAAAACATAGCACTAACACTGATGATAAATTCATTATTATGATACTCTGAATAAATTGTGACTGGTTGCTGCTTTTAAAATCAACCCTTGATATCACAGTCACTGATTTCCACCAGTCCATCATGGACAATATATTATTACTGATAAATTGCCAGGTTCTTGGAATTGTATATGCATTTAAAAAATGTAAACTTAACAGAACAGTTTGTAGCATTAAATTTAACAACGAATGTATGGTAATGAATGTTATCCCCACCTATATATAGGCTAATATTAGTAATACCACTAAAACTCCTCAAATAGCAAAAAAGAAAAGTGAATTAATATGGTTAAAATCAGAAATTAAAACACGCTTTAAAACAAAACACCACCTCAATAAACAAATTTATCTGCTTCATTTTCAGCTAGGAAAATGCCTTTCTCCTATCAGCTAGATTATGTTCTATGGTTTATTGACACCTTATAAAAAAAATTGTGACTTTGCTGCTTTTAATATAAACCTTTGATATCACAGTCGCTGATTTCCACCAATCCATCATGGACAAAAAATTACACTGCATTCTGCTGAATTTCACAACATTTAAATGAAACTTTCTTTCGAATTTGTTTGTTTAAAAAATATGTATATAATTTTTCACCATTACATTAGAAATAGTAAAACATATTCACTGCTTATAAAAAAAGAATAAAGACGCATTTCAACTGAAAACAGTTCCATCACGCTTGCAAAATAAGATTTCGATATGGTAAATATATACTTAGTGGTATAGCCCAGTATGCCCCTGGTTTTTTTTTTAATATATATATCTGCTAAACGTCTCTCTAACAGCTAGGTCTTTAGAGATGGGAAAGGATGGGGGGCAAGGAATGGGAAGGAATTCGGCCATGGACTTTTGAAGGAAGCATCCCGGCATTTGCCTGGAGTGATTTGGGAAACCATGGAAAACCCAAATCTGGATGCCAGGACGGGGATTCGAACTGCCGTCCTCCCGAATGCGAGGCCAGAACGCTAACCGTTACACCACCACTCTCGGTATATGCCCTTGGACTTAAGTTACTGAAATATTTGCAAGTGGAGAATCCCCAAGGAAGTTGAACGCAAGAGGCGTTATTTTTTTCCAATAAAACGATTGCGGCGTGTTGTTTCAGCACCGTTTGCTGCGGTTCGAATCTTGTCACTGTTTTTTTTTTTTGAACAAACCATTATGTTTTTTTTTCAACAAATAATATGTTTCTAATGCGCTTTAAAAATGCAAACGCCTTTCATAATTGTGTCCATCATTATTCTCATACTTTTATTTTTTGAAAAAATATTTTAAACTAAACACATTACATACAGTAGGTGATTTTATCAGTTGGCGTTGAAGCTGCACTAGTGTTCAAGTGGATGAAAGTACAATGTGTGACGAAAATATTGATTTATGAAGCTCAACGACGAAACTATAAGAGCAATCACCAATTTATAAAACCATTGTAAAATACGTATTTGTTAAAGCATTCGCCTTTCGGCAGGTTCAGAGTTCTTCACTCTCGATGACTACGAGGAAGGCTTGTGCAAGTGGAAACGAAATGATTTGCTGACAGTAATTTCTAGACTCGAACTCAAATGAGCTGAGTAATGGTCATGGGTGTTGAGTGAAACACTCTACCGTTCGTTGATTGCGATCCAGCATCACTGGAACAAACAGTAGGGGAGACTGGGTACAGTTGTGACAATTTTCATTTTATCGCTCATAATATTCTTAGTATGCCAGTTACCTGGAAGAAAGGTGATTTTTGTAGTAAAATGTACATTTTCCTACGTATAAATACTAAAGTTTTGTCCCTAAGTACAAAGGTTAAGTCACAGCAACAAATTAAAAAAAAAATGTCACAACCGACCACACCCCAGGGGCGGTTGTGACAGCGCTTGGGGCCGGTAGTGACAAGTTCAAAAATACAACAAAATGGTCTAAAATCACTTTTATTTCAAATAATATAAAAAATAATGCAACATAATCTTCTTCTGGATAAATATAATTTTTACATGACAATAGAAATTAATCTGGGAACACCTTAATAGCTTATAACTAATAAGGCACTGTAGCATCAATAGTTATTATAAAATTATTGATATAGATCATTTTTATAATACATGGTATATCGTAGATTGTCATTGTGACTCCGCATCTAATCGTCACAAGTAGTTTTTTCAGATTTTTTAAGGGTCCGAAGACAGGTTGATTCAAGGACTGCAGGTTGTACGAGCAGTGTGGAGGAAATGAAAGAAAAGTGATTGCATTTTCTTAAAAACATCCATTGTAGTAATGTGGATAAGCGAGGAATGGTTATCCAGCACTAGCAAGAATAGCGCTAGAGATGGAGTAGCATTAGGAAATTTCTTAAAAAGTTCCAGAAACCCTAGGATCAATGCACCTTCCATCCAGCCTGAAGAATTTGCAGTCCCAATTGATCCCTAGCAAAATGATCGTGGTTAGTTGATAACTAAGCTGTGGAAATAAAGGAGGATAGTGTTTCCCAAGGCATTTTCTGCTAAAGTAACCATGACTAATGTACCTCGTACAGCTGTTGGTCTTCCTCAAGCGTTTTCTGGGGATCAAAAAAAAAAAAAAAAAAATTTCATGGTAATAGAAATTAATCTGGGAACACCTTAATAGCTTATAACTAATAAGGCATTGTAGCATCAATAGTTATTATAAAACACAACCGTACCCAGAAAATATGTCACAACCGTCCCCAACGCACTCCTTCGCAAAACAACAATTGCCATGACAATACAAAATAAACTACGTGCAAAGTAATCACTGCTATTTAACTACTAATGTATAACTTATAACGAGGAAAAACACTCATTACTCTATCTGTACACATACAACAACAATTATTAAAAGAAATCTGATAAAAATACTTACTTTTGACTGTTAAAAAGTAATGTAGGCCTCTACGATTGTCAATGTCACGCGATTTCTGACGCGACACCGTGAAACACGTTTAATCAGGCACGCCGCTCCTCTCTACCCCCTCCCCATTCCGGTATTCCTTATCGTTTGGCTAATATGACGACTGTCACAACCGTAACCTGGCACAACCGTACCCAGTCTCCCCTACATTGGGTTTTTCTCCTGCAGATATTTCAGAAACTCAAGATTGTTTGACGAAACGAATCTACTGTGCATCGGGCATTTAGGAAAATCTACATATATTTTTTCCAAGTCTGATGGTCTCCTTGTGAGACTTGTAGGTTCTTTCTTATCAGAATGTCCCTCTACTAGCATTCCGTAGTTTACATGGCATGGAGAAAATAGTAAGTTGTCTAGATGACAGTGGACTGGAGATAGCAGGCAGCGTGTTGGTGCTCACAGAGGGCGCATGCGCGACCATCGTGCTGGCCAGAAGAGCAGTTGGTGGCCAGCAGCCGAACAGAGTGGCTCAGCTCCCTGCAGGTAGGACAACACAAGCTGTCCCTCACAACCACTTCACACCTTATCATTGTGACAATGGTCCTATATTATTTATAATAATTCTATGTATTTTCATGCTTCTGCTGTTAATTTCTCTAGGTTTTGAAGCTACGGTGATTAATATGATTGACAAGGGAAACCTTTGGCCTCGAACGCTCAGAACCGCACGAAAACATGTTTAGAATAACAAGCGGTCATAAACAATACAGTGGTGTGTGTCATTTACATGCAAAACCTTGCATTCTACCTCAAGTACCATTTTAATAGAGACAAACAAAGTAATAAGATATCAATAACATATGACGGAAATTTTAGTTAATTCAATGACGTCAGTGTATCATTAAATTTTCAATCAACAGTGCCAAAAACTCTCTGCTTAAAGTACTTAATATAGCGCAAAACACGCATGTACCGCAGTATCACACATCTGAAAGTGATTATATGCTGATGCGGGATTTAGATTAATTGGTTATAATAATAATAATAAGAATTATTACTATTATTATTATTATTACTCCGCTATTCACTAAAACTGTGTGGCGGAGGGTGCATTGCACATATCCGAAAGAGTAATAGTTTGGAAGGGATTTACTGGATATGGCAGGAGGCGGTTAAAACAAAGTGGTGAAAACAAACCTCACTAAAACCACGTTATCACATTCCAAATAACTTTCGCATTCACGCAGTCCAATATCAAAAGCCCATTTTCAAAGGATGATGTTGGTATGTCAATGTCATAATCTGGCTTTCGCCAAGCGTATTGCAACATAGGCTTATACGCAGGTGCAGCAAACTGAAAGTAAACCTCAGAGTGAAGTTTCATGATGAAATAACGATCATGTATCTTCACTTGTGGTTTGGCACATTGTAGTCTTACAAAATCAGTAATCCTTCAGATATAGAGCTTATATTACCGAAAGAATTAAACATCAAGGGGTAGGCAATATTTTGTTGTTTTCGGTGGTTATATCTTCAGAATAACATCTTTGTTTGGAAAAATTGCATCTAGAAAGGTACGATCTGTATGAACTCACCATGAATCACGCAACAATAGGCTCTTTTCATGGCTCGGAGTTCTGCTTGGAAATAACACACACCGCTATTTTGTTTATCATCGATTGTTGTTCTAAACATGTTTTCGTGCGGTTCCGAGTATTCGAGATCCAAGGTTCCCTTGTAAGTACGTTTCAAAATAAATGTGTGCACCGCGGTAAATTGTGTTAACATGAAGGTACACTCAATGAAAATAAATACTAAAATTGATGGTTCTTTTATATATTTTGGCTCTAATATGATCCGAATAATTATGAGAAAAGTTTAACTACACCCCCATCTTGCCCCTCGCATTCCTGAAATTAATGCGTGAAAATATTCTATGGAGGTTTTGCAAAAGTCGTAAGTTTGTGTGTTATGGAAATTTTAGTACATATTACCCCCTGTCTTTTAACTGCTTAATATCCTGTGTTTCTTTAAAATGTTGTTCCTCTTCACTATGTTGTAAAGTTTAAACACTTTTTATTAATAAGCTATATGTATATATTAATGTATACAGAAACATTTTTAGTCTCTACTGCAAAATAGATTTCACCAACTTTTTACGAGTAACAGTTTTTTTTACCTGTATTTAAACCTATAATCACGTATCCATCCCCCAACATTAAATTTCCAAGTTGTGTCTGTATTTGTACAGGTTCGGTACAGGTTCACTACTTACTTCAACTATTTTAAATTGAACCTACCCCGTAGGATAATTAACTGTCAAAAAGCATCCTAAATGTAGTGGCAATATAATGTAAACTGTGCGAGGTGGACATAAATTCTACGGGAAACTTCCAGTAGAATATTTATTACAATTCAGCAACAAAATTTATTTCTGTTTTCACGACCGCCAGTGCTGATAAGATTTGACTTGCATAACACATCTAGTTCCGCAAAGTTATTTATTACATTTTGACAAATTCAGCATCAGAGGAAACTTCCAATATCTTAACCAGAATCTTGACCTACATCTATAATATACTGGGCAGTATATGATGCATTGTGATTTCTTCCAACATATTTTTGAAACAACTCCGTGCATAGGAGACCTAATATAGTTTATAAGTCTTAAATTTTTATACTCCCGGCGCTATTACAAGGGAATAAACTTATGTAAAACGGGATTATCATTTAAACTACGTTGTCAAGTGCCGGTCACACGCTTTAAACTCTTAATTCCCTTGTTGCGTCGGCCTTCCTATTAGTGGATCTTAATTTAGCGTCCACGATATATATTTAGCACTCACTTTGATGCTATGAATATTTGTGTGTGTTCCATTCACGCTTCTGAAGTAAACGGTTTAGTCAGGGAATGTCAAATGAATGCATGTAAACTACTTTCAGTTTACACAGAACGTCTTTCGACGACAACAGAGAGGATCAAGTTGAGGCTGGTGTCTTTTGTTGCGGTGGTTTTAAATAATTGACTATCAGAAGATTATCCGAAGCGGAAAAGAAAAGGGCATCAGAGTCACAGAAAGACCAGCGCAATGAGACGTCTATTATATACTACCAATGCAGTTCACTTTAAGCGTTATTTTGCAGTGAATAATTCATGTCTTCTGAAACTTCTTTTAACTAGGAATGCTTCCTTGTGTATAAAATGCATGCTACGCATGTGTGTGTGAGTCCAGTGTAAAAATAACCTTCATCGAACGAAACTGGGCTGACACAGTAGGTTAACAGAAGCACTTAGCAAGGTGCGTTGAATCTAACCCATTTCGATGCCTTGTCTAAGCAGTGACGGAAACGGTTCGGTAATTGCACGAAGACTGACGAAACAGTACCTGAAATATATGAGGTCAAATCCAAATGACGCTCGAAACTGGTTCCCGCCAATTCATTTAAATTGCAATTCAATAAATATGTGGAAGATCAAATTTTAACTCCCGGATACGCTATATAGAATTCCAGCATCTCTCATTGCCAATTAGTTTCAGTTCTATAATAAACACGTTACTGGCGAGTAGTACAACTCCTAATGGGGAAGATGTGAAGCATAGCGTCCTTGCGCGGTTATAATAACGTAAAATAATGTTGTTGACATTAGTTAGGCATAAGCTTTTGCAGTGTCTCCTCTAAATGTATTACGTGGGTAAAAGTATTAATAATGATCTTGCACAGAGAGTGAAAATAATAGAACGAAAGAGATTTCGTCCGATCATCATATTAATTTCTTCGCATCATGGAACTTCTCATAAAGTAGTCCTTATTCTTTGTGTTTCTTGAGTTAATCTGTTCTAAAATGTGTAGGGATGAGAAATAATTTTGCCATTGCCTTTTAAAGGAAGCAAACCGGAATCGCGTGGAGAGCTCTCAGGAAACAATGGAAAATTTAAAACTGGATGGCCGGATCGGGGTTTGATCTAGTGTCTTCCTCAATGATTGTCATTTGAGCCAACGTTTGCCGTGCGACCGCGCGAGGTGGGTGAGCGGTTAACGTTATGGCCGCGCATTCGGGAGGACGGCGGTTCGAGTCCCCGTCCGGGCATCCAGATTTGGGTTTTCCATGGTTTCCCTGAATCACTCCAGGCGAATGCCGGGATGCTTCTATCAGAAGGCCATGGCCGAATTCATTCCCGTTCCTTGTCCCCGCCTCTAATGACCTCGACGTCGACGGGGCGTAATGCCATAAGTAAAAAAAAACGGTTAACGTCTTTTGAACACTATCATTCAAATGCATGTCTTCATTATCTACATTCGAGGATTCATTTTAATTCATCGAACTGCCTCAACGAACCTCTAGCTCGCAATTATAAAACCAACTTCAAGTGTGTGATTGAAGTCAAGAATTTTTATTTTCTACTGTATTCGTAAAAAGGATCCTGGAAATGTTTACAACACTCTTTAAGTTTTAGAATTAGTTAGTCTAATGTCTGCCTATGAGTTTCCGTCTTCAAATTACCCAGTGTTTCAGTTACAATTCGGAATTTTTAAAAAATCGTCGGATTTTTTCTGACGTAGTTCCTTTCTTTTCATATCTTTCGTGTACAGACGTTAGAAAATCTGCTAGGAAAGTGTGATGATCATATGGTTATATTATGGACTATTATATAGTATGCAAGTATATTTATATGCATACTCCTTGAGATTGGGTTACATTCGTGTTCCTTTTGTTTTGAGATGATGTTGGTTGCCAGGAGCTACATGATTAAAGCCTATATGGTAGAGGCGTTATATTAAGTTCGCAAGTTGAATATGCGGATTGAGAAATATTAATATGAGAAGTCCGATTTAAAGATTAACGGTCGTATTTACAATTGGTGTTGGTGGAAGTTGTTAAACCATTAACTGAAGAACAATAAATGACTTACGCATCGGTTCATATATAAAAATATAAGATAAAGGTGAAAAGTGGTAACTACATACATAAGTAAGAAGAATAAATCACCACAAAAGTAAGCTCTAAACGCTTGGTGATACTGCAGGATATTACTGTAGCAACGGATGCAATACTGGAGCCTAAGTAAGGAATCATCAGAAAGTAAAACAGAAACGTTTAAAATGTGATATTATGGGAGTATGTAAAAAATGTAGCCGATAGCTAGCTGATATATGCAATAAGCACGTTGTGGAAGTATTAAGGGAAGAAAGTAGATTGAGGTAAAATCACACGAGCGCATTTTAAGAAATTCGGAATTAAAGAATGCTTTAGCAGAGGAACACTTGAGGAAAAAGTGACGGCTATATGGGCTGTGAAGGAGGCGAACAATCTGAACTCACGGTAGAAAGCGACGGAAGATCTATTTATTTATTTCGTGTGACTAAGCAACTGATACAATGCATATATATACGAGGGCTGTCCAGAAAGTAACAGACGTTTTGACCTGGCGCAACAATGGGTGCTCCTAGCGCCGCCATCTTGGTGTCAGACTGTTCATACATTCAGTACGCAACCAGCCGTGGTAGTTTGCACATCGTACCTATCGTACTTTGAATACAGTAGAGTGTTAAAATGAGCGCTGCAATTAAAAATCCCGCCAGTTGTGAAGTGCGAGCTGTAATACGGTTTTTGTTGGCGAAAAATAACAAACCAATTGAAATTTATCGCCAGATTTGTGATGTGTACGGCCAAGGAATAATCAGTGAAAGCCGAGTGAGGCAATGGTGCATTGATTTTAAAAATGGTCGAACCAATGTTCACGATGAGGACCGCATGGGTAGGCCTAGTGTTGTGAGTGATGAACTGGTGGTGAAAATCAACGAAAAAATCCGTGAAAATCGTCATTTCACGATTACGGAGCTTTCAGAACATTTCCCCCAAATTTCACGGAGTTTAGTTCATGAGATTGTGGTTGGTAAACTTGGTTACCACAAATTTTGTGCCAGGTGGATTCCGAAAATGTTAACAGAAGACCACAAAAAACAGAGACTTGCTGCAGCACTGACGTTTCTGGAAGACTACGCCAAAACTGGAAACCAAGTTATCGATCGTATCGTAGCTGGCGACGAGACTTGGGTAAAGCACGTCACCTGTGAAACAAAACGGCAGTCTATGGAATGGGGACACACGCATTCGCCCAAGAAACCGAGGAAGTGTCTGCAAACGCTGTCAGCAGGAAAAATTATGGCTACTGTGTTTTGGGATGCTAAGGGTGTGATTCTCGTTGAATTTCTTGAACGTGGCCAAACAATCACTTCAGAAAGGTATTGCGAAACACTCATAACATTAAGACGCGCGATACAAAACAAGCGTCGGGGAAAACTCAGTGAGATAGTTTTGTTTCTCCACGACAACGCTCGTCCACACACGGCCAATCGTACCCAAGAGCTCTTGGATGGGAAGTTTTCAATCACCCGCCGTACAGCCCGGATTTGGCACCGAGCGACTACCACCTGTTCCCGGCGATGAAGACGTGGCTCGCAACACAATGGTTTGAAACTGACGCTCAACTGCATTCCGGTGTAAACCAGTGGTTGAAGTCTCAAGCGGCAAATTTCTACAGAGAGGGTATCGAAAAGCTTGTACCACGTTATGATAAGTGCCTTAATTTAAATGGCGATTATGTTGAAAAATAGCCTAAGAGTTTACCTCTAAAATGTATATGATAAAAATCGTTTTTTTTTTCACTTTGTTTATTTTTTATTACAAAACGTCTGTTACTTTCTGGACAGCCCTCGTATATGCAATATATACAACGACAAGAACGTTGGTAGCACTCACCAAATGATGTCCAGTAGTTGCAGCCATTCTATGAAGGAAGTTGTAGCACTGAAAACGTCTTGAAATGGTCCATCACACTTCCTTGCAGGGCATTCCCTGATAATATGCTCCACACTCTGGGAAGGAGCTCCGCAGTCACATGCAGGAGAATCCTGAAGACACCGCTTATACAGCGTGACCTGTTCTTAGGCGATTTAATTTGACTCACTGGTCTCTCTTCAGGTGCAATCCTGGAAGTCCAGTTGTGGGATCTTTACTATCTGGATGTTTCACACATGCAGAGTTCCACCTTTGGGCGACGTATAGGAACCATGTTCAAAGAAATTGCATTGACTAGCTCAGACATGGTAACTAAACTTTATCTATAAAAATAAAGCTACGAGTTAATTAATACCAAGAAAAATCAAAATTAAAAAAACCCTGAGTAATTTTTGTTTTAATTTTGCCGAAAGTGGGTGGATATACAGTAGGGAGGGGAAGTAGTGGAAGAAAGATAAGGGGGGAGAAAAATATGTTTACAGAGGCTTGGGAGAAGGGAGGGAAAGTTAGCGGGCATTTAATATTGAGGGTTGGGTAATGCATGGTGCCAAGGAAATGCTGATATGATAGTTCCCATTGCCTATGATTTGGAACCTTTTTTTTTTCCTTTGGCTTTACGCGACGTCGAGGTCATTAGAGGCGGGATAGGACTGGGAACAAGGAACTGGAAGGACTTGCAGCTTGGGTTTCTAGAATTCTGTTTTCTTATGAATTTTCATCCTTGCTTTCAGTGAAGCCAATGTGACAGCGTTTTCTTCTCCGTTGGTACGCGATGCTGGAGTCTCCACGTCGGATGACCCACGATCGTGTATGTTTCTTTTTTTTTTTTTTTTTTTTTTTTTTTTAGAGATTAGAGAAATTTAGATCACTGTCAGTACTCGATTCTGCGAACGGAGGAAGAACATAATGTACAAGACACCATCCCTGCTACTTTTCCCTCCGTGCCACACACTTCTTTATCTGTATGAATACCTACAGGCAGACAGTGCATAACTGAAGCCTTGAACAGCAGATAACTGTCTGTGCTGTTGAGGCATGACACCCTGTACTCTACATGTGAACCAAATTGTGGATTGTTTTGACCCTTCCTGTTAACTACGTTTCATCTACGGACGTGTAGCTGATGCTTGTTTACGATTTTATGGGAACGTGAGCACAATTAGATGATATATTTATGCTATCAATCTTTAATATGTTACGAAGTGCTTCGGGTAATCCTAGAAATAATCCATTTAGTATTTTTTTCTATTGTTTATTGTCACTCCTTTCCGAAGATCGGCTACGTTCTAAACAATGATCGTATCTCGAAGCTTACTACAGTTGTGACAAGCTCACACTACAAATTAAATAGATATCCTTCCAAATAACCCCGTAACTTTCTCTCTCCTCTCCCAAGTCTGTGTAAACCTTTCTACCTCTCTTTCCTATCTTTCTTCCCCAACTGTATGTGGTCAGTATAATGAATATGATCTTATCTGCGTTATATGTATTAATATTCTCAGAAGTCAAACTAACTACTATTTGTTTGTTTAATAATGATGATGGCCCTGAGTGGCAGTGAGAGTGGTCTCCTTGACCTTGATTGCTTTCTGGAAGCTGCGTGTCGCACTATGAGTTTATAAGACAATAGCAAAGAAGATATTTTCTTCTATATGGATTAGGTTCATAAAGACATGGGGTAACAGTACTTGCCTACATTCAGACAATAGATATCCTTCACTTTACTTAGCTTCAAGCTGTATCCCAATACGTTTTGTTGACACTGTCTGGCTTGCTAATAATATAACCCAATGGGATTTTACACATGGTGCTAAGAGATGGAGTGTAAATCAACTCACTATTTGGCTAGCGTTTTAGATTTCCAAGGTTGGAGAAAAAGAGGGACCTAATGTTACGTTGCACTGTTGCCTGGCCTGGTTCCACGACTTCGCGTAGAGGTAGGCTGGATGTCATAATGTCAAACTTCTGGTATCCTTCATATTACCAATCATTTTGTCTCACTGCTCTCTTTTGCTCTATTATTTCCTTATTTTACGACGACAAGGCGTAAAGTCATAAGAAAAAAATAATGATAAATAAATAAATATTACGAGAAGAATTCCAATTTTCATTTTATTATTTATGTAATAATTCAATTTTATTCTAATGTTACTTCTATTAGGTGATAAACTATAGATTATCATACTTAAAATATGCATAAGTAAAAGAGAGTTTTATTGTTTATACCATTAATTGGGCCAGGATAAGAGGAATGGAGTGGTAAATAGTTAATTGGAAATAATGTAACCGGCACGGTTTCAAAATAAGTTATATCAAAGCACACAACTGCGTTTATTAACTGCTTCAAAAGTTATATGTTTAGCCACCAACCTAAAGAAATGTTCTTAAATAAACAGTTTATCCGAAACTTACAGTTTCTTCAGTGGAAAAAAAAAATCTCACAAAGATTCACACACGTATTTTCCAAACAATGGAGAGACTATCTGACTGCCGCCACACATGCGTACACAGATTATAAAGCACTCCTTACTCGAGCTTAAATATACAAGCAGTCTTTTATTTAAGCGCGGACGAAAGAAGCTATCGCGTTTCTGATGAAGAAAAACAGCGGCAAAATTCACTTTCTCAACAATGCACGACTGCACGTGCCTCGTATACCGGTTACGTCTGAACGATTTGACTATTCATGGCTGACTCCCTCATCAAAAATACAGATATTGGACTGAAACGTTACAGACAAAAAAAGTGGTTTGTACAATCAAAATCTGTACAATGGCGTTTAGTTATGTAACATAATGTAATTATCCACTTTAATAAAATGCGTTGTGCTCGAAGACTGTGCTCACCTCAATAGTTCGACAAACTTCGGCGAATCTCGATAATTTCCGAAGTGTTTCTTATACTGACTGCCAATCTACTTGGTTAAACAGGAAATTTCAAAGAAATTACTGGATTTACTTTATTTGGGTTTAAACTGTTAAAAAGAATTGTAAATTTCAAACAAATAATTTAATTTGATGTTATATGCACTTAAATTGTTAAAAGAAAGTGTAATTGCGATGCTAGCGGAACAATAATTGTCTTTTGTGGAAGTAACTGCATGAAAGCACAAAGAACAGCGATAAAAATTTGTTAATGTAGAGCAGAGATTAAAAATGGTTCCTTAAATTTACATGTTGCTTTTTGTAAATTTACGACGACTTAAGTCAGAAATTCGTATAAGGAGTAAAGCATGCGATGTTCACGCTGTTTTCTGTGCAGCAGTTACCGGAATCAAGTGATAATATAACCCTTTTTTTTTGACAGAATATAACAACAGGGAAGTTTATCAAAACTCAAAGAACGTTAACCCGAAGCGTAGGTAATCACTACATAAATCAATCAAATAAATAATACTTAATCGTTGTTTTTTAAATTATACATTACTTAGAAACTTTTTCATAACAAATAAAATCAAATGAAGTTTTTCAAAAAATCCTAACCAGATACCACGAGAATCTAATCAGAGTAAGTTTACTGAAATTAAGAGAAATATCGATAAAAATTATAATAATTAACTGTTATTCGTTTTTCTCTAGAAACTTTTCCAGAACAAATTCCAATTATCTCCGTAGGTAATATCCGACACTTTTGACAGGCACTTAAACTGATATCTAGAAAATAATATTGGTGCCCAAGTTAAAACAGCTGAAAATATAGGGTATACTACAAATCCATTTAGAGAAAACATGTGGTAAGCAGGATTTTGTGGGAGATTACACTGAATTCCCGCAGAATGAATAATCAGCGGGATAATTTACTTCCAATATTCCACGCGACAAATTCGTTTCTGCCGTTTATGAAGAGCCATATTCCTACTATAGGTCAAAATTGAATAATTACTAGTAACGATGCCAACTCAATACGCGTTAATAAATGAACTAATTAGTAATTATTAATCACAAGAAAAACTATAGAAACATACAAAACACGACTTCTATGCGTTTAAGTGGGCCCAGTGTGTGTTTTGTTATATTTTCTCAATGATTCTCCACTTCGTAGGCGACCTTGTGCATTGGATGTAACGTTCTATTACTCTATGAGACAGACTAAGCGAAAGCCTATTTGACGGAATTATACGATCTCTTTCAGTGTGCCTGACAGCTCAGATAGTTAGTTGCTGCTTTCATATCAGCATATTTTGGGCTCCAGCCTCATCCACCAGGTCCTTTCCAGATAACCTCCTTCAGTTTCCTCCGTGCGGCTCCCCAGATCTTTACGTCTTTCCGATTAACATATATCCTCACTGAGTTCATGACACTTACCTTGTCTGATCAGTTTCTTCCTGGAATTTCTTCCACCTTGCGAGGTCCTCCTTTCCGTTATTTAGACTGCGACAAGAAAGATTGATAGCCCGCTTTACTGGCACTTGGCCCTAAAATGCCTTTTTTACGGTAGTTGCTATCACCTCGCCGTTTGTATTAATATAAAGTAACTTTTATTACTAAACTCTCAATCATGTCTCAATTTGCGCAACGGATATTCTAATGCTATGTAAATGACTTTCGTTACACTTTTACTATAATTCACAATTTATTACAATCAAAAATTCACACAAGATACAATGCTTTCACTGAAACAATATTCTGTACATATTCGCATCACGCTAGCAGAAATCAGTTTCTCCACATGTTCACCCTATGCTAGCCAAAAACAGTCTCTCTCGCCATATTGGCTTGTTCCTTCCGCGATAACACAGCCATACCGTACTGCCAACTCTCGCAACATGAAATTACTAAACTAACTTATAATTACCCCGTTCTACACAAACTACTATGCTGTAAGACCTATACTACAAAAAAAATATAAATTTATTTACAATCAATTTATAATGTAATAATATAACTCAGTAATGACTGGTGGGTGGGGACCTCACAACCTTCCACTCCATCTTCCACCAGAACGCTCTTTAACCCTGTCATAAATATCCAGCATATTGACAAAGGGACTCCTGCGATGATTTTATTATTCCGTGTTTTTCTACATCACGTCTTCCGCTGTGGTATGTAACGCATTATTTCTGTAGCGTTAACCTGTTGATAAAAAACGAAACCAACTTCTCCTTTTCACTAATTGGGTAACAACTAGTTTAGGAAACAAGCTACAGTTCGAGCAATTAAACCTAATATATCAAAACTACAGGGATATATATATATCAGTGAGGATGGTCGGTTCCATAACGTAAACCTGTGTATAATACGAATTGACATTATAGTTTCCGATAATTTCGTGACAGCTAAGCGGTTTTTTATGAAGTTAAGAAAAGAAGAGTTCTTTCTAAGTGTATATTTCCTTGAATGTAAGCGTTAAAGGATTAGAGTTGTAAGTTCTGTCTTAAAGTGTATATTATTATTGATTTAGTTCTACAACCGAAATACATTTACAAAGTTTTGTATTAGTATGCGCAAAATATAAGTTTAATTTTGTAGTAAGATTCTTTTACATAGAACGGATAAAATTTGTTTTAAATAGCAGCTCAATCAGCAAGGATGTTAATCAAATTTTAATTAGTATCACTAGTTTCTATGACTCAGTTTAACTGTGGAAAGTTATTCCGTTCCCACTCAAGTTGCTTACTTAGGTAGGACCTTGGCCCAATGTGTTAAGTGCTCTGTAGATACAAAAAATTGAAGACGTAAACAGGTGCTAGGAGACTGGGATGTGAACAAAATGCCATTTGGTAGTCTTTGAGAGATGTAAATAAGAACAAATTTCATTTATGCTTAGTTTTATGTATTACATTTACATCATGTTTTTTCGTTACTTGCAAGTTAAGAAAAGAGCTTTAATCTTCAAAATTTCAATCTTTTTAATATGTTCGACATGTCTATTCGTCTATTGTTTATTTTATCATTCTAATTTTTATTGCTCGTGCATATGAGTTTGAAATATATTTGAGATCTGATAATTAAATTTAGATTGTCGAACTAAGTTTTCATTAATTATCTTTACTTAAGAATGGTTTATTTTCTCCAAATGATTGTGACCAATTTTTGGAAAATTTGTGAGTAAATTATGGCTATTTGTCAGATATCTACAACAATTATTCTGTTAACAACAATTCGATTAATACAAATTATCTATTGCTTCTGCATACCTTCTCACACACACACAATACACCCAGAGTAAATTTCACATCTTGGTTTCAACGTGGTTGTCTCTGAAATCTTGTGGGTCGAGATAAAATTTTAGTTTGTTGGTAAACTTTGTATTGGTATTGTCTTATAAAAATTATTTAGTTTTGCTTGTGTGCACGGAAAGTGGCAAGGCTAGGGAGTGTATTAGATTAACAGATGACATTTTAATGGCAACATAACTGCACAAAACCTTCAATGAAATTATACGAGGTTTGAGCAAGATGTGTGGAAAGTGAGCTTGAAAATAAACAAATAGAGTTCGATCATTTTGAGACGTGGATAATACCTCAGTCTAGAATATCATTAATTACAGGAAGTAAAACAATTAAGATGTCGATGGAATTGGATAAGGCAGAATAAGGTATATACAATTGTAGTGCAAGCAATAATTGCAATAGAAACAGAAGCGTTCGGTAGAAATTACGTAGTTAAACTGATTTGCAGTCCAGAAAAGGGATCGTGTTGTCTATTGCGTTGAACGTTGCTAAAGTAAGGACAGTGAAGCAATATGATAGGAGGAAACCAGAGATATTTAAGATATGGATATGGAGAACGACTTAAAAGATAAGATCTACAACGCCAGTGACAAATTAGAGAGGTTGACGATCCGAAGGTATTTTTGGACAGCCCATTCCTTACGAAGATGACGCCTGCTGGTTATGGAGACACTATCTGACGTAAAATCGGAATAAGATCCCGCACTACCCTTGGGGATCTGTTTCTCCACATGCGGTACAACGAGAGCAATGATTATGACCGGTTTTGCTGCCAAACTTTTCCCTGTCCCTACTGTAGTATGGAGTACTGGACTGGGTATAAGTGATTGAAAATTATTTTATTACGAGACTTTCGGGCTCATCCACGATGGGCTGAAGTACGGCTGGTCCATGCCACCCTAGTACAACTACTGTGCCACAGCTCTGAGATTCACTTCTGAGCAAGAAGGTGTGAAGCTCATCCACGACGATGCGGCGGCAAACGGACTCACGCACCCGGAAGCCTTGGAAACCTGTCCGCTAGTGTTTATTGAGGATTTCTGCGTGAAGAAGTTCTTTCGAGGGCTAAACGGAAAACGCAAAAGACAACGGAGGAAACAACAACCAGCAGCACCAACGACTGGCAGGTAGCGGGGAAGAAAAGCTCCGCCTCTGCATAGGAGACAATTGAGGAACCCGTCTTCAAGACTCCAGAACTGCCTGCCAACCCTTCCCGGGGGGAATCAGCGGATGCAGCAGCGGCGTCACCTTCCAAGGAGGAGGGGGAGCCAAGTCCAACCATGGAGGAGGGATCAGTCCTCCCCATGCTGGTGACATACGCTGGCAACTGGGGAAGCCTCTATGTAAAGCCTCTGCTGACCACAGAGCTGCAACTGTTCTGCTGGCCGGCTGAAGAAGAGATCAACATCCTAGCCTCGTGCCCTTCGGACCAGACAAGGGCCGCCAGCCTGATTGACGACATGGGCATATGCTGCAAAGAGAAATAGCCCAGCCCACCACGCGAATCGTCGCTAGTGGTTGTCGAGGCACTGCCGAGGGGGCGAATAAAGAGGGAACCCAGGAAGAAGTCGCCCCCCCCCTAGCTCCGGCAGTGATTCAATTGCCAAAATCATGGACACCAGGCCAGCGACTGCTCCAAGAAACGCAGGTGCGTCAGATCTGGGGATGACCACCAAATGGCAGACTGGTCCACAGCCAGAGAGGAGGCAGTCTGCTGCAACTGCGGCGGTATGCACGCGGCTTGTTTCTCTGGCTGCGATCTCAAGAAAAAACTTCGGGCGAAGTATCGCAACGAAAATAGCAGCAGCCTCCAAGCGGGCCCACCAAGAAGCAAACACCAACCAGCCTCCCCACCACCACCGATAGGTGGCCAAGACTGCGCGCAGGCCGGACATGCGGCCAGCGACACAACGCCAACGTCAACACCCAGCAGCACTTGGCTCCAGTCGGCAGCCGACCGGCCGCCAAGAAGGTCAACCAGCGGACCATTTCCACGTCTGTCGTACTGGACCAAGTGACCAACTCACGGTGCTGCTAACGCAGCTCATCTCCACCCTCATGCCGAGAACGTCTACAAATTAGATATCTTTAGCAAATCATGACCTAAGGTCCGCGCTCACTAGGGCGGGCCTCATCGCGTCGCATCGCATCGCAGAAATGCGTCAGCAATCGCTTAACACTGATTCTAATGGGGTAACGCACACCACAGGCGGGTCGAGTCGGGGCGGGGCGGGCCGCGTCGCGTCGCATTGGCGGATCGCTTCCCTATTTTTCCGCCTGTGCGCCTCGATGCGCTCAGTCGCGAGCAGATTTGCGATAGGAGCTCCAACAGTACTGACTTTTGTAACTTGTATGTTCTTATTTCTGTGGATTAACTGCATTACTTCAACAAAATTGGCTGCATATTTACACGCAGGATGGTGGATGATTTTTGAAACAAAAAAAAAAAAAAAAATAAGTAATTACAATCTGAACATTTAATTACTTTAAGAACTTTAATAAAGATGAAAAAATTATAAAATTTCTAGCTCATGCTCACTTGTTCTTTGCTTGTATGTTTTAACGTAAACTATTCAAACGTAATGGATAAAGACCACTCCATCTCATTAGTAATGGCTTTCAAAGAGTTTTATTATTTACATGACGCAAAATACAATAATAAAAAAAAAATATTTGGAAGGAAATAGGAAACTAGTCAAAACAACCAGGTATAATGTCATGTTTCGTATTTTATTTTTTGTTCATTTTACGTGTGCATTATAAATTTCTATCACTTTCTTTGAATGCCGCTTGTAAAGCTTCGTGTTACCAATTGACCTAATTGTTTAAAAATATTTTGTGAAATCTTAATGATTTCTGATGTAACATAGAAACCTGTGTAAGTCAAATATTTAAATTTCTTTGTTGTCATTGTCGTTCTTACCTTCTGCAACCCAATTCAAATATTGTTAATCAAAAGGTTATGATACAGCACGTGGCTAGTATTACTTTATTTATCTTATTATATAACACCGACATAACACAGCTATTAAAATCATGAAAAACATTCATTTTTCTGCATTAAAAATAAATTCGGTAGAACTGTTATTACAAGTTTGTCATCTAATGTGCCTAAGAAATGCGAAAAATTCCTTTTTAAATTAAACCCACTGCCTTTTATGCTTGATTTTCTTCTTCTTCAATGAATATATAAAAATAAGAGCCCTTAGTCTGCTGTGTCCATTTGCAGTGCAGAAGCGGCTGAATAATCGTCGAGAACCGAAGGCGGTGACAATAAAAGAAATGCGACTCGCTGCGTCCAGGTGTGCGTTGCAGCATTTTCGCTCAATGCGATGCGACCCGATGCGATGCGATGCGGCCTGCTGTAGTGTGCGCGTACCTTTTGCTGACGCTGCGCTACATTGCCAGCCGAGATTGGTCAAAGTTAAAGAAGATGGTAAGCTGCAGAATTTCTGACAATGGAGTGGCATTGAGTTCGGAATTTAATTAAAATACACTCCCTTGGGATTACAAGAATATTTAATACATAATTTAGACAATTTCCAGAAAGTACATGATTTTATACAACAGTGGCTTATCTAAATCAAAAGACAACCCGATATTTACTGGCAGTAATTTTAATAGTTGTAGGCAGTTAATAAAAAAAGTGTATTAGTTCACTTATCTACTTACGTCATTTGATGTTAATTGTTCCGGTAACGAATATACAGCTACAACACCCATTTTCGTACCAAGGAAGTTTATAAATAGAATTAAAAGTTGGCACAAATAACAGGAACTGTGATAAAAATAGCTGACTACAATATAAAACCAAATAAGAATGACTCTTGCAGTTTGTAAGTAGGTTTAGTGTTCTATTGCACAGCCCCTATCGTTAAAACATCAGAGGTTAAGGTATGGCATGTAGTTTGTAAAAATAACACCATTGTTGGTGTAACTGTGGCTTCAGATCTGTTGATCCACAGATGTCTGAAGCTGTCATTCCACCCAGCCCCATGCATCTCCTGTAAGCGTTGTCTGGAGACCTGGAGGGCCAACAAGGTTCCGACTTTGGAAAGGCTGTCCCTTGTTGTATGTAGGCCAGAATTATGCAGTTGAAAAATTGACAGTTGAAGTCGCGCTATGAAGGGAATCACATGAGGCTGTAGAAACTCTTGGATGTATCGTAGTCCTGACGATGGTTCCCTGAAAATTGTAAGGAATGACCAAATCCCATAGAAGATCACTCTTCACGCTATGGCTTCCCAAATCACTCCAGGCGAATGCCGGGATGTTTCCTTCAAAAGGACATGGCCGAATTCCTTCCCAATCCTTGCCCCACCACCCCCATCCTTTCCCGTCTCTAAAAACCTTACTATTAGAGAGACGTGAAGCAGGTAGGGAAAAAAAAGCAACTTTTCGTGCGGCGTGTCAGTCAACAATGAACTCCGAAGTGGTGAACTGTCCAGTTGTATTCATACCTGAGGAAGGAGGTCATCCGAGGCTAGACAAAAGCTGATGTTGGCGATAGATAAAATGCTTCGATATAAAAGAACCGTCCGTGCCACCCATTCACAACAGAGGTGCAGACGAATCGTTAGTAGCATCACTTCAATGGAACGTGGCTTAATGAGGGGCGAAGTTGCATTCATCTGGGTAATGGAAAGAGACGCCATTGGAAGAGTTCATGCCTGTTAGAAGATGATACGCTCCTCCGTTCTGATGGAAGTCGCTGATCGTCAAGACGCTTCACTCTGGGTATATCTTCCTTCACACCTCTAGTATTTCCAACACCGTCGGATAGGGTGTCCAAAAAGATCGAGGTGGCATGCAATATGAAGAAACTGATACACTGCCTCCTGAAGCCGAACGATTATCTCTCTCTCAAACTCTATAAAATGTATTGACGAGATCTGTGTCCTACTCACTGATGTTCACCTTGGAAGCATCTTGAGTATACTGTACACAGTTTCTTCCTACGGCTGATCACATTACTAGAAATGTAACATCCCCTGATAGTAGACCTATGCATCTACAGCAGCCATACTAAAAGCTGTTGTAATTTTAACCATGACGGTGCTGAAGACGAATTTTCATCTCCTTGGGATCATTTGCTCTAAGTGCACCACTTATAAAGAGAGTGAGTGTATGTAAACACGTAAGTAAAAACAAAACAGAAAAGACAAATTTCTTTTCCCGAATGAAATGTGCTTTTATATGAGTGATATGCCGGGTGTTTAAAAAATGACCGGTATATTTGAAAAATCAATAAAAACTAAACGGGCAGCGATAGAAATACACCGTTTGTTGCAATATGCTTGGGACAACAGTAAATTTTCAGGCAGACAAACTTTCGAAATTAGTGACTATTTTCAACAACAAATGCAGTCTGGAAAAATCTAAAGTACGATTATTCTAAGGAATAAATATTTTTTTCACAGCAAACTTGCAATCTGTGAACAGTACACGCTTACAGCAGAAAGACACAGAATGGCGAACTCACAGACTGCGTTTACGTCTATTTCTTTCAAATCGCCTGCAGCGCCATCTGTTGTTGAAAATTGTAAGTAATTTCCAAAGTTTGTCTGCCTGGAAATTTACTCTTGTCCCAAGCATATTGCAACAAACGGTGTATTTCTATAGCTGTCCGTTAAGTTTTTATTGATTTTTCAAATATACCGGTCATTTTTGAAACACCCGGTAGATAATTCCAGGTGAGTTTCATTACCCGGAACGTTTAATTATGATTCCACGTCAAACTGTGGTCCAACCACGATAAAGAAACATTCTGGAAAATACCGGCGAAGGATTTGGCCATCTAGATGATCAAACATGAATTCAGTCGATTATGTCTGGGACATGATCGAAATCGCCCTGCATAGGCAACACTTACAAAATTACGGACTGCTGCTAAGGAAGTGTTGCTGAATATTTCTTCATGGGAATTTCGACGCTTTGTTGAGTCTATGTCACGTTCTGTTGCTGCACTTCGCTGGGTAAAAGGGCGTCCCACATGACTTTAGGAGGCATCACATGATTTTGGGCACTTCAGGATATAAAGCTGATGGTAGGAACAGAGCACTGAGGGGACACCCCGGCCCACTTGTAAAACTCATCCGCAGCTACATCTCTGGAAGGTCATTCAGAGTGAGGTTTGGTAATGACTTATCCACACGCCGTCCCATCCACGCAGGAGTACCACAAGGGTCAGTACTTGGCCCTGTGCTGTATAATCTCTACACTTCTGATATCCCGGCTCCGGCAAACGTCCGCACAGCTCTATATGCTGATGATACAGCATTTTACACCGCCCACAAGTACAAAACTGAAGCCATCAGACGAATCAAAGCAGTTCTTCAACAAACTGAGGCATGGGCAAGACGCTGGCGAATAACCCTCAATACAGCTAAGACCCAGGCAATTATGCTGACGAGGCGCCTGGGGTAGCGCAACAGACAGCGAGACCGAACTCCAAACCTACATCAGTTTGGGGATTCGTTTCCAAGACTGGATTGGACCGTCTGCAAGTATTGCGGAATAGAGCACTCCGTCGAGCTCTCCATGTGCCGAACAGATTTCCCACAGCCGACCTGCATGCAGCTACAGGTGTTCCGTACATAAAAGAAAGGATAATCCAAATAACCAACTCTTTCTACAGAGCTGCAAGGAAATCCACTAACCCTCTCATTGCCAACCTAGGGCAATATTACGATACCTTTGACAAACACAAGAGACCACTGTCAATATTGACAAGAAATTGATACCACATGAGCGACAGAACTGACATACCACAAGTAAAGAACAACATCTTGAAATGACTGAAGGAAATGTCAAACCACAAAGCCTTCTCCCGAACTGCTTCTAAAGTATAAAAGCAGAAAATGCTCTGGTGTGTGTACAGAGCACTGAGGGTAAGGACTCACTTTCCGTATTGAGTGTTGTATTTGCCCTCACATTAAAATAATTTAGACGCAAGGATGAATGGAACCTGCTTGAATTTTAAATGCAAAGTAGTTGGTCTCCGCCTGATTCAGAAGAAGTGTTGAATCACACCTTACAGCTAAGCTGGCTCTGTATATAGAAGAGGACACAGCACAGCTGTATAAGAGGACGACGGGAAGAAACAAGGGAATGGTTTCCTTGCACTCTTGTCGGTGTTGAGGATGCGTTCCCTTGCATTCAGCGTGGTCCTATGTATTCTGGCAATTGCCCGCTAGGATGAGGTGATGAAGGAGACTTGTTGAGTTATAAATTCCCTTTTCTATGTTAAACTACCTGAAAATTTTGAGGACTTACCGTAGGACGGGAAAGCGTTGACGACTCTAGATCGCTATTATGGACTCTCTCAGATATACAGGGTGTTACAAAAAGGTACGGCCAAACTTTCAGGAAACATTCCTCACACACAAACAAAGAAAATATGTTATGTGGACATCTGTCCGGAAACGCTTACTTTCCATGTTAGAGCTCATATTGTGGACGGCTGTGATACAATACGCCATTCTCCAGGGCTGCATCAGCGCATCAGGGATTCCATGCGACGGAGGGTGGATGCATGTATCCTCGCTAACGGAGGACATTTTGAACATTTCCTGTAACAAAGTGTTTGAAGTCACGCTGGTACGTTCTGTTGCTGTGTGTTTCCATTCCATGTTTAATGTGATTTTGAGAGAAGTAATAAAATGAGCTCTAACATGGAAAGTAAGCGTTTCCGGACACATGTCCACATAACATATTTTCTTTGTTTGTGTGTGAGGAATGTTTCCTGAAAGTTTGGCCGTACCTTTTTGTAACACCCTGTATATATATATCAGAAGAACATTTCTGTTCCTGCTGTCATCCAACCGGCACAGTTACCTAACGAGACCGTACTCTCCACTATAGTTAATCGTCGTGAAACAAACGTAAGAGTTTTTCATAAAGTACCGACGAATTTATTCTATTGCATAGACTGCAGTGTCTCTCAAAGTGGGGTACACGAACCCTTCGGGGTTCGCCTGTTGATCGAAGGGGGTTCGCGACAAGATGTACGTAATGGTGGACTCATTGTTGCCCATTGTTGCTCATTATCGCTCGGTCACAGTTTTTTGTCAAAGGGGTTCGCCATCGGCTGGAAAATTTTATTGGATCCTAAAGTTTGAGAAACACTGTGAGTGAAAAAGTTACAACTCAGTGAAGGTGCGGAAATATACTTTTACAGAATTTAGACGGACTCCCTTGTTTTAAAATGATGAAACATTCACTAGCTCACAGCACACTTGTAACTGCAAATTCTACTGAACCAGGAACTACTGTTCAATTAACACATCATGGACAGTTCCAGAAAATCTATGGTCGGAATTTCAAATATTTGTTCTATTTTTCTTAGTAATGATTTCACAACTACCACAAAACAAAAATTTGTAATGTTATGGGAGTTATAAGTTGACTAGAAAAATGAAAAACATAGCTGGATTGCAATGAATACAAAACTCATGACCACTAATCATAGCTGCTGGGAGACTCATTTAATTTAATTTAATTGCAATGGAGCACAGGCTCCGGTGGCAATTTCCCTACACACCCATCTTCCCCCTATCCTACACCCATCTATATTTGCCCTCTACAAATTTTATCTTTAAATTCTTTCAACTTTTTCGGTAAATTATTCATCATTTCTCTTGGTAACTCATTCCAATCCCTGACACCCTTACCTAAAAAAGAGAATCTTCCCACACCCTTGTGTCTGAAATCGAGTGCCAGCTTGTGGTCATGGTCATCTTTTCCCTTCCATGAACTACTTTTCATACCTATTGCAATATCTTTCCATGCCTCATCGCCAGTATATGCCCTGTACACTCCCATGACCCTCCTCATCCTCCTCCTGTCTTGCAATGAATCCCATTCCAGCTCCTTTATCATATCCGTCACTGATTGCATTCTGCAATAATTTCCAGAAACAAATCTAGCAGCCCTTCTTTGCACCCTCTCCAACTCCTGTATTTGATACGTAAAATGAGGGTCCCATACTACACCACCATATTCGAGCAATGGTCTGACCAAAGTTTTGTAACCCAATTCCTTTACTTTTCTCGTGCATCCCCTCATCACTCTCTCCAACAAGTGCAGAATTTTGAAACCTTTTCCTACCACTTGTCCAATGTGACCTGCCCATTTAAACTTGTTATCAAATGTAATGCCAAGATATTTACATTTCAAGTCTTCAGTAAGCAATTCTTTCCCCACCTTATATTCATAATTAACCTTGTGTTTTTTATTTGTGTATCTAATAAGCTGACTCTTCTTTGCATTTATCTTCATCCGATGTTTACAAAACCAACTAGATATCCTGTCCAGATCACCCTGCAACTGTTTACAATCCTCTATCGTTTTGATTCTTTTATATAGCGTTATATCATCTGCAAACAATCTAATTTCACATAGTAAACAATCAACACAATTATTCATTAGAATAATGAATAGCAATGGTCCCAATACGCTACCCTGCGGCACACCCATTTTTACTTCCACTTCTTTTGATACTGCATTTCCTACCCTAACTTTTTGTTTTCTGCCTTTTAAAAATTCTTCTACCCAGCAAATCACTTTCACATCTACTCCAATGGTTTTTACCTTATTTACTCAACATCAATCAGGCAACTCCATGATTATGCCTGGATAAATTATTAAACAAGAAACAACAGTGCTGGCAGAAAATGTAAACGGAGAAAGATAATGGACGTACGACTCGAAAACAATGGAGTATATCCGAGGGTTCTTTTTAAGATATGTTCCGTTTTCTAACAAGAAGAAAAATTACTTAAATATCACTAAAATATATTTATTGCTATATTCTTCATAATATCTTCATCTACGTTTCATCATTATTTCCAATTTTGTTCAAACATTTGTACTACCGTTCAACAAATTTGAGCATTCCGACATCAAAGAAATCTACACAATCCATTACAGCAGCTGACACTTCGTCGTCGTCGAACCGTTGACCACCAAGGAACTACTTTAAGTACTGAAACTGGTGAAACTTACTGTGTGGAAGTTGTAGATAATAATGCCCCGGCTATACGCTCCGTCTTGCATGCGCTCTTACCTGCACAAACTAGTTTGCGCAGGCAAGACGGAGCGTGTGGACGACAACACGGTAGTGCATGTAAACTCGAAATAGCGGCTTGTGTAATCGTTGTCTTGCTATGGCCGCGTTTACACCATGAGAGTTGACTGGAACGACAGTTCGCCGGACCGCCGGTGGTGGGGTAAGAGAGTTGACTAGCATGACAGTCCACTGTCAGGGCAGTTCCCTACTCCTACATTGTGATCTTGTTGGAAATAATATGTCCATATTACAGGAAGGAATTAACATCGTAGCTAATCTTTTGATTTTAATGTTGAATGATATGAATAATAACAAAATAAAACGTAGAAAATGGTTAAAAGAGTGGATATTAAAAAATAAATGCTTTAAATGCCTCAGCGCCTTTTTTAAAAATAAAGTTACAACTGAAAATGTAGAGTTACATATTTAAGGCCTGGCCACACAGAACGCGACAAGCGACAGCGACACGCGATATTGTGTCGCGGCGCGACGTCGCTATCGTTGTAATTCACAGTTTTGAATTAGGGCGGTCACACACAAAGCGATCCGTCGCCGGGCCGCAGTCTTTGTCGCGGCGACGAGCGACACAGTTGTACAAAATTACAGAATTGTCGCGCGACACAGCGACATGGCCGATGAAGAAAAGTTTCAGGCTCATAAAAAAATTAGTTTTAGCTTTCAGAATTGTATTTTTTCTTGTTAGTTTCTCACTTCTTGTTTGTTTGATTACACTGTAATTATTTAAAATAAATAATACTTGTATTTGAGCCTATCTTTATTTCTTTTGACTGTGAAATAAATTGTACTTTTTATCGTGTCTACTTCACTTTGTGATGATACGTCTGGTTTTTAGGGTATGTCCTAATATTGACCACCACGCAAATAGCACAGCTGCCTCCAAGGGGGAAGCGTCCGGAAGTGATAACGTTGTAAATCGCTTAAAGGTCAGGGGATCGGGCATTTTCATTTTTTTTGTATTGTTTTTAAGAATATATATTAAATGAACAAAACTAACCTCATACTGTCATACAAATGGCTAATCTTTCTCTTATACCAATTGCTTTTCTCCAGTTCGTGGCACACTTTGATACAGCTGATTTTAACTGATTGTGTAATTTATCGAAGCATTCTCAAGACATACGAAAATATTTATAAAATTTATCTTCATGTGACAAAGGCGGTGGTATTCACCAAAGCATTCTCTCTTGTTATTGATTTCAGGAACCCAGTACTTTCTTTCTGCTTAGTGCAAACAAGAGAAGTAGAGTCTCCTTATCACTTGACATATTTTATGAGATTTTACTAGCCCAAGAAAACTTATTAAGAAAGAAATAAAGAAGTATAGATCTCTTTGCGAGAGAAGGTCTCACTATACTGTCATTTGTCGCTATGGAGTTGTCGCGTCCTGTGTGACGTGTCGCCACGACGAGAGAACGACCACTTGCTGCTGTCGCTTGTCGCGTTCTGTGTGCCCGGGCCTTAACTGTATCACAATTTGAGGAGCTATTGTGAAATATTTTTACCGATACATAAAAAATGACACCGTTATGAAGAGATATTTTGATAGCAGAGTCTCTAAAATCCTTGTTCTTATAGTTTTAATTCTTAAAATTTCACTTTCATGCAGTTCTAAAGATTTTAATGCCTCTGCTTCACTCCGCTTACGCGACTTGTTAGTTGTGGCCATCTTGATTGTTGAACTCGCACGCCAAAGTTGGTCGCGAACTGAGTCCACTATCCTCAGTCAACTCGCACCGTGTAAATGGGGCATAAAGATTTGACTGCACAGTTTTACCTGCACATGCAAGACGGAGCGTGTAGCCGGGGCATAATGTAGACGATTCCGTTGTTACCATTCGATAGATCTTATTAGACCTAGTGGTTACACAGAAACATTTGGCCTTTCAATGTCATGGAGCAACATCACACCGAACGGGAGTAGGCAACGCCTATTTGTTTTGTATGGCACAACGAAGTTTTCTCAAGGTCACACAATACGCATCAAAATTGATTTTTGTGCCTCATGCCATTAAAGCCACTAACAAAATCAATTTCCTGTCACAGAAGAAAGTTGCCGCGAACTTTCGTTCTGAAATTGTGTGTTTTGGTTTGGTGACAATGTGTGTAGTCATTCCATTGTTTGTCGCTTGTACTCAGAAGTCATGTGACACAACAAAGTCTCATCTCCTGTAATAATGTGGTCAAAATGTTCATCTCCTTCCTGATTGTATCCGAGTCGAAGAACATAAAGAATAGCCCAGTTGTTCAAAAAGCCACCGGATTTATTTTTTTTTTTTTTTTTTTTTTTTTTTTTTACTAGCTTCTAATGTCTCTCTGCCTTATATATTCCATTCTTCTTCAGCTGAATTTATTTCATATTTCTTTGATCGGAAATTGCAGTCTCTTTATATATACGCTTAGTTCACTTGAGGTGTATTTGTCCCACTTACTTATTGCTTTGAGTTTCATGCTGCACTTCATTTCACCAGATTGTGGAGTCAATATTACCACCTGAGAACATTCGAGCATCACTTCAGGTTTCTGTTTAGGTGAGATAGATGGTAGTTGTTATCAAACAATGATCCCTTGGACTTCTGAATGATTTTATTCTTGTATTACCAATCTGAAATAGCGTTTTGTTTCGATTCGTTTGCATTTAAAAAAAAAAATAATAAGAATAATCAGCACCTCCATTTTAGCATATATTTTCTATATTTTGTCATCGTCTTCTTGTAAAGTGCTCTAATACACTTTTGTGCTATTGATTTTGGTACAAGATTAGTTTATTCCCCCATCAAAATAATTTTGACAGTAAACTGTTTACCCGTTTTTCTATTTTCTCGTACTTCATATATTCTACACCTGTTTCCATTTACTCTATATATTGTCAATGTCAGAAACATTATGTGTCCTTCCATTTGACTAATTCCAGCAAATTTAACTAAATCGTTCCATTCCTGTGTAGAAGTTCTCTAACCTACCTGCATTATTCAGACATCTAATATTTCACGCTTCTATCGTACTTTATGGAATCTTTTGAACATATCCAAGAAGGATGTTGAGTTTAGACTATGGAGAATTTTATAGAGAAGATGGTTGTAATTTTTATGTAATTCGACTGGCTTAAACGTCAAGAAATAGAGCAGTGAGAGGGAACCGTTTAAATTTCAAAACATTACTTGGTAATTTCTGTGACTGAATCCAGAATCTGATGAGCTGTAGGATTGTATACGAAAATTCACAAAGTAGTGAGACGAATACGTTTTCCACATATTTTTATAGACATGGATTTATAAACCGGAGGCAAGATATTTCTTGTTATGGATTTTCGTTTGTTACCAATTCACTACACAAACTGGCAGAAAACAATAAACAGAAAAAACTTCTTACACAAAGAATGTCACATTAATTGACCTTGAAGTGCATTATACTTCTGATATTATAATTATTAAAAAAAAAAAAATTTAAGGAACTGTCCCGAAAGCATAAGAAAAAGCTTCAAGCAAGATCACTGTTGTAAATCCAGCACGCATTCGTGTTATAGTTTCAGAAAACTTTCAGAAGACTTTCAACAAGAATGAAACCAATTAAGTTACTCAACTAAAAACTATACCTGGTATAAAAGATTTAGCTCCACCATTCCACATCAGAATGGAATCAACAGCAAAATGCGTATTTACAGTTTATATTATGTGCAAGGCATAAGAAGAGGAATTTGATCAGTATAATAAACTGAACATGAGACTATAAAATGTGTTTTTGCATATATATGACGGAACAGGGTGAATTCCAGTCACGATGGCATTGCGTATACGAATGGTTTGCTTCGCGGGGAACGTACCAGCAGAGAGTTATTTTGGTTCAGGTTGTTATCGGTCTCCAAAGAGCAGTAAACATTTCGCTAGAGGATTATTTCAGAGCTGTAGAAAGCAATTCATGTATTTTTGTATGGAGTCTTGATCAAAATGTACACGACTAGTGGAGGTTTCGCAAATGAACTATCAACTGAAGCACTGAACCACTTTCATATGGATTAGATTCGTTCATGATGGGAATAAATAAAGTTTGTTGCTGAAATGTAATTTGACAGCACAGGATAACATGAAAATACACCGAACACACTGCAACGCGTAAACGTTTCGTAATTTTAACAATAGCAATGACATTGTACGTGTAACTTCCTTACATAATTAGTATACTTATTGTTACTAGGGAAAGCTATGTTATTTTGTGATGACCCAAACACTCATGAAAAGATCCGTCATATTATTGTTTGAAGAACTTAACAATATACCTCCTTCGTCTTAAAAGATGCAGGTATGATAGCGTCACCTACAGGGTGTCCAGAAAAGGACTCCCTGATTTCAAAATTAAATATCTCGAAAACAAAGATCGATAGAGGAATGCAGTAAACGGTATGTTTATTGTGACAGCTGTAAGAAGTGTATACAGCAGTGTGAAATAATAGTTAAAAAAGCTGCTAACAGATGGCGCTGTAATCGCCATACGTAATGCCTAAATAGTGATCCGAAGCTCAGGTCGATCAGTTCCACCATTGAAACGTGCCAATGGTGAACATTTTGAAAACATTGCGATGTGATTGTTTGCAAAGATTGTTTTCATACGATTATTTCACTTATGTATGCTGATATGAGCGTACAGCGCCATCTGTTAGCAGCTTTTGTAACTATTATTTCACACTGCTGTATACACTTCTTGCAGCTGTCACAATAAACATACCGTTTACTGCATTCCTCTATCGATCTTTGTTTTCGAGATATTTAATTTTGAAATCAGGGAGTCCTTTTCTGGACACACTGTATTTTCCCCTCAAATTATTATATAGGCCTAATCCTTATTTGCTGGGGATTGGCATCTGACACAAGTAACGGCATTCTATGGCATTGTCTGATAGTGGAAAATAATTCAATATGAGATATATACTACATTCGCAATTTCGTTATAATTATAACATAATTTCACGTTTGCATTTTAGGCTACGAAAAATTAGGGCTAAAACGAGTATAATACAACATGCATTTTTGTTATCAGTCACTTGCAAACGTTACGAAAGTAATCACATAATCCGCTATAGAAAATAGTATTTTGTATGGAATATAAAAGGATATTAGTAGATTGTTACGATGTGAAGTCTTATTTTTGAATGAGCTTCGTTTAAGTTGACTATTAAATGTGCCAATTAAACCTATCATGTCATGCCAGCGAGAAAGTAAAAGATGTGTGACTGGATATTGTGGGCCATTTCCTCAATTGCAGGTTAATCAATTTTTTTTTTTTTTTTTTTTTTTTTTTTTTTTTTTTATATATATATATATATATATATAAAGGTGAATAACACGCCAATGCAATTGAATTTTTTTTTATTTTGGTGTCGTACGCGTTTCGCTCTATTTCATGAGCATCATCAGCGACATCTGTTTGGTATTTATTCATTTATTTAGTTACATTTGATTTACAAAATAATATATAAAGTTGAGGTGAAATTAAATTTACTTACATGTTACTTTTTACTTTTTTCTCATGATCAGGGTTAGCTTCTCTGTGTATGTTTTCAATAATTTGCTGAAGGTTTGAAGCACTACACTGAACTGACCAAATTTCATATTAACACTATTATTTACAGTTTTCAAAACATGAAAAAGTAAACACAACGCCATGTTTTTCCCAGGTCCATAGAGTGTGTGTTTGTTTATACTTATTTCTGGTTTCATTGTGGTTAGAGGTCCTTGGTTTTTACAGACTGCTTTGTGTTATCTTTGATGGTAGGCGGGGATTTGAAATGGTTGTATTTTTGTGAATATTTCTTTCTTTTTTAATATGGCATATAGTGATTGGTCAGTCAAGTTTGTATTAACATTTCAGGAAAATTATTACATCCAAAAAGCACTAGTTGAAGGAAAGCAGATCATAAATGATTATACAAACTTGACTAACCAAACACTATATGCCATATTAAAAAAGAAATAAATATTCACAAAAATACAACCATTTCAAATCCCCGCCTACCATCAAAGATAACACAAAGCAGTCTGTAAAAACCAAGGACCTCTAACCACAATGAAACCAGAAATATAAACAAACACACACTCTATGGACCTGTGAAAAACATGGCGTGGTGTTTACTTTTTCATGTTTTGAAAACTGTAAATAATAGTGTTAATATGAAATTTGGTCAGTTCAGTGTAGTGCTTCAAACCTTCAGCAAATTATTGAAAACATACACAGAGAAGCTAACCCTGATCATGAGAAAAAAGTAAAAAGTAACATGTAAGTAAATTTAATTTCACCTCAACTTTATATATTATTTTGTAAATCAAATGTAACTAAATAAATGAATAAATACCAAACAGATGTCGCTGATGATGCTCATGAAATAGAGCGAAACGCGTACGACACCAAAATAAAACAAAATTCAATTGCATTGGCGTGTTATTCACCTTTATAAAAAAAAAATTGATAAAAGATGTGTAATCAATCAATTGGAATTAATGGATGTCGTTCGTAACGCAGAAGTCATTAAAACATTTAGACCAGTAATTCTTGTGTGGATAGTGTCCATATAAAAATGGATACTAATGTGCCGTCACTTTAATCCTAAATTTCTCAACTTTCCGACTTTATATCAAAATAAAACATACCCTATTTTACCCCAAAGGTCATGAGTTGTTCATTATTCAAAATTCAATCAAAATTCAACCAAGTGACGTAACAGAGTGGCAGGACGGGCAAAATTTCACGGACCCCAGCTGGAAGGGCTCTGGCCCGAGATGGCCTGTCCCTTCCCCTTTTTAACAGTTCCCGCCCGACCGGGGCAATAGTAGAGCTAAACAAAAAGGTCACCCATAAATGGTGGCACCCCATTTTTCTCCGCCCCCCCCCCCTCCACCCTCTCTCAGATCCGGCGGACCCCATCCCATGAATTTGCCATTGGCCTGAGAGGTATAATTACGCCACTGACCCGACCAGTGGTTTTTGCGTAAATTTCGTTCATTCAAACAGACAGAGAAACGGACAAACTTTAAAAACTATACTAATATAAATATTTGCTTACGGGATTAATGCTGCGTTGAATACTTCTACTTCTTCTTCTTCCCAACGTTTCGACCAGGGCTTAGGTCTTCATCAGGGCCGTCTACCAATTCAGCTACAGTATGTAGCAGAATCGGTAGAAACAAAAAGGCAGCAACAGAAGCACATAATTATGGAATGCAAGATTTTTTCAGTGTAAGGAATAAGAATTAAAAATCTAATAGTCTGGTCTCAACAGTTTGGATCGAAATTACGCTACTTATCCACGGTATGTTCTTTACAACTTGTTGGTGCAACTTGTAAAACTCGTGTAATGCCACGCTGGGGTTGGTTTTATCACTACACGGTCATAATTTCTCTGGTTATCTGACACTCTACTATTTTTCCTAAGCGCTTGACCCTGTTCTCTGATCTCAAGACGTATCAGATCCATTTCTCGTGGTCATGTAGCAGGCCTGCCGACCAAAGTTTAGGAAAATTACTTAATTGCCAACACATAAACGAGCATTGATAAGACGCGAACGCCAGCCGTGGAAATGTACGGGCTAGCATGCTGGCCCCGCATAAGGGTCCTCGGTTCGAGTCCGGCTTACGGCATGAGTGATTCTAATCAAGTGTTGTATTCGTTTTGTGTTGTCATCACAATTGTATCTCAAAATTACATGAAAGAAACCTGATACAATACTTATTTGAATGTGAATTTCTACTGATTAAAAGATTGTAGAGACTATGCGCCTTATATTCTTTTTTTTTCTTTTTAAAGTAAACAAAATAAAACAAAACAAAAACGCTAACAATATTCTTCACGGTTTCGGCGGAAGACCTTAATTGATTGTGAACCCAATGGAAGTTTTCCCGATATTTAAGCAAATATGATTTCTATTGTGATTTTTTCCCCAAGAAGTATCGTTTTTGTGGTAAGCATAGTGATGTGAGCGTGGAATTTTTAACTTGATTTATTTTTGTCGTCATACCTTTTTCTGATTTTCATACACTTTCCTACAGTTATTAAATTGCTGTAGAACTATTGCTCCATACATATGGTTTCAGATCCTTCTTAGTCACAGATCAAATTTTTGGTACTACAGGATACAGGACTTTGAAGAAGACTCGTTTTGCTAGTAGTGATTTCCTTTTTAATCATCCTTAAGCAATGGAATTATCTTATTTCTTCCAATATGTGTTCCAATTCTGATATTCAATCTGTTATTATTACTATTTTCACTGCAGTTTGCACAATGTCCAGTAATTTTTTGCAAATACTCATTCTTACCTATGAAGAAGAAAAATTGCCTTGTGTTTATTGTTGCCTTATCTTGAACATTTATGACACAAATTAATCTCTTTCATTTTCTTCGTTAATCACTCTTCGTGCAAGCTACTTTATATTTACGTATTTTTTCACATTTTTTGTATCCACCTGCTTCTTAATTTTTATTTCTGTCGTCATTCTCCCAAATACTTTAATGTAAACCCATGTTTTTCCTATTCTGAGTTTATCTCTTGCAAACAGATTGCCTCCATTATATACTTGATATATTCTAGTAATTCTCTTCATTGTGGTGTTTCCTGCACTAAAAAATTAACCAGTTTTTTTTTGTCAGGTTTGATGCAATCCTCCATCCCTTCCTATCTCGTGCTAACCTCCTCATAGTCTACATATCCCTTACAAACTACGTCCTCAATCATTATCTGTTCATATATTCTAATCTCTTTCTTCCTCTACAGTTCTTCCCTTCGACTGTTCCCTCCACTAACAAATTAACCAATCCAGCATGTCTCAAAATATGACCTACCAGCCTGTCTCTTCTTTCTGTAAGCTTCTTTCAAAAACTTGTTTCCTCACCCATCATTTCCAAAACTTGTTCATTTTGTACTTTGTCTGTCCCCTTAATTTTCAGCATTCTTCACCCTTTGTGTAAAATTATTGCTCGTCATTCTCTCACATATTTCTCGCAGGCTCTTACACAAACTTCTTTCCTTACTCATCACTTCCAACAAAAAGCTCTTCATGAACTTAATTTTTTGATATCCTTCTACAGCCTTCCATAAGCTTCAATTTTACATCGTTCTGAGATATCTAAAGTCCAGGTATAACTACCATAAAGTGATGTAGCATCGTATATACATTTACGGAATGCTCTCGGGTAACTAGCCGAGTTAAGGAAGATGGCGATAGTGAATATGATCACCAGAAGATGGTGATAGTGCATGTGATCGCCGAAATATCGTGTGGTAACACTTCCTTAACTCGGCTAGTAACCCGAGAGCATTTTAAATATTCTCAACGCCTAGAGATACTTCGTTCTTATGTATCATACATACAGTTTTGGAAAGTTCTTTTTGATCAAGTGCTTCGTACTAAAAGATTAATTTTTTGAAGAAACCTTTTTTTGTTTTTTTTTTGTTTGATAGTGCTATTCTGCTTTTGACATCGTCCTTGCTGCGGAGTTCAGCTATAATTTTACTCCCAGCATTCAATAATTTCTCTTATTATATTTGATCATAGTTTTTTATTTAAACTGCTGTTATTGATAACACTTCTGCTATATTAACTAGTTTTCACTTGTTTGGGTTCACATTTAGACCAAATTCTACCCCCACTATTCATTCAATTATTTCTCAATAGTATAAATTTTTCCGCTAACGGCGCAGTATTATCAGGAAATCGCAGATTGCTGATTTTTCTTCTTGAACACTGTTACTACATTTAAACTTTCTTTTACTATCTTGACTGATCTAACAAAGGACTCTGGTTCTTAATTCGGTGGTTACGAGCTGTACAATACCATTTCTCCTATCCTGCCCGCCAAGTCCCGGTAGCGAAATTTCTTATACCCCTGGGACGAACTAGCTACCTCAATATAGACGCTTGACGCCATCATAGTGCCTCAACGGCCTGAGGCAACATAAAGAGTCACAATTAAATATATATAGAATAAATACCGAAATAATGATATGTAACAGAGCAAGTAAGAGAATTTAGGACTGGAAATTCCAACCATGGACAATGATATAGTCACAACAAACTAACAACAAAAAAAAGGCTTTATTCGAGGTGTTTAAATTTTTTTGATAAATATCCATTTATGCGTCAGGGACAAAAATTTGATTGCCTGTTCGCCTAAAGTTTGGCCTTCAAAATATACTCGTAAGGGAGCGTCCATAAACTACGTGGTTTCAGTGTAGGGGAGGGAGGGGTTTGGTGGAAAGCTACGCTGGGCAACGTGGGAGGAGGGGGGGGGGGTTCAGAGTCAAGCAACGTAGTTTTTCATTCATATTATTCATGGGCGCCGGCAGGATTGCTACTAGGGGGGTGCACCAGGGCTGCATTGGTGCCCCCCCCCCTATCGGCCCAAAAATTTCCGGGTTGCCCAACTTTATTATTATTTTTTTATATATTTTTTAATATATTTATATAT
Organism: Vandiemenella viatica; assembly: GCA_031002005.1. Lineage (NCBI taxonomy): Eukaryota > Metazoa > Arthropoda > Insecta > Orthoptera > Morabidae > Vandiemenella > Vandiemenella viatica. Next base: position 32,287,884 of record JARYHS010008074.1, on the reverse strand, counting down.
ATATATATATATATATATAAGCTCTACTACTGCCCAGACGGCGACCCGGGATGTCAGGGGGATGCAAGTGCACCCCCTTGCACCCCCCTCCCGGCGCCCATGATATTATTTGTCACATTTAAAATGAGGTACAGAATACACAACAGCATGCGAATATTTATTTCCGTCATTTAATTACAACCGTATGTAATTTACGATAGGCTGATAAGAGAAAACAGACTAAAATGTTTTCTGGAATCAATAGAGAAAAAAAGCTATGTGCTGCGAGGAGGGGAGTGGGGGGGGGGTTGGGGCAAATGCCACGTCAGGCTACGCGGGGGTAGGGTGGTTCACAGGAGGCCAAAATGGAGCTCCCTAAGGAGAAAATGGTCGGGTTTCTCTGGAAATGAGTCCTCTCCAGCGTCTTCCGGATGTCCACCGTTGTCTATTCCACTATTTCCGCTCCTATCTTTCAGAATTTTTTTTTTCTAGTTTCTTGCTCCATCTGTCCTTGGTTCTTCTTGAGATATATTTCCTTCCAATTTTAATTCGCACATTTTCTCCGGTACTCTGTCTTCACTTATCTTTCTCATCTGTCGACCTCACCGGAGTCTCCATCTTTTTATTTTATGCTGCGCAGATTTTCCTTTTACTATTTTCCTCCTATGGTCGTTTCGAAACTTGCTCACTCCAGTTCTTCCTATCGCATCCCTCTGAGGATGGAATTTGTTTCTTATTAGGCGTGTAAGAATTAATAATAAGATCTTAAGCCAACGCGTAGTCAGTCAGCATCATATGATTATTTTTTATTTACGTTTAGAGGAAATGAAGAATCGCTCAATGCCTCCTCACATCGCAGTCTCGTTCTTTCCGTTAGGTCAGTTGTGTGTTGTGTATGGCAGACGATTATCGATTGTAGTCAACTGGGCGCTACTTAATTGTGCCTGTTAAAGGCCGGTTAGCCATTGTCCTTCACACAACAGACACTTCGTCACCGCTGGTAGAGAGGGGACCATAAACGTGTGTCCTGGTCACAGCTAGGGCTGTCGATATTTTAAAAAATATCGGATTTTCGATATATCGATATTTAAAAAAATATCAGTATCGGATTTCGATATATCGAAATAAATGTATCGATATATCGAATAAAAATTATAAATGATAATTCTTCTGAACTAAGTTATTGTTGTTATTAGGGCTTAAGGGCGCGTCGACGGTGGGGTCATTAGCGCCCTAAGACTGAACTAAGTCTTCAATTTCTGACACAATGGTTTGTCACGGCCTTCCGGATAGATTTTTTTTTAGATAGTGACGTGGCCATTATGCATGTATAATTTTTACTGAAATGAAGGGTATAATGGGTATTGTTTACTCTAAGACTTGTAAAACCCTCAAGAGAATCGACAGGAAATCTTGTCTTTTGTGAATTTGTAACAGCAATAAAGCAACACAGTACATGCATTTATTTAGGTTGAAGTTTTAATATCATAGTATGCCTAATGACCAAGTTTTTTTTTTAACAATAATCGTTCTATGTGGAATTTTATTTCTTTTTGTAGGTTTGTTTATAGCTTATTCTGAGTCGTCTTACTTTTCGGAGCTAATTTTTGCACCTTAGCAAACGTATGTTATCTGCATTCCCCAAAGTTCAGTTAAGAGAGGCGGGTCAAGGTCATTCTGCTCTCCGCTGCCCCAACCCCTACAGGCGACGGGGAAATGGCTGCCACGCATACGAAATCATCCTCACAATGAATGTAATACAATATGTCGCATTTCATGTTACGTTTTCTTTAGTAAAATTGAGCATTTTAATTTTTTGTCATGAGCGAAATTAGTGAATCTTGCGTTGTAGAAATTGCGTGTTTACCAACTTCAGGTTCATGTGTTATTAAAAGTTATTTACATGATATCAGTGAATAAAATTTACTGCTTCCAATAATTATTTTTAGTTTTAAAAGCTGCGAAAAATATTTCGGGAATTAAATCCAACTTTTAGATGTGTTTCCCAGTGGAAGTTAATTTTCGAAACACGTTGTATAAATTTTGAAATGAAAGTGCTACTGACTGGATTTTTTTTTCTTTGAATTTTGAGTGATAACATGTATTATCCATTACCAGTACACACCCTTCTTCCAGACTCTTAAGCAAGTTTAAAACGATTCTCTGAGCACTTCACTACTGATTTCTTGATGATAGTCGCCAGAACTTTCGGATTGAAAGACTAAACCAGCCCCTTCAACAAATGCATGAGTTTTTTACCCAGCATGACGATCGATTAATCGAGAGCCTTCGACTACAGGAACGCTGAATCCACCATTTCGTTTAGAGTGTTGCAAAATAAACTACCTTGCAAGATTTTGTTTTACCCACGTCTCGTCAAGGTAGGTGATAGGTGGAAGAGGATGTTATTTCCATAAATCGTGTATTTTTTTAAAAATGAGGCCCTTCCTGCAACAATGTCTGTACTTTCCGTTAGAAAACGTCTACCGTCATTACATTTTGTGTGTCTGAAATAGAGTGTTTTTAGTAATTTATGCCTCCAGGGTAGTTAATTTTCTCTTTCAGTATCTTCAGTCAATTTTCTTATGGTAAGATATTCGCCCCGATCATAAAATTCTAGTAAGAACGTTGAATGATATCTTTCCGGAATTCATCCATCTCCATGACTGGTTATTCTCAGCGAATGTTTCTCTTTGGAGAAGAAAAGGATGGCCCTGAAACACTCAGTCTTCATTACATACACGCTGCACTGTTCGTAACGATACGCCACACGACTGTCATTTTTTGCGTTACCCTAAAAAGAATATTAACTTTCTCGACTTAAAAAAAAAAATTTTGTAAAATTGTTTTTGACAGTGGCCTAATATAACAACTATCTGACGCCATTTCACTTACAGCTTTTTTTTAATGATGTGTTGGTATAAACATGACAATACTGTGACATTCACCAATGTCTCCTGCCCATCTGCTCGGAGAGGAAGGCAACGGGAGGGAAGGTGAGGTGAGGCGCGGGGTGAGGGGAATATGACCTTGACATGCCAGTTGAGAGCGAACAACGTATAGCACACAATTTTCAAGTCGGAATTCTTCCCTCCACAATGCACGATCAGTTTAAACAATGGGATCGCGTCTGATTCATTTTGGGAGATAGTTGTCCTTCTTACATTATTACCATCGTTTGAATATGTGGTGTACCAATAATTCCCGAATTAAATATAGCAATAAAGTGAAATTTAATGCCTTCATGATATTTACGCATAATAGAAATTAAAGGAAAATAGCTTCATCAAGGGAAAAGCAATTAGAGCACTAATTACCCGGTTCTAGGACAACTGGAATTTGACTGAAATTATGATGGAATGTCGTAGTCATTTTAAACAATTTGTATTACACTAACTTCCAAAGTAAGAGGATGAACGAAGTAAAATCTTTCGCATTAGTTAAGCTTAGTAAGCCCTGTTTATGATGAAAGTTAATAACACATACAGGTATTAAGGCAGAAAGGGATTTAACTTTTGTTATAAATAAGGTGTAAGTACGAGGATATTCACAACTTTTTTAGTTATGATTTGGGAGAAACCTGATCAGTGTTTCAAATTTCAGCTTTCTATTATTATGTGAAATCCTTTAGAGTTTCGATGATCATCAGTCAATGAGTGAGTGAGTGAGAAAATCAGTGAAATTTACATACAAATGACTTCGGAATATAAACTTGAAAGAAACAAAACATTATGTGTTTGCTGATTTCTATGCACAATAGAAATTTTCGGCATCATTCAGACCAAAACTATTAAGGTACAATAATGTTGCCAATCGCTTCGAGAAAAGAAGCAGTGCAGCCTTTGTCTAGAGTTGCCATGCACCCAGATAGGTAGACCAGAAATTAGCTACACAGGTTTTTTTTTAACTATGTAGATTTATTAGGCAAAAAATGACGAATTGAAACGATATGTGCTTTTAGGATAGTTATGTGTATCACTATGTGTCAGCAGCTGTTTTTAAAACTACTCGTTGTTTAATAGGTACTGCTGGTAGACTACTGCGATTATTAGGCACTGATAGATTAATTATTGACACAACTCGATTAGATTCTACATAGGTGGTAGGAGATACCAAATACACTCCTGGAAATTGAAATAAGAACACATTGACGCCGGTGTGTAAGACCCACCATACTTGCTCCGGACACTACGAGAGGGCTGTACAAGCAATGATCAAACGCACGGCACAGCGGACACACCAGGAACACCAGTGTTGGCCGTCGAAGGGCGCTAGCTGCGCAGCGGTTGGGCACCGCCGCAGTCAGTGTCAGCCAGTTTGCCGTGGCATACGGAGCTCCATCTCAGTCTTTAACACTGGTAGCATGCCGCGACAGCGTGTACGTGAACCGTATGTGCAGTTGACGGACATTGAGCGAGGGCGTATAGTGGGCATGCGGGAGGCCGGGTGGACGTACCGCCGAATTGCTCAACATGTGGGGCGCGAGGTCTCCACAGTACATCGATGTTGTCGCCAGTGGTCGGCGGAACGTGCACGTGCCCGTCGACCTGGGTCCGAACAGCAGCGACGCAAGGGCGCACGCCAAGACCGTCGCATCCTACGCAGTGCCGTAGGGGACCGCACCGCCACTTCCCGGCAAATTAGGGACACTGTTGCTCCTGGGGTATCAGAGAGGACCATTCGCAACCGTCTCCATGAAGCTGGGCTACGGTCCCGCGCACCGTTAGGTCGTCTTCCGCTTACGCCCCAACATCGTGCAGCCCGCCTCCAGTGGTGTCGCGACAGGCGTGTAAGGAGGGACGAATGGAGACGTGTCGTCTTCAGTGATGAGAGTCGCTTCTGCCTTGGTGCCAATGATGGTCGTATGCGTGTTTGGCGCCGTGCGGGTGAGCGCCACAATCAGGACTGCATACGACCGAGGCACACAGGGCCAACACCCGGCATCATGGTGTGGGGAGCGATCTCCTACACTGGCCGTACACCTCTGGTGATCGTCGAGGGGACACTGAACAGTGCACGGTACATTCAAACCGTCATCGAACCCATCTTTCTACCATTCCTAGACCGGCAAGGGAACATGCTGTTCCAACAGGACAATGGACGTCCACATGTATCCCGTGCCACCCAACGTGCTCTAGAAGGTGTAAGTCAACTACCCTGGCCAGCGAGATCTCCGGATCTGTCCCCCATTGAGCATGTTTGGGACTGGATGAAACGTCGTCTCACGCGGTCTGCACGTCCAGCACGAACGCTGGTCCAGCTGAGGCGCCAGGTGGAAATGGCTTGGCATGCCGTTCCACAGGACTACATCCAGCACCTCTACGATCGTCTCCATGGGAGAATTGCAGCCTGCATTGCTGCGAAAGGAGGATATACACGGTACTAGTGCCGACATTGTGCATGCTCTGTTGCCTGTGTCTATGTGCCTATGGTTCTGCCTGTGTGATCATGTGTTGTATCTGACCCCAGGAATGTGTATATAAAGTTTCCCATTCCTGGGACAATGTATTCACGGTGTTCTTATTTCAATTTCCAGGAGTGTATTTTAAAGGAATTTCTGACAGCACAGGTATAAAATGCCTTGTATCTATCCAGAATTTTAGGTCATATGATGACTTTGAAATGTTCAGATAACCGAAATATTGTTTTTAATTCAGCAACCATTGTACCGAAACTCGTGTCAGAAACGTATTTGGATATATTTTTCAAGAGCATGAGGTCATATCTAACACAAGGAGATGGCGTTGTATCTTCTGCTATGCATGGAGAAGCCTCTACAAAAAGTTAAATGTTTCTCCTTCTTTTATGCTCTAAAGTATTTTTACGGGTTTGACATTTCTTTGGGAACGGCCAATGCTGAACCAAAATGAAATTTTTTTTTTGTAGCGGATATTCAAGACGTTTGCTTTGGTGATAAAAAACTGTGTTCTAAAGAAGTCAAACTATCATTAATATTTTTCAAGAAATCGTTTTATATCGACAATCCAATGATGTTTAATTTGTCTAATTTCTGGTCTTAATAAATTCGTTAGCGGGATAACTAATTGGCTGTGACATACTTTTTAGGTCTCAGTTTTTCTGTTGGAACACGATGCGTAACCAGTTAGCGACAAATATTTAACTGCGAAGTACTAACATATTTTTAACATTACTATTAGTTTTAATGCTAATGTTTTTGCGACAAGTGAAAGCAAATTTTAAAAACGTTTCAAAGCGTCCAAACAAGGAGCATTAATATTTGGTCTTCTTTTTTCCTACTCTTGTTGATCAGATCGTAATTGATCAGAAGCACTGAGTATTTAAAACGTGGTACAATAATTTTTATTTAATCATCTAGGTTTTAAAAAATTGGCATTGTTTATTAAAATTATATATATTATTAAATTTATAGCATATGGAACACGGATAATCGTTTTATTTTCTTTCCAATAATAATTTTATAACCTCTACAGGAGAAACGGAAATTTTGACTTATTTTAAAAAATATCGACTCCGATACCCAGATTTCAGTATCGAAATATCGATATATCGCCCTAAAAAATACAACTCATAAATATCGATATTTTCAAAAAATAATATCGATGTATTATCAACAGCCCTAGTTACAGCTATGGACACGTTTAAACAACTACAAGAATAGATTTAAACATGCTCAAAAATCTTGTTTTGAGACGGTTTTATATGTAGACAAAAGTATATCTCAGTTATATTGTTTCTTATTAAAGTATTTGCTCATTTATTTACTAGGTAGTATTAATTCTTTATTTTAATTATTTGATGCAGCGAGGTACTTATAGACTGGGTGACATATATGGGTGTTCGCAAGAGCAAATAGAAAGAATAATCCAATTAATGTATCAGTTGCACAGAGTAACTGTTTTTGTATTTTGCATCTCTAAAATCTATTGTTTATTTGTTTCATCATATTAATTCAGGTTACGTGCTAAACTTATGTTTTACTCCTGCAATCGGATTCGTTTTGTTGTGCACATTCTGGCTTCTCCGAGCTGTTAGGTATGTGGATGGGTTAGGCAGTGGTGAGTCGGACTCCATATTTTGTTTCGATACCGAGTACTTTTCGTATTCGAATTAATTCATTCGATACTTACTCGGTATCGGTAGAAAAGTACTTGTATCGAAACGCACCAGGCGTTAAATTCTAAATGCATCATCCCTGCTGCGCCACTCAGTCGCGCCTGCGAAATTAATTTCCCACTGATGTCAAGTTGAGATCATCGAAAATCAAACGAAATCAGTCTTAGAATAGGCAATCTAATCTCAAAGAGTTTGTTTTAGGTCCCTATTTCATTGTAATAAAGTTGTACTTGGTGCGCATTTCGCTATACCTGGCCAATGATCGGTCCCGCGCGGCCCCACACAAAAACTAAAATATATGGTTCATAAGCAACTAACTAGCCCATGTGAATCGGAAGAAGAAGCTGCTTCAGCTAGCGTTTCACAGGAATATCGCTTCTGGAAACATCACAAAGAAAAATAAAACGCACCGTAGTAACATAAGCTCTCTCTACTTGTCAAACACTGTAACGTCCCTAAAAAGCAATCCATTTACAGAATGGGAAGAAGTGAAACTAACATTTCCTTGTCTCTATAAATACGCACAACAGCATCATATTGTTTTAGCAACGTCAGTATTGAGTGAATGTTTGCTTTCTAATGCGGGCGAAACAATGAGAAACAAAACAAACAATCTGTCCCCACTCCCCAATATATTTGGAACAATTGCTTTTTTGGGATACCTTTCAAAAGCGGACTTTTATTGTTTAAAAGTGTTAAAACTATAATAAATAAATATTGAAAGATAAGACAAAACCTTCAAGGTTTGCTTACATTGAGAGCATTATTATAATTTTAATAAATAAATAAAAATGTTTATTGAGTGTTATTTCATTTTATAACACTAGGCAAATAAAATAATTAATTTAACATGTAACGTATATTTTATATTTCGACATTAATTTTTTTTAAAGCATCGATATGAGTAATTATCGATACTTTTGCAGTACTTATATGAGTAAGTATCGCAAGACAATTTGAGTACTACTCATTTGAGTAGGTATCGATACTTTGATGGTATCGGAACATCAAGAGGAACCTCCGGCTGGAGGATGGGTAGTGTTCAGAGTGTTCCTGCGCCCGCTGATTTTGATCGTAGTTAGCACCCGTCGAAGCTTGCACGCGTCCTTGCATTTTCATCAGAGCTCGAATTTGGCTGTATCTTCTTCTGGAAAAGACATTTGCAGAAATTTCGCCACAAATGCAGTTTACGTCTTTCAAATCTTTCTGGGACTACAACCGGTCACACACATCGCGTTGGTGACCAAAGCCATTGTTGATAAAGATGGATAAGAGGCGTGATGTAAGCAATCCCCAGCGCACCCGGAATCTGCTCTGGTTGTGGTGATGCCCTCATGCTGTTGGTCGTACTGGCTGCTCCTGTTGGCTGCTGATGAGCTGGTTTCGTCGTCTATCTCCATTGCAGTAGTAGACCTACCCACTGATGGCACCCGGGACTATCCTGCGCTGCTACTCTGATAGTTGGGACTGCTGCACTTGCCTCTATGTAACCCGCCTAGTGTTGCAAACTGAATTTTTTTTTTTCAGATTTGTGAAGAAAAACATGAAAAAAACCTAGCACCCTCCTTTTGTTTTTTTCTAAATTTGGTTTTTTTTTCAGAAAACAATACATTTGATAAATTATAATTTTATTTATGGAACTTACACTTTACATGTGTGTTTTAAGCCTTACTAAATCATATAATATCTTACATAATGATTCATAAATGTATCTATATAGGTAACATATTTTTTATTCATCCTCTATGTCGATACCACATTCACTAGTATCAGTACTACCAACACTAGTTCGGTCGGAGTTGGAATTTTTGTTTCTTCTTCTGTCCCCTCCAGATCCATAACTTCAGAAATAGTTACATTTTCTTTTACTGGTTGTATTGCATACAAAAGCTTTTGAGATTACAATTTTAAATTGTGTGCAAAGTACACACTGTGCATAAAGACTGTGTCGATAGTTCTGTATTACGGTCTTTTAAGTTTGAATTTAAATCTATTATCATACAAAATACGAGCTTTATTTGTTTTCAATCGTTGGTTTACGTCAACGGTTGCAAGGAAATTATTCATAATTACTGACAATGACTCAGTATCACTATAAGCTGCGAGTTTAACAAGTATACGAATACAAGGAAAGCACAAGTAATAAAAAGAGGTAAAATACTTTAGTTAAATTTCTTAATTTTTTGAAAAGATTCGTAGGTTTACAGATAAATTTGTAGGGCCTGGCAGCATTAGTTCAAATAGCGAGTATCAATCCAAACAATGGGGAACGGGGATTCCTTCTCACTCAACCTAGCCTTTTCGGGAAGTCCCCGTTCATAAAAGAAAACTTCAGTCAATGTTACCAATATTTTTGTATTTCTTTTTTTCTACTGAACCAGAAAAATATAGTAGATTTAAAAGTAAGATAAGTAGTTAGTATAAACTCTAAAACAGTCATATTAAACGATAAATGCCTTAAAAATTTGAAATTTAGTAGTTATGAAAAAAACATGTCCAGAAAAAAACATGTTTTTTTTTTTCACGTCAGAAAAAAAACTCTTTTTTTTTTTTTTTTTTTTTTTTTTTTTTTTTTTTTTTTTTTTTTTTTTCAACACTAAACCCGCCACTAATGAGAAGGACACGTTACGCCATAGTCAAGGGGAATGGACAAGCATTGGTATCTCTCAGTCGTGTTTCCCGTCTCTCTTCACTCCATTGCTATAACCTCGAACGAGACGCATTGGTCTCCATACAACGATACTAAAATAAGTCGCGCGGATACTACGGTTGCAAATATCTGGGCGATATCAGTATTGCATGGTTCCATGCGATTCGGTGTATAAAAATATTTCACGTCAAAACAACCTTGTTAATTAGATTATTTAAAGTCGTATATTTTTGAAGTGAAAACTTTTGCAGGCGATGTTTGGATGGGAGTAAATCTATGAGTTCGCAACTTCCGTCACCGACATACAGGGTGTCCAGAAAAGGACTCCCTGATTTCAAAATTAAATATCTCGAAAACAAAGATCGATAGAGGAATGCAGTAAACGGTATGTTTATTGTGACAGCTGTAAGAAGTGTATACAGCAGTGTGAAATAATAGTTACAAAAGCTGCTAACAGCTGTACGCTGTACAGCTCATATCAGCATACATAAGTGAAATAATCGTATGAAAACAATCTTTGCAAACAATCACATCACAATGTTTTCAAAATTTTCACCATTGGCACTACCCTGAGCTTCGGATCACTATTTAGGCATTACGTATAGCGATTACAGCGCCATCTGTTAGCAGCTTTTGTAACTATTATTTCACACTGCTGTATACACTTCTTACAGCTGTCACAATAAACATACCGTTTACTGCATTCCTCTATCGATCTTTGTTTTCGAGATATTTAATTTTGAAATCAGGGAGTCCTTTTCTGGACACCCTGTACTATGACGTGTTGCGCATATAATATGCGCTTACTCGCTTCTTGGATGGGTAAAATTTTATGAGTTTGCGTCACCAACATGTTAATGTTAACAGTATATCTGTAACTATAAGATGACATGTTGTGCTGGGAAAGCAGTGAAAGTATGGATTACACTTGTATTTAATATATAAAAATGAATGTTTGTTTGTTTCTTTTGCTAATATTCTTCATACGACACACAGTTTTTATGCGATTTTGATGTAACTTTAAAACAAATAGATAAATGCCTTTACGTTTGATTTACAAAAACCTAAACCTTCTCCTCCTTCCCCCCCCCCCCCCTTAATTTCTGTCAACGTTGTTCATACAAACACACATTTAAAAAAAAAAAAAAAGACTGCTTTACGTCTCTCAACAGCAAGGTCTTTAGAGACGGGAAAGGATGGGGGCAAGGAAAAGGAAGGAATTCGGCCATGGCCGTTTTTTAAGGAAGCATCCCGGCATTCGCCTGGAGTAATTTGGGAAACCATAGAAAACCCAAATCTGGATGCCCGGACGGGGATTCGAACCGCCGTCCTCCCGAATGCGAGGCGAGAACGCTAACCGTTACACCACCACGCTCGGTCCAAACCCACAGTTTTTATCCGATTTTGATAGTAATTATCACAATTATACTTCAAAGCAAGGCGGTCTGGTAGCTCAGCGGCTAAGTTTCTCTCTCCGGTCGCGGGTTCAAACCCCTGTTGATCAAGAATTTTTAGAAACTGTATTCTGTATTTGATTATAGCAGTTCCCCGTTTCTGATTCCACGTTAAACTGTAGGCTCCTGAGGAAATGAATTGAACTTCCTGCCTTTCACACAATAGCGTGGTACATCTCCATCCGTAAGATTCGACTAATCTTCGGGCTAAGATAGATTTTTAGCTTTTGATGTGAAAACTGCTTTAAGCGCGTTGGGCGATTTTTGGATGGGTAAAATCGCGTCACCGACATGCTAATGTTAACAGTATATCTGTAGCAGTCTGGTGGTGCAGTTGTTCGGTTCTGCTTGCGGAACGAACGGTCCCCGATTCGACTCCCTGCCATGGCTGGGATTTTGATAGATCCTTAACCTCACCTTCATCTATGACACAGCTCGCTGTGTAATGTGAAGTACGCCAGAACGCCACCGTGGTTCGCATTTTATTTTAAGCTGTAGGTTCCCTGTAAGTGGTAACATTACCGGGTTGTACCGAGCGTGGTGGTGTAACGGTTAGCGTTCTCACCTCGCATTCGGGAGGACACCGGTTCGAATCCCCGTCCGGGAATCCAGATTTGGGTTTTCCCTGGTTTCCCAAATCACTCCAGGCAAATGCCGGGATACTTCCTTCAAAAGGCCATGGCCTAATTCCTTCCCATTCCTTGTCCCGATCCTTTCATGTCTCTAAAGAGCTCGCTGTTAAAAGACGTTAAGCACCTAAAAAAAAAAAAAAACTACCGGGTTGTGTTAAGGCGGTTAAGACAGGAGTGGAATGCGCAGCCGACAGAAACCGTGTCACAGTTCATTACGACCACACGGAATTATTATTATTTAGTATTTCTGTATCTAGAAGTAGGCCTACGTCGTGCTCCGCGTATGATATTGATAGTTTTCACTTTTGTCGGCAGTACTCAATGACTGCCAGTATTTTATTATTGCTACACAAAAAGGGCAGTCGTTACAATATTAAAAACTACCGCCCCATCAGCCTCCTTCCAGTCATATACAAAGTGTTTACAAAGGTCATCAATAACCGCATCAGTTCCACCTTGGACACAGCGCAACCAATTGAACAGGCTGGTTTTAGGTCAGGATTCAGCACAGTAGATCACATCCAAGTCATCCACGAAGTAATAAGTCGAGCAAATGAATACCAGATGCCCCTCTGTTTGGCCTTTATCGATTTTGAAAAAGCTTTTGATTCAGTCCATCACTCAGCAATCATGCAAGCCCTTTTAGAACAAGGAGTGAATCCCGGCTATATCGACTTACTGTACAACATCTACACCACTTCCACTGCCTTTGTCAACATCGCTGAAGTCACCAAAGAGTTCCCAGTAGAAAGAGGGGTAAAACAAGGAGACTCTATATCCCCCAAGCTATTCACATCAGACCTAGAGTTGGCAATGTGAAAAATCCAATGGCAAAACCGAGGTTTGAGAATAAATGGAAGAAGTCTCAACAACTTAAGATTCGCTGATGATATAGTTTTACTCTCAAACAGTCTGGAAGAGCTCAAAGAACTAGAGGCAGCGTGCAGTGAAGTAGGCCTTAAAATAAATATATCAAAAAGCAAAATCATGCAAAACAAATGGGCAGAAAAAGATAAAGACAAGGCGGACATGAAAGATTCTGGTATTGAGTCCGTAGATCAGTACATCTATCTTGGCCAACTGATCAATATGAATGGTGACTCAAAGCCTGAGATCTACAGACGGATAAAGCTGGTCTGGAGAGCATATGGAAGAAATTCCATAGTTTTTAAATCGAACATGCCAATACATCTTAAAAAACAGGTATTTGAACTATGTGTATTACCGGTCCTAACATATGCCTGCCAGACTTGGACCCTAAATAGTCACACGAAGCAAAAACTGAGAACTGCCCAGCGAAGTATGGAAAGAGCAATGCTAGGGTTTACAAGAAGAGACAGGAAAAGGGCTGTGCACATCCGTTCAATAACTAAAGTAACAGACATCTTAAAAAGAGTCATGACCCAAAAATGGCAATGGGCCGGTCATGTTGCTCGCAAAAGAGACGAAAGATGGACTACGGTAGTGCTGGACTGGATACCGAGAAACCTGAAAAGAGCAAGAGGAAGACCCCCGGATCGCTGGGATAAGGATATACGTCGAGTTACAGGCGTGAACTGGAAGAGGGCGGCTCAGGATCGATCGGCATGGAAAGAACTACAGCAACAATATGTAGAATTAAATTCTAATATATAGCTCATTAGGCTTAAAGAGGCTACATCCTGAAAAAAGGATCGATATAGCTGCAATAATAATAATAATAATAATAAACTTCAGGTCCAGATTCATTTGTGCCCATCACCAAAATGAATTAATACCACACTTCCAAAGATGACATATTTTACTGAGTAATTAACCAATGAGAGAATACGAGTTATAGCGAATAGTTGGTAAGCGACGCCGTGTATAAATGTCTAAGATAATGAATTACTGCTACTGACTCCGGACTTTCGGACAGAACTACGTCGGATAACGAACTGAAACCAGCTTCTCTCAAACTTTCTCAAACGATGACTGTTTTCATACCTCACTAGCGCCTGACGTCTTGTGATATACGCACTCCTACACTCCAAATAAGATGCCAAACACATCTCTTGACACTTAATCTAGAAAACCTAGATCAACACATTTTTGGTGGGTGGGAATTATGTTACTCTCATTACCTAAACACATGCCTCATAACCTGATGCTGCGATTAACTTTACAATCGTAACAAAACTTGTCCTCCCGGAATTGGTTGGTGGAAACTCCCTCTCGTTGTATGCTCTAAATCACAGCAGTTGTCGCCAGTCTGCGTCGGCCAGTGGTTGATTCAAAATGAAGTGTAATAATCCATCTCTGAGATAAATTGCACATCGATAAGAGCCCTTTCTAAACAAAGGTCCGTGAAACAGAGAGCAAACCCAGATACTCTGACGGGGTGTTATCTCGGCAAAACTGAGTGCCATAAAAGCTATCTCGTTCAAATATACCGAGCGGGGCGGTGTAACGGTTAGCGTTCTCGCCTCGCATTCGGGAGGACGGCGGTTCGAATCCCCGTCCGGGCATCCAGATTTGGGTTTTCCATGGTTTCCCCAAATCACTCCAGGCAAATGCCGGGATGCTTCCTTCAAAAGGCCATGGCCGAATTCCTTCCCATTCCTTGCCCCCATCCTTGCCCCCCATCCTTTCCCGCCTCTAAAGACCTCGATGTTAAAAAGAGACTTAAAGCAATTACAAAAAAAAAAAAAAAAAAAAAAAAAAAAAAAAAAAAAAAAAAAAAAAAAATCGTTCAAATGCTTCTCAGGTTAGGCGCGTTGGAAAAATCGAAGGTGGAAATGATGTTACAGATGGTTACCACGTTGTATTCAAGAGAAAGAGATGTACTAGAGAAACTAATTGCAAAGCATACCGAGACACAATTACACTGCAAAAAATGTACAGGGACTCATAATCTGGAGTCAAGATCGATCATATTTGTCATAAATTACTTCTTCGAAACTGTACGCCTGTGACACATTTTTACTCCATTCTTGTCACAGGTTAAAGATTGATAGCAGAGAAGCGGGCAAAAGTAAGCTACCTATCTAAAACTGTGATCCTTAAATCGAGTCAACGGTTTTTTTCGAAGCGATTCGGGTCATTCGGTCTTAGTGATGCTAAATATCGCAAATTTCTATTACACATAGCTGTCAGCAACATTAGCAATGACACTAAATTTTGCATCGTTCCTGTTTTTAGTTTGGATGTTATTCATATGGAAATATCACTGATTTTGCCACTCACTCACTGATGATAATCAAAACTCTGAAGTAGTTCCCGCTGTCGTAGAAAGCTGAAATTTGGTACACGGATAAAACTGTACCATTATATTATGCGAAAATTCTGAAATTCGTTAATTCTAGCCTAATAGCGTTACATAACTCAGATTTTCATTATAGACGCTGTTTACAAAGTTTAATTAATCAGTTAAATTTTACTTCCTTCCTCTCCTTACTTTGGAAGTTAATGAAATTAAAAAAAAAAAATCGACCACCACACCCCGACATCAAAATTCCACTGTACTTCCAATAGTCCTAGAAACAAGTAACGGTACACATTTATGGTTTCATCACTAAATTATAATGAATGTCTAATATTAGTGTTTTTACCCGTATTTATTTAATTACAACCCCAAACATGAAAAATTCAGACACATATTTGAAAGTTAATTACTTCCATCGGATGAAGCTATATGTCTGAGATTTCTTGAATACATAGAGATCAGCAAGTTTAACTAACATCTTAAATTCCACTTTGTTCCTTTGCTTAGTCTGAAAGTTACTAGTTATTTATTTGTGGTGGTAGTTAATTCAGCGGCAATCTGCGTTGCTCAGCTACGGAGCACACCCATTGTTTTCAGAGAGTGGGGCATTTTTGGTAATGTGTATTGATGTCTTCAATTTTAAAATGTTCTTATTCACCGACTTTCAGGTGAAATCATTACTTTTGAGCGACGATTCAGAATAAGAGATCAACATACAAAAAGAAATGATATCCCACAAAAACAATTCCTGTAAAAATAGGACAAGTCTCGTGCTTGTGTAGTAACAAAAAGTTAAGAGATATTGTTCTGAGCCAAATCTATACTTTGTAGTGTGAATTCACCTCACTTTCTGAAACAGATTAGTTTCTCTCGGTGCCATAGATCGTTTGTTTATAATAAAAATAAAAAATAAAAAATCTGATAACTTGGCTATTATGCATGTCATAATTTTTACTGAAATTGAAGGCATAATATATATGATTTATTCCAAGTCTTGTCAAACCCGAAATATGTGCTAGGTGTAGCGTATCACCAGGGGGGGGGGGGGAATTATTAATATTCTTTATATTTTACGCTATACTATACTATAATTAAATGTAAATTATTCAAATGAGAATTGGATGATTTTGGGATTTGGAAACTGTCACAAAAAGACATTTTAATAAAGATTTTTACAATGGCATCTACAAATCTGAGCGTATTTACCATTACGTTAATAAACAAGAGGTTGTGCAACTTTCTAAGCAACGCTCAGACGTACAATGAGCCCTTTAAATGCAAGCAAACAAATATAGTTGTACTTTAAAAATCTCACAATTATTCTAATACAAAGTATGTTACCAGTTAAGATGATAGCAAACAGTAATGAATTTTAATAGGTTGGGACGCCACGAATGATTGACCTGCATTCGACAGTTACACAGTCTGGCTCAGTGGTTTTATCAGATCAGAGCAAGGATCTTTATCTCAGACGCGCTTAAGGGTACAGTTTCACAGTGAGTTGCAGGCTGAATGGCTTCGTAGAAACACATTACCGTTCCACGGCAGGTAGCGCTGAGCGGAGATGACCACCTGGACGATTGTCGTAACTGGCCACGCCAGCAGTATGCGGCAAGTCGCAAGTTAGAAGTGCCTCAGATGGTCTCCAGGACACAAGTCAGCCCAGCACACATGGACACCAAGTCGCCAGTGACTCGTCTGGGCTCCTGACTGGAAGGAAGTCAGGAAGGAAGTCCTTCGTCTTTTTCTGCCGCCACGGAGGTAAACTCTGACCCCGCCTCTTGTGGCTCGAAGACGACATAGAACATAAAATTCCCCGAATCTTAGTGCTATGTTCCCTGTGATTGGCTGACCATCTGACGTCATGTGAATCTGTGCTTCTCTTGGCCACGTTAAGTTTCGGCAAACCTCGGGAGCCGATGTCTCCTTCGGGAGGAAGGAATTCTGTTTCCCGGTTGCCCGACAGAAATCCCCTAATCCTCTTAACATTCTGCCCAAAAGGCGCCAGCCAGACTGCCCTTCACTGAAGCGTAAAATTCTTGCCTCTCACCCTTTAAAGCGCATCTTTCGAACATACAGCGGACATCCCAAGAAATGGAAAAATATTATAATCCTTTACTTTATATACAATAAAAAGTGATATGTAACAGGGAGCTTAGCGAATCGTTACATAGGTAAGTCTCGGCTTTTATGTATTTGTAAGTTTGATAAAGCAATAAATTTAAGATACTTATGTAGGTTTAAGGAAATATGACATGCATAATGGCCAAGTTAACAATTTTTTATCCTAAATAAACGATCTATAGCAACGAGAGTAACTAATCTGTTTCAGAAAGTGAAGTGAAGTCACACTACAATATATAGACTTAACTAAGAACAATGTCTCTTATCTTTTAATCATTACACAAGAATGAAATTTCTCCTATTTTTACAAGAATTGTTTTTTTGCGATAACCTGCTTACATGATCACTTTTTGTTTTTCGACAAGATCTAAGAGAAAAATTAAATACTCACATATTTCTTCTAGACTGAAATCTCAGTGTTATCTCTTTACCAGCATCATACTAAGGCACTCATAATTATTAGCTTAAATCAGTTTCTCGAATTTGGTATTTATTTCTGTTTTTCTTCATTACATTCTTGTGAACGTGGCTTACACTAGTGTAGACTTTGTCTGTTCTATCACAAAAATAGTTTGTCCACTTAATTGCTCGTTAAAACAGTGAAATTATAAAATACAAATTTGTATTTACTAACAGTCACTATAAGATATTTCAAACAAATTATTTGTTAACCATTAACATGAGATAATTTTAACCTCAGTCGTTTACTGGTAGGGAGTGCTTTGTTAATTCTGAGTGATTACAGTTCGTTGATTCTTGCCAAACTTACAGAGCTAGGTAAATAGAACCTTGGTAGATTCACGATCTGAGGTAGTTTAAAGCAAGGCCAGATAGTGTGGGATTCTTTTGAGGCTTGAAATCCAGCGAGGATAGTCTCTTCTGTCGCCTTGTTATGGAATCAACACTTGCTAGTTCACAATAATCTCTTGTCTAGGTAACCGACTCAAACTCTTCTGTTGCACCGCACACAGATACTTGAGTTGTCCTCCAGAGGGATCGATCTGTACTGCTGCCTTCCCGCTCGGAAGATAACTTTGTGTCCGTTTTATATACAACTAGCTCGTACCCGCTACTTCGTACGCATGGATTAAGAATTTTTTTGCCAGAATTAAATATAGAAAGTTGTCGGTATCGAAGGATTGGTCCCAAACAATATCGAGTCGGAATAATATGACAGGAAAGCTATCACTATATCATTGCACCGTCGAACCTGTCTCTTGAAGATAATCAATTTCCAACATATTTCTGTCACCATTCGATAAGGTCTCAAAATTTCGTGACTACAACTATTAATCATACTGGAAAAAATATCCTGTGCCCTTCATACAGATTTCCTTATAAAATTCCATCACAACGATATAGCCATTTAGCCGTCAAAACGTAACAAAAAGACAGAGACTTACTTCCGTATTTATAATAATATTACTGTGATTCACACTCACACACTGACTGCGAACAACACCTGAGGGATCATTATAACGTAAAAAAGTGTACACCTACAACATTGCAAGAATACCTACGATTTGCCTCGCATTGTACCCTAAATTTCTAATATCTACAGTTTCACATTCAATCCGAATAACCTACGGCCCAGGCCTGACTCTTATGATGAAAAACAATTTTTAAAAATCTTAGCCTCCACGGAGATTTAAACCGGAGACCACGACGTTCGTAATCAAGCGCTTTAGCCACTTAGCTGCCAGTCCCCTACACGGAAACACGTAACGGAGAAGTCCATATCCAACGTGTCTGTCTATCGCCGTATTTCGAAGTTAAGAGACAACATGTGTTATTTATACAGATAATTTTTCAACCAAATATAGACAGTATTTTTCTCCTTGTTTCAAAGGATAAGAGTGCAAAGTTTCACCGAGATCGGATGAAAACTGCGGATTTGTATGAAGAACAAGCAAACCAACAAACAAACATAAATTCATCTTTATCTATAATATAAAAATGAATCGCAAAATGTGTTGGTAAGCGCATAACTCAACAACGCCTGGACCAATTTGGCCAATTTTTTTAAAAAATGTTTGTTGGAGTTCAAGGATGGTTTTTACGGCAAGAAAAATTCGAATAATTGCCGGAAAACCCCTTAAAACAGCCCTTTTCTTTTTCCAACCCTTAAAACAGCCCTTTTTCTTTTTCCCATATAAACATTTCCTATACCATTTATCAGATTGCAATGAAACTTTGGAGAGTTTTCGAGTGTGCGTCTGCGAAGGTTCCTGTGAAAAAAAATTTCCAAAAGTCAGCCCCTATTCCCCATAACACCCCATAATTTAGGCAAAACCACATTTTTTATTCGATTTAGATAGGAATTTGTACACTTATACTTTAAAACAAACAGAAAAATACTGCCAACATATGATTTCCGAATATTCATCCCCTCTCCCCCTTTCCACCCCCCTTACGGTTTTACCCCATAATTTAGGCACAACCAATTTTTTTATCCGATTTAGATAAGAATTTGTACACTTATACTTTAAAAACAAACAGAAAAATACTGCCTACGTATGGTTTCTGAATATTCATCCCCTCTCCCCCTTTCCACCCACCTTACGTTTTTACCCCATAATTTAGGCAAACCAATTTTTTTATCCGATTTAGATAAGAATTTGTACACTTATACTTTAAAACAAACAGAAAAATACTGCCTACGTATGGTTTCTGAATATTCATCCCCTCTCCCCCTTTCCACCACCATTACGTTTTTACCCCATAATTTAGGCAAAACCACATTTTTTATTCGATTTAGATAGGAATTTGTACACTTATACTTTAAAACAAACAGAAAAATACTGCTAACATATGATTTCCGAATATTCATCTCCTCTTCCCCTTTCCACCCCCCTTACGTTTTTACCCCATAATTTAGGCAAACCAAATTTTTTATCCAATTTAGATAAGAATTTGTACACTTATACTTTAAAACAAACAGAAAAATACTGTCTATGTATGGTTTCCGAATATTCATCCCCTCTCCCCCTTTCCACCACCATTACGTTTTTACCCCATAATTTAGGCAAACCACATTTTTATCCGATTTAGATAAGAAATTGTACACGTATACTTTAAAAAAGAGAGAGAAATACTGTACACATTAATTTCACAAAACCCAATCCCTCTCCTCTCTTTCCACCACCTTAATTACACCCTCTGTCTATCTGTTTGTCCTCTATGCGCTCCTAAACCGTTCTTCCGATTATGGTGAAACTTTGGTGAGTTGTCGAGTGCGCATCCGGGGTGGTTCCTAAGAAATAAAATTTCCAAAAAAAACCACCTCCTCTTCCCCATAACTTAAACAAAACCTACGGATTTTATCCGATTTGTACGGAAATTTGCATACATATACTTTAAAATAAACAGAAAAACACTGTCTACATTTGGATTCCAAAAACGCACCCCCTTTCCCCTTCCCGCCCCTTAATTTTTACACAAACCCACACTTTTTATCAGATTTCGCTGGAACTTTGCACACATATCTTATATATATATAAAAATAGACGCGTTTTTTCCTATATTTCACTTTTCAGCCACCACTACCTAGCACAGATCACTGATGTTTGTGGGTGGAAGTAGCATGGAGTTTCCTGTCATGCACAACGTTGGCCGAATGCCGATAGCTGTGGGGATGTGGGAGATATAATGATTAAAGTTGGTCAGTCAGGGCGTTTTCATATTTCGACCAAAAATTCGTATCTCCGTATACTTCTCTTTCCTGCCACAACTACATAACACAGACCTTTGGTGTTTGTATGTGGTAGTAGAATTCGTCTTTCCTGTCGTGCACTATGGTTGTTAGATGTCGGTAGCTATGGGGGTGTGGGAGATATGGGGGTTGAAAGTGATCGACCTGTGGCAATTTCATACTTCTGCCAAAGACAAAAGTGTCATGGTGTATCACTTTTCAGCGAAAACTATAGATCACAGATAACTGGCGTTTGTGTGTAGTAGTAGCACAGAGTCACCTTTCGATCACAACAGCGGCCGAATTTCAGAAACTGTGGTTACTGTGGTAGATATGGTGGTTGTAAGTGGCCGACCAAGGATATTTTCGTATTTCGACTGTCTCCGCATATGTCACTTTTCTGCCACAACTACATAGCATAGAGCATTGGTGTTTGTGTTTGGTAGTAGAATCGTATCTCATGTAGTGCACTATGGTTGTTAGATGTCGGTAGCTATGGGGGTGTGGGAGATATGGGGGTTGAAAGTGGTCGACCTGTGGCAATTTCATACTTCTGCCAAAGACAAAAGTGTCATGGTGTATCACTTTTCAGCGAAAACTATAGATCACAGATAACTGGCGTTTGTGTGTAGTAGTAGCACAGAGTCACCTTTCGATCACAACAGCGGCCGAATTTCAGAAACTGTGGTACTGTGGTAGATATGGTGGTTGTAAGTGGCCGACCAAGGATATTTCGTATTTCGACTGTCTCCGCATATGTCACTTTTCTGCCACAACTACATAGCATAGAGCATTGGTGTTTGTGTTTGGTAGTAGAATCGTATCTCATGTAGTGCACTATGGTTGTTAGATGTCGGTAGCTATGGGGGTGTGGGAGATATGGGGGTTGAAAGTGGTCGACCTGTGGCAATTTCATACTTCTGCCAAAGACAAAAGTGTCATGGTGTATCACTTTTCAGCGAAAACTATAGATCACAGATAACTGGCGTTTGTGTGTAGTAGTAGCACAGAGTCACCTTTCGATCACAACAGCGGCCGAATTTCAGAAACTGTGGTACTGTGGTAGATATGGTGGTTGTAAGTGGCCGACCAAGGATATTTTCGTATTTCGACTGTCTCCGCATATGTCACTTTTCTGCCACAACTACATAGCATAGAGCATTGGTGTTTGTGTTTGGTAGTAGAATCGTATCTCATGTAGTGCACTATGGTTGTTAGATGTCGGTAGCTATGGGGGTGTGGGAGAAATGGGGGTTGAAAGTGGTCGACCTGTGGCAATTTTCATACTTCTGCCAAAGACAAAAGTGTCATGGTGTATCACTTTTCAGCGAAAACTATAGATCACAGATAACTGGCGTTTGTGTGTAGTAGTAGCACAGAGTCACCTTTCGATCACAACAGCGGCCGAATTTCAGAAACTGTGGTACTGTGGTAGATATGGTGGTTGTAAGTGGCCGACCAAGGATATTTTCGAATTTCGACTGTCTCCGCATATGTCACTTTTCTGCCACAACTACATAGCATAGAACATTGGTGTTTGTGTATGGTAGTAGAAATCGTATCTCATGTAGTGCACTATGGTTGTTAGATGTCGGTAGCTATGAGGGTGTGGGAGATATGGGGGTTGAAAGTGATCGACCTCTGGCAATTTCATACTTCTGCCAAAGACAAAAGTGTCATGGTGTATCACTTTTCAGCGAAAACTATAGATCACAGATAACTGGTGTTTGTGTGTAGTAGTAGCACAGAGTCACCTTTCGATCACAACAGCGGCCGAATTTCAGAAACTGTGGTTAGTGTGGTAGATATGGTGGTTGTAAGTGGCCGACCAAGGATATTTTCGTATTTCGACTGTCTCCGCATATGTCACTTTTCTGCCACAACTACATAGCATAGAGCATTGGAGTTTGTGTTTGGTAGTAGAATCGTATCTCATGTAGTGCACTATGGTTGTTAGATGTCGGTAGCTATGGGGGTGTGGGAGAAATGGGGGTTGAAAGTGGTCGATCCTGTGGCAATTTCATACTTCTGCCAAAGACATAAGTGTCATGGTGTATCACTTTTCAGCGAAAACTATAGATCACAGATAACTGGCGTTTGTGTGTAGTAGTAGCACAGAGTCACCTTTCGATCACAACAGCGGCCGAATTTCAGAAACTGTGGTTGTGTGGGAGATATGGTGGTTGTAAGTGGCCGACCAAGGATATTTTCGTATTTCGACGAAAGGCATGTGTCTCCGCAGATTTCACTTTTCTGCCACGACTACATAGCATGGAGCATTGGTGTTTATGTGTGGTAGTAGAATCGTGTCTGTTGTCGTGCACTATGGTTTTTAGATGTCTGTAGCTATGGGGGTGTGGAAGATATGGGGGATGAAAATGGTCGACCTGCGGCAATTTCATATTTCTGCCAAAGACGCATGTGTCACGGTGTATCACTTTTAAGTTAAAACTATCAATCGCAGATCACTGGCCTTTGTGTGTGGTAGTAACATAGAGTCTCCCATCGATCACAACGTTGGCCGAAATTCGGTAACTGTGGGGGTGTGTGAGATATGGTGTTTGAAATTGGTCGATCATGAATATTTTCGTATTTCATCCAAAGACTTGAGAGTATCCGTAAATTTTACTTTGCTGTCGGAACTACATAGCGCAGAAGGACTGGTATTTGTGTGTGATAATAGTATCGAGTCTCCCATCGTGCACTATGGTGGTTATATGTGTATAGCTGTCAATATGAATTCTTTACAATTACGAACGAAGTCGTGGGTACCAGCTAGTCTATAATATAAAAATGAATCGCAAAATGTGTTGGTAAAGCGCATAACTCAACAACGCCTGGACCAATTTGGCCAATTTTTAAAAAAAATGTTTGTTGGAGTTCAAGGATGGTTTTTACGGCAAGAAAAATTCGAATAATTGCCGGAAAACCCCTTAAAACAGCCCTTTTCTTTTTCCAACCCTTAAAACAGCCCTTTTCTTTTTCCCATATAAACATTTCCTATACCATTTATCAGATTGCAATGAAACTTTGGAGAGTTTTCGAGTGTGCGTCTGCGAAGGTTCCTGTGAAAAAAAATTTCCAAAAAGTCAGCCCCTATTCCCCATAACACCCCATAATTTAGGCAAAACCACATTTTTATTCGATTTAGATAGGAATTTGTACACTTATACTTTAAAACAAACAGAAAAATACTGCCAACATATGATTTCCGAATATTCATCCCCTCTCCCCCTTTCCACCCCCCTTACGGTTTTACCCCATAATTTAGGCACACCATTTTTTTTATCCGATTTAGATAAGAATTTGTACACTTATACTTTAAAACAAACAGAAAAATACTGCCTACGTATGGTTTCTGAATATTCATCCCCTCTCCCCCTTTCCACCCACCTTACGTTTTTACCCCATAATTTAGGCAAACCAATTTTTTTATCCGATTTAGATAAGAATTTGTACACTTATACTTTAAAACAACAGAAAAATACTGCCTACGTATGGTTTCTGAATATTCATCCCCTCTCCCCCTTTCCACCACCATTACGTTTTTACCCCATAATTTAGGCAAAACCACATTTTTTATTCGATTTAGATAGGAATTTGTACACTTATACTTTAAAACAAACAGAAAAATACTGCTAACATATGATTTCCGAATATTCATCTCCTCTTCCCCTTTCCACCCCCCTTACGTTTTTACCCCATAATTTAGGCAAACCAAATTTTTTATCCAATTTAGATAAGAATTTGTACACTTATACTTTAAAACAAACAGAAAAATACTGTCTATGTATGGTTTCCGAATATTCATCCCCTCTCCCCCTTTCCACCACCATTACGTTTTTACCCCATAATTTAGGCAAACCACATTTTTTATCCGATTTAGATAAGAAATTGTACACGTATACTTTAAAAAAGAGAGAGAAATACTGTACACATTAATTTCACAAAAACCCAATCCCTCTCCTCTCTTTCCACCACCTTAATTACACCCTCTGTCTATCTGTTTGTCCTCTATGCGCTCCTAAACCGTTCTTCCGATTATGGTGAAACTTTGGTGAGTTGTCGAGTGCGCATCCGGGGTGGTTCCTAAGAAATAAAATTTCCAAAAAAACCACCTCCTCTTCCCCATAACTTAACAAAACCTACGGATTTTATCCGATTTGTACGGAAATTTGCATACATATACTTTAAAATAAACAGGAAAACACTGTCTACATTTGGATTCCAAAAACGCACCCCCTTTCCCCCTTCCCGCCCCTTAATTTTTACACAAACCCACACTTTTATCAGATTTCGCTGGAACTTTGCACACATATCTTATATATATATAAAAATAGACGCGTTTTTTCCTATATTTCACTTTTCAGCCACCACTACCTAGCACAGATCACTGATGTTTGTGGTGGAAGTAGCATGGAGTTTCCTGTCATGCACAACGTTGGCCGAATGCCGATAGCTGTGGGGATGTGGGAGATATAATGATTAAAGTTGGTCAGTCCAGGGCGTTTTCATATTTCGACCAAAAATTCGTATCTCCGTATACTTCTCTTTCCTGCCACAACTACATAACACAGACCTTTGGTGTTTGTATGTGGTAGTAGATTCGTCTTTCCTGTCGTGCACTATGGTTGTTAGATGTCGGTAGCTATGGGGGTGTGGGAGATATGGGGGTTGAAAGTGACCGACCTGTGGCAATTTCATACTTCTGCCAAAGACAAAAGTGTCATGGTGTAACACTTTTCAGCGAACCTATAGACCACAGATAACTGGCGTTGTGTGTAGTAGTAGCACAGAGTCACCTTTCGATCACAACAGCGGCCGAATTTCAGAAACTGTGGTTGTGTGGGAGATATGGTGGTTGTAAGTGGCCGACCAAGGATATTTTCGTATTTCGACTGTCTCCGCATGTCACTTTTCTGCCACAACTACATAGCATAGAGCATTGGAGTTTGTGTTGGTAGTAGAATCGTATCTCATGTAGTGCACTATGGTTGTTAGATGTCGGTAGCTATGGGGGTGTGGGAGAAATGGGGGTTGAAAGTGGTCGATCTGTGGCAATTTCATACTTCTGCCAAAGACATAAGTGTCATGGTGTATCACTTTTCAGCGAAAACTATAGAACACAGATAACTGGCGTTTGTGTGTAGTAGTAGCACAGAGTCACCTTTCGATCACAACAGCGGCCGAATTTCAGAAACTGTGGTACTGTGGTAGATATGGTGGTTGTAAGTGGCCGACCAAGGATATTTTCGTATTTCGACTGTCTCCGCATATGTCACTTTTCTGCCACAACTACATAGCATAGAGCATTGGTGTTTGTGTTTGGTAGTAGAATCGTATCTCATGTAGTGCACTATGGTTGTTAGATGTTGGTAGCTATGGGGGTGTGGGAGAAATGGGGGTTGAAAGTGGTCGACCTGTGGCAATTTTATACTTCTGCCAAAGACGAAAGTGTCATGGTGTATCACTTTTCAGCGAAAACTATAGATCACAGATAACTGGCGTTTGTGTGTAGTAGTAGCACAGAGTCACCTTTCGATCACAACAGCGGCCGAATTTCAGAAACTGTGGTTGTGTGGGAGATATGGTGGTTGTAAGTGGCCGACCAAGGATATTTTCGTATTTCGACGAAAGGCATGTGTCTCCGCAGATTTCACTTTTCTGCCACGACTACATAGCATGGAGCATTGGTGTTTATGTGTGGTAGTAGAATCGTGTCTGTTGTCGTGCACTATGGTTTTTAGATGTCTGTAGCTATGGGGGTGTGGAAGATATGGGGGATGAAAATGGTCGACCTGCGGCAATTTCATATTTCTGCCAAAGGACGCATGTGTCACGGTGTATCACTTTTAAGTTAAAACTATCAATCGCAGATCACTGGCCTTTGTGTGTGGTAGTAACATAGAGTCTCCCATCGATCACAACGTTGGCCGAAATTCGGTAACTGTGGGGGTGTGTGAGATATGGTGTTTGAAATTGGTCGATCATGAATATTTTCGTATTTCATCCAAAGACTTGAGAGTATCCGTAAATTTTACTTTGCTGTCGGAACTACATAGCGCAGAAGACTGGTATTTGTGTGTGGTAATAGTATCGAGTCTCCCATCGTGCACTATGGTGGTTATATGTGTATAGCTGTCAATATGAATTCTTTACAATCACGAACGAAGTCGTGGGTACCAGCTAGTATATATATATATAGAGTAATAACAAGAGAGGATCCTAGTCTGGCCAGAACTGATAAAACAAAAGGAGTAACGTGATTGGCGCTCATGACATTGAAAGCGTGTCCACACGTACTCTGTAGAGCATGTTTCAAAGTTCTTCGATAATAGGAACCACTAAGTCTATCGGGAGTACTCGATTTTGCCATTGCCGAGTTGCGTGTGAGAAGTAAATCTTGGAATATCATTTCAGACGTTTAATTCCTCTGGCATGCTTGCCTGTTGACATGAGCGAAGGAATCATCAATTTGGCTCGGGACCAGCTTTCAAATGTGATAAATGTGTGTCCCAGAAATCTCAAATTACGAACTTGTGGACCTTGGCGACTTCCCTATCTACTCACAGAGTGGCTTCTCTAATATATTACCGCACATATGCGCGATGCGTGACATTCTGTACTATCCGGAGTTACTCGCAAGTTTTTAGAATACGAGAAACTTCCAGAATATGGTTATATGAGTACAACCTAGACGGAATGAGTAACTGTTTTATACACTTCTTTTCAGTAGATCACTTGTAACTAATCGTAGTGTATTTACTTTTATGAAAAAATCAACTGTAGTTAATATCTACAACCAGTGGATACAAGGAGTAAGAAAAGATACAATACAAGACAGCAATTTTCAGAAGATTGATTAAAAATTTCAAAGGTTTCCTGGAGAAGGACAAGAGGAAAGATAACAATATCCGGACCCATGAAAGGAAAAAGCAGCAAAGTGAAAGGCTGAAGAACTATTGGAAATCAAAGAAGGTGAAATCGAGATGAATGCACAGGATTACCATACATGGTTCTTAGGTGGCCAAAATCGAAGAGAAAAAATTGTGTTAATCAAATCTAAATTAAATTTCATAATTAACAATTTCTTTACTGCTTAAAATCTAGGTATTTACGCCACATTGTTCCCTTTCTTGTCCAAATGTCCTGCTTCGTTGTTAATGAGACAATATGAGCACGATGATTTTTGTAGATATGAATGGAAACATTGGAATAAATACAGGGAGTTACAAAAAGGTACGGCCAAACTTTCAGGAAACATTCTTCACACACAAACAAAGAAAATATGTTATGTGGACATGTGTCCGGAAACGCTTACTTTCCATGTTAGAGCTCATATTGTGGACGGCTGTGTTACAAGACGCCATTCTCCAGGGCTGCATCAGCGCATCAGGGATTCCATGCGACGGAGGGTGGATGCATGTATCCTCGCTAACGGAGGACATTTTGAACATTTCCTGTAACAAAGTGTTTGAAGTCACGCTGGTACGTTTCTGTTGCTGTGTGTTTCCATTCCATGTTTAATGTGATTTGAAGAGAAGTATTAAAATGAGCTCTAACATGGAAAGTAAGCGTTTCCGGACACATGTCCACATAACATATTTTCTTTGTTTGTGTGTGAGGAATGTTTCCTGAAAGTTTGGCCGTACCTTTTTGTAACACCCTGTATATAATTTTCCGTTACTGATTAACCACCCGAGGAGGAAATTTCTTGTGGGAACTAACGCACGTATAATCTTGAAAGGGTTCCGAATTTTCTCACCGTTTTGTCCTTAATGGCTGGACATTACTTTACTTCTAGTTCAAACCAAACTTTGCTCTTTCCAGTTTTAAAATAAAACTATACATTTAAAAATCTAAAATTCTTATGCTTGGGGTTGTGATATATGTAAATAATATGTTTATGTCATTACAGAAATGTTTAGTCACTCGAGAACAGGCGGAGCAGATTTTAAAACTCTTTTAAATTTAAAAAAGGTTGGAAATAAAATTTGTCTTATTGCATGGAGAAAGACCCAGCTTTTGATGCTTGCAATTTTAGTTCATATGATGTATTAGAGAAAAACATTTAACTAACTCTTCTTTTAATTGTTGTATGGGAATAAAATTTTGCATTTTGACGAAATTATGAAGAAGGAATCTGCCTCTTACCGTAGTTCTGTAACAAGTATAAGATTTTTAAAATTTAAATTGATTTTGTAATTTTGTATAAAATTCTAAATAGAGTTTCGATACAAAAAAAAAGACGTAGCGTGTCTACCTTCCCCTGTCAGTGGGCACGACGAAGAGTGTTCAACTTAGGACATATTTACCATAGATAAGGAAATGATACAAAATTTACAACGGATTTTCTCCTTGTTCTTGTGTCCAGTCCGCCTATATTAACCTGCTCTTCCATGTTGTCAGTCGATTTTGAACTTAGCATTCAGACTTCGACACCTATTCTACACTAGAATAACGTTTACCACCTCTGTGTGTCACATTTAGTGACAAAAAAAACCACTGTAAATCACTTATTAGGTACGTCAGTGTACGTTTCTTATCTCATATCACTTAGAACTCAGCGAAAACAGAATTGTGAAAATATATATAGCTCGTTAACCTTCCCACCGTCAGTTAAGCATAGTAATAGGATGGAAAATGAAGACATTGAACACAGTAAGTCGGAAATCGTCAGACTCCAAAACGGACTCATTCCATATCCGGATATTCGGATAGTGTCACTAGTTGGTTTCGTCCTATGTACATACCTGTGTTATTGCATGTGTATAGATGATTGTGATGGAAGTTGTTAACTGTCTTGTACGTAACGTAACGGTGGATAGAACTCACTAATTAATTAACTTTTAATGTAATGATGGAATTGATGCCCTCATGCAGCGGTGATCATTAGTGACTGACTGGAATAGCATCATATGTGAACTGGGATGTAAACATAAAAGAATAAAACTTGCAATATACATATTTTCATTTATTACAGTTCTCATGAAGTGAATTTGTGTCATTTATTCACAGGAACGGAATAAACTGATTTTTAATCGTTAGGGACTTGTGGGGAGGAAAATTTCGCGTCTTCGACAAATGGAGTTATCTGCAGCCGTTGTAGTCAATTGTAATGTCGGAATGCGTGAGTTCACCTCAACTGGAGACCGAGGGGTGTGGTGAAACACGAAGCCAGAGATGCAACAGTGCCTAGATGGTAAATGCAGACAGAAATTAGTGCTGGCAAGACTTGATCGGTTGATATTGCTCCGTGGTTAGCTTGGCCAGTGACTGAAATTGCTTCACACGTCTTTCCACTATGTAGTACTGGAAATTAACTGATAGAGCAAAGAAAATTACATTCGTTATTGCATATTTCTATTGACAGAGTTAATCAACATTTGGGTCACAATTTTCTACGAACATAAAAAGGTATCTCATTAGCTGGGTCGTAACTATTGTCTATGTCGGAGACACATCTGCTAAGCTGCATTTTGGAATGTTACAAAAATTAGAACTTCGTTAATAGTAATGTGGACAGATGGATCGCAAAGTAAGAAGCCCTTGCCGTGTGTATCTTGATGTTATCAAGTCGTAAACCACTACATTCATTTTAAGTACAAAGGGTTTAGAAGTGTCTGACATTCTAGAGTAACGGATTGTAACACCTAATTTACTGAGCGTAATGGATGAGCGGGAACACTGCAATCATATTCGGGAGATAGCGGGTTCAAACCCACATCCGACCATTCAAATTTTGAATTTTTATGGTTTTCCGGAAACACCCCTGGCGAAACAGGAATGGTTTCTTCCAATTACCATGACCGAAATCCTTCCTATTCCTTGATTAGTTAACCCTACCTATCCTATCCTACATCGACTTCAACAAGGCGTATAGCCTTAGCCCCCCCGCCCCCCCGCCCACCCCCCCCCCCCAAAAAAACGCCTAATTTATTTTCAGTGATATTTTTTTTTTTACTTACGGCTTTACGCCTCGTCGGTCATTAGAGGCGGGATAGGACTGGGGACAAGGAACGGGAATTAATTCGGCCTTGACCTTTTTGAAGGAAACATCCCGGCATTTGCCTGGAGTGATTTGGAAAACCATGGAAACCCAAATCTGGATGCCCGGACGGGGATTCGAACCCGCGTCCTCCCGAATGCGAGGCCAGAACGTTAACCGTTCACCCACCAAGCTCGATGTGTTAGGGGCGTCCATTAATTACGTGAGATTTTTTTTTTCGTAAATCAAGACCTTCTTCCCCCATTCCCTCCCGCCCCCCCTCCGGCGATTACCCTTCGTAGTTTATACTTAACCAGATATTTACTTTCAGTGAAATAATGATTAAAACATTGGTGCTTTAGTAGTGGCGTTCCTGTTTTTTTCTCTCCCATTTCAGCCTATCTCGCTCCCAGCCAAGCAAACATATTTTCTTACGAGGTACACCTCTTGTTTGGTCTGTTCTGAAGGAGGCTCAGCATGTTACTAGGATATTGGCTTATAACATTAAGTGGCATTGACAACACAAGAATGAAGTGACGTGCGGAAACACAGTAGATTCCCTAACTTCTTCAAGCCTTGGTATGACTTTCCACGTTATGAACAGTTATCAGTCGAGACCGGATTATATGCAACACAAAGAGCTAAAATATGCATGAAAAATGCTTAAAATATGCATGAAAAGTGTCAAAAATATGTAACATTATACAGGGTGTTACAAAAAGGTACGGCCAAACTTTCAGGAAACATTCCTCACACACAAACAAAGAAAATATGTTAAGTGGACATGTGTCCGGAAACACTTACTTTCCATGTTACAGCTCATATTGTGGACGGCTGTGATACAATACGCCATTCTCCAGGGCTGCATCAGCGCATCAGGGATTCCATGCGACAGAGGGTGGATGCATGTATCCTCGCTAACGGAGGACATTTTGAACATTTCCTGTAACAAAGTGTTTGAAGTCACGCTGGTACGTTCTGTTGCTGTGTGTTTCCATTCCATGTTTAATGTGATTTGAAGAGAAGTATTAAAATGAGCTCTAACATGGAAAGTAAGCGTTTCCGGACACATGTCCACATAACATATTTTCTTTGTTTGTGTGTGAGGAATCTTTCCTGAAAGTTTGGCCGTACCTTTTTGTAACACCCTGTGTAATATAAAAATGGTCATTTATAGATTTTTTTTAAATTTCAAAATCAGCATACAATTAGCAAGTATTTGAATAACAAGTTTGTAAATACGATAGTTAAAAATTATTTAACTTTTTTGTAAACGTAAACAATCGGGTAGAGTTCTAAGTATACAATAGTAAGATTTTTGTATGTTCACTCAAAAAAAATTTATAAGTGGATATGGTCTGTTTCCCAAACACTGATGTAACTGGGCAGTATTTGAAATTGGGTGCTGCGATAGCTGTCATTGTTTCTGGTAAAATGTCACATGTCCTATTACTAAAACTATCAATTTGACACAAAGGTTCAAAACCTGGGTTATTGTTCGAAATATTTTCAAACTGGTCAAGGTGAAATCTTTAGTTTCAAGCTTTTTAATACTCGATGATATGTGGGCAAAACGAATGCTTATCACAGCTATGGTTTTTATACTAGAATTGTTAAATCCTTCCTTGTCCCGAAAAACTGCCATAGCCTCTCCACTATCAAAGTCGTTTACTAAACCACTAATGGCATAGAAATGTTCATTGTAAACCAGTACAGCTTAACCCACGTTGACCATCGAGTTACCACTGGTTCCGGAGGTAAAGGCACATTTGGATTTTTTTATAGGCATTATTACAAGATGTGCCTTAAGAAATGCTTTCTTTGTTGAGTAAATCAATTTATTTACATTCCCAATCACGGTCGTAGTACACTAAGAGCTGTGGGTTTTGCCGGCTACAACATAACATTCTATTTATTAATTAGGTACACTACCGGAAAATATTGTAAGTATAGCGAAAATATGCATCATCACTAGGTTTTTGGTAAAATATACAATTACTGGTGTAAATGGGCTTAATATGAAAATGCATATGCAAACATACAAATGCATAGAATCCGGTCTCTCATCGACAATAAACTTTTGACTCCTGCAAACAGCGAACAATAATGTTCTGATCTGTGACGTGTCATTAACTGCAGTATTGTTTCATAGCTAATTAATAAAGAGCACGGATCGTCTGAAAGATCAATCTACATGATGAAGTTTCTCTACATAACATCCAGAAAATATAAATCGTCCTTATGAAGATAATCTTTCAAAACTAGCTACTTCAGTTCACTGCAAGTTCTTCCAGAGCAGGTTTCTCTGCTGATATAGTTTCTACTTTTGTTTGAACACAAACGGCGATATTGAATAGGGGTGAGGGGCAGAATTATCATGAATTTTATTTAATTTTGCTACTGGGATGTTGGGCACAGTAATGGTTATTTTCCTAAAATGGCCATCTTTATACAGAAGAGATAAACAGTTACCGATATTAAAAAGAAAGGAGGACAGAGAATTAGAGAACTCACTGCAATGATGACAGTTAATGTCATTTTATTATTAAAAAAGTTCTGTGTTAAAAAAATAAAATAAAGTGCAATTTACTCTTGCGCGAATAATCAGTACGCAGATTGAATCTATAGTGGGCTTTACAAAAAGTTACATAATTGTTTTTGTGAAGAAATTGCCTGTTTAGGACTAAAATTTGCAAGATTTAATGCATACAGTTATTTTGAAAAAACTATAAACTCCAGAAAGATCTCTATAGTTTTCCTGTAGGAAATTGAACTTTAGGAAGCTGAATGTCACTATAAATTAACAAAGAATTTTCGAATCAAAGCAAAATTAAATTTCTTCGCGTTTTTTTTTTTTTTTATATTTTTTTTTGAGCCACAAAACGATTAAATGGTAGAATAAAAAAGTTTTAATTTTTTCAGAGTCGGCGGATTGCAGCTTTCATTTAATACACATATTTTTTAAAAAAATCTCCTTCTACGCGCAACTAAATCCCCTATAACCATTTTTCATCCCATGTTTTAAAATTTTTACTTTATAATAATGTTTGGAGTAATAATAAACTGGAATAGAGTGAAATTACAAATTTCTTATTCAGTAGATTCAGAAGTACTTTAACAGCGACGAAGGAATATGCAACAGTAAAATCGAGTGATTCCGTAAGTTATTCATTTAGTGGTAACGATTTTTTGATGTCGTTAATCATAGTTGACTTGGAGATGATTAGAAGCGGGAGAGGATTCGGGACAAGAATTTGGAAGGAATTCATCGATGGCCATTTTGAAGGAGATGTCCTGGCATTTGTCTGGAGTGGATCAGGATGGACCGACTGGGATCAGATCCCTTCATCAAATACATCAACAAGCTTAGTAATCTTCTTAAGACAAGTATGATTGCAGTGCGTGTTGTGGATGATACTTGAGGAATCCGAGAATTAGTCGATACTACTCGTACCCAAGCCAGGAGACTAGGTGCTGATAACTACTGTACCGGAACCGATGAGAGGGAAAGTTACGAAAATCTCACAGGGTATCTCAGATCCGTTTTATGTTTGTGTGTCTGACGAGTTTGTCTTGAGCGAAATAATACTCTTGTTTTGACACACGCTTTCCGACTGTTATCTGTCGACCGGCTCCGCTTGCTCTACAGGTCAACCAGATCACATGCTGATCGACCCAACAAGATTAATGCCTCCCACCAGTCTAAAAGTCAGCGCCATGTGAGTCTGTCGTATTAGGCCTCGTATCCACTAGAGCACGCTCGAGCTAAGGGAGCGTGCATAAACCACGTAGCTCCATTTTGGCCTCCTGTGAACCCCCCCTCCCCCCACGTAGCCCTACGTGCCTTTTGCCTCTACCCCCCCCCCCCCACGTAGCACGTAGCGTTTTTTCCCTTTTGATTCCAAGAGACATTTTCTACGGTTTTCTCTTGTCAGACTATTGTAAATTACATACGGAGATAATTAACTGAGGGAAATAAATGTTCACATGCTGTTGTGAGTTCAGTACCTCATTTTAACTGTGAAAAATGTTATGAAAGCAAAGCTACGTGGCCTGGCTCGGAACCACCCCCTCCCCCCACGTAGCCCAGCGTAGCCTTCCAGCTAACCCCCCCCCCCCCCCCTTGGACTGAGCCACGTAGTTTGTGCACGCTCCCTAATGAGCCGCTCATTCGTTTCAGCGCGCTCAGTAAAAAGGAAATTTTAGTCGAACAAGCCTGTTTTAAAATAATCACACTGCTCATTAAACGGTAAGCTAGACAACTTGTCTTGTGTGGGTGTGGCATTCGATGTCAAAGAAGAAATGTACGAGGGTGGTGGATTTGAGAAAGTTATCGTCAGCGGAGAAATTTAATTATATAATTCGCAAATTGACTTTTGAAGGAGATAATGAGCCAATTCACAACTTTAGGAGAGTGTAAAAGATCGATTTAAAACATTTGCTGTAATTAGTAATTAGATTTGCGAGTGGATACGTGATTTTCTAACAGGTCAATCACAGTATGTCGTTGTTGACGGGGAAGCCTCTTCTAAGATAAATGTTACTTCGGGCGTTCCTCAAGGAAGTGTAATAGGTCCACTTATTTTCTTAATATTTATAAACGATCTAGGTGACAACGTCAAATGTTGGTTACGATTGTTTGCCGACGATGCGGTTATCTACAGGGAAATAAGGTGCTCCGACGATTGCTTAGAAATTCAGCGTGATTTGGTTGCTATTTTCGATTGGTGCCGTAAATGGCAGCTTACACTAAATTGCAAAAAGTGCAAGGTAATGCGGATAAGTAACAAGAAGAATCAGTTTGTTCACGATTACAAAATAAACAATTCAGCTGTTGACACGGTTGATTCCGTGAGTATCTGGGGGTGATAGTACAAAGAAACATGAAATGGGACATGCACATAACTTCCGTCGTAGGCAAGGCAAATTCTAAATTACGTTTCATAGGTCGTATTTTGAGGAATTTTAATGCTCAAACAAAGGAGATAGCGTATAAAACACTAGTGCGACCGCATCTGGATTACTGTTGTGGGGTTTGGGACCCGTATCGCAGGGTTCTGATTGACTCAGTTGAGAGGGTGCAGAGGAGAGCCACTAGATTCGTGACTTGTTGTTACAGCCCTTATGAAAGCGTCACAGAATTGATACATAGATTGGGCTGGGATAGTTTGGAAGACAGACGACGTAGCTTTCGTTCGAATTTATTGGATAATATGCGAAAAAATTTAAATTTCGAGTGCAAGGAAATACTTCTTCCGCCAACCTATTTAGGTCGCAATGACCGGAGGGATAAGATTAGAGAAATAAGATGCCGTACTGATACTTATATGTATTCCTTCTTTCCTCGCACTATTCGGGATTGGAATGGGCGGGTTTAGGATTGGTGCTTAGCACCCTCTGCCACCCACAATGTTTGTGATTTGCAGAGTATGAATGTAGATGTAGATGTAGATGTAGTTTGACCTCACATCAAAATGCACCATACACCTACGCGTGAGGCGATCCCACCAGAAGATAGGTTAATGTTAACTTAGATCATCAAGAAAAAGAATCCTTTTGTCCACGAGTACAGAATAAACAGATCAGTAGTTGTAACGGTTGATTCCCTGAAGTATTTGGGTGTAACAGTACAAAGCAACATGAAATGGAAGGTGCACATAACTTCCGTCGTAGGTAAAGCTAATTATAGAATACGATTCATAGGTCGTATTTTGCAGAATTGTAGCATTCATACAATGGAAATAGAGTATAAAACATCGGGATTATTTGTTGTAGAGTTTGGGACCCTTATAGAAGGGAATGATTGACATGACAGAGCCACTCGATTCGTGACTGCTAGTTACAGTTCTTACGAAAGTGTCACAGAGTTGATACATAGATTGAGCTGGGATTGTCTGGAAGAGAGGCGTCGTTGGTTTGGTTTGAATCTATTGGGAAATATACGAACATCTTTTATTTACGAGTGCGATATAATACTTCGCCCACTAACCTATTTAGGTTGTAATGACAGGAGTGATAAGACTGAAGAAATAAGATGCCATACTGATGCTTATATGTAATACTAGCTGATTCCCGCGACTTCGTACGCGTAGATTAAGAATTTCTTTGCCAGAATTGAATATAGATAGTTGTTGGTAGCGAAGGATTGGTCCCAAACAACACCGTGTCGGTATAATATGACCGGAAAGCCATCATTATATCATTCTACCGTCGAACCTGTCCTTTGAAGAGAATCAATTTACAATATATTTAAAAACAGAGAAACAAACGAAGGTGAAGGGATGTGGGGGGAGGGTGGTGTTAACTAAGGGCAGCTTTATTTTAGCTTGGTCCTTTCTTCTTTATTCAGCATCCGATTCTTGGGTTCTAATAACTTCAGCTGCTCGTGCTCTGCTAGAGCTACGCCTTAGGCCAGTTTACGCCCGCAAGGCATCTCAAAACAGAAGGCAAAATAATTAGGTTCCAGAAACATTTAAGCAGACACAAAGTAATAGGACAGATAAAATCGACATCTATACTAAATAATACGGTTTTTCTCTAAACGAAATTTACTAACAAATTATACATTAACATAATGCGGGAGAAGCATAGCTTGAGCAAGCAACTTAACAATACAGACTAACACACACATCCGTTTCTCTGTCACTATTCGATAAGTTCCCAAATTTCGTGACTACAACTGTTAATCATACCGAAAAAAAAAAAATTCCTGTGCCCTCCCTACTGATTTTCTTGTCAAATTCCGTCAATATCGATATCGGCATTTAATCGTCAAAACGTAAGAAAAGACAGAGACTTACTTCCGCATTTATAATGTTATTACTGCAGATCTCACACAGACACACTGACTGCGAATCACCCCTGAGGGATCAATATAACATAAAAAGCACTCGGTATGTAGACGCGACCATAAAGCATCTCCACTGGTTGTAAAAGGCCCAGAACGAACAAGTTGCTGACCGACCGTATCCCTGACACGTTCGGTGGACGACATGTCAGGTAAGCGTGCAGGCCAAGGAAGCAGTGATACCCTTGTTTTTTTAAAGAAGCATGATCCTGGCCACCTGCTGGAATATGGCCAGATGGAGAAGGGTAGTGCCTTGGGCTCTAAAACTTTCCTGATGTAGCAGTTGCTGCTGAGAAAGCCTTCAATACATAGGAAGCGAGCCTGCAGTTATAGACAGCGCTACGCAAAATTTAGCACTTGGCGTTTGCTCGATATGCAGCTCAAGAACACAGTCTGCCCTCGGACCGACTCCGTTCACCACGTGCGCGGCTATCACTGCAGGACACATTGAACCGGGCCTCGTCCGAAAACATTTTGCAACACAGCATGGAAGTGACGGCTTTCGTTGGTGGTTCCTGGTCAATGGAAGCCGATGCAATGGCATGCACGCCACCAATCTAGCCGTAATAAGGAGGCTTCAGACCAATGGCACACATGACACTGTGGTCGAAGCAGTTCTGTCGGTTACGGCCATGCCTATAATGGTGGCTTTCCATGGCGCGTGGTTTAGTAGGACGCGCCATGCAGCCGAATTGTACGAATCAGCACGCGCCACAGGCTAGCCCTCTCACCTGCCCACCACCCTACCACGTTGTCTAATGTCGTTTCAGCTACCCGGGCGTTTGATGTTTACAGACTGGGCTAGGGATAGAGGCAGCAGAGGGAGCTCCCTTCCCACGGCCCACTGTTCACAGGTAGACCGGCGTGGGCAGCAAATGCCGTGGCAAGCCACCTTAAGCTCGAGGCCATCCCATGACATGATCGCAGTGTGCGGCATACTACTCCCTCGTCGCTATGTATGACGCTCTTCTATTCACTGATTCCGCACACTCATAACTATCGTTGCTGCGTGCCCTATACGAGCCACAATGTCACGGCAATCCCGTTTCGCGGAAACCAGTCATTCTGCCTCGATTGAACTCTTTCAAATGCTGATATCTTCCTTTGACGTTGACGAGGCGTACTGGCACCTGCTTGTACGTGTCCAATTCATTTGACCTGTCTGCACACTGACATATCTGGCGCTGATGGGAATACGTGTATACCTCTGAAATCTTAATCACTTATTATGGATCCAATGTTCTACACAGCAACCATTTTTGATTGGTTCAGATCATTTCTTCTGAGTGTTGTAACTTCTACCAACAATAGTTTGTAAACAGTGTTTTTACCGCTCCAAACGCTGTCTCAAATTCTTTAAGTAGACTCGTATTATATAGTAGATTCTTTTGTGCACGCACATAAGAAAGCAGATAAAAAAAAGCAAATAAAATTTTAGCATTTAAGTATTATTTTTTTTCGTCTGTGTATGTAAATAAATAGTTTGGTTATAAATAGTATTCGTTGTCTTACTAGGTAAATAATAAATAAATTCACGTTGAAACTTACAGTAGTAGCTCCGACTATTACTAATCAGAATGGTACAAAAGAAACACTAATACGTTCTTCATGTCCATCCGTATGTCACAGCATTGTAATTCCGCCGACTTTGTACCGATTGTGATGAATTTTCACAGGAAGATGTTTTTTATTGTCCATTAAACAGACCCATATATAAATAATAAAGGAAATCACGCCCACATAAAAGGAAAGATGCAAATTTTTTACGCGTACCATGCCGACTGAATTAAGGTGAGATAGGTATTAAAAATTTAATCAATGTTGCTTTGGAACTAATTCGCCGAAAATTGTTTCGGATACAATACGATGACAAGTTGCTTTCCACACTATTCTTTTATCAATAAACTTCATTTTGCAGACCACAAAATAAGGATTGCTAACCCGCCGGGGCGGATCACTGCGTTAAGGTACAACGGGACCAGGTTAGAGTCTTGTCTCCCACATAACTGCCGTCCTGATTGCGGGTTTAAGCGGTTTTCCGCAATCACCTAGGTGAGTGTGGGATGGTCCCGAATCTCCGCATCAGAAACTACACCTATCACTAACAAAAATACACTTTCACGAAAATATGGAAATACAAACATTCCTGCAATAGGTCAAGTACGGCGTCTAACAAACCATGTTTGTGTAATCGTAAGTTTTCCCGGCGGATCTGATGTTTGAAGATCTCTCGGGCGGCATAGAGACTGATGGACAGACAGACAGACGTCAATGACTGGGAAAGCGGTGGTCCCAGGTTGTGGGGAAGGTTGTGCGCTGGAGCGCATCTCCTTCCAGTTTGCTAGTTTGGTTGTCGTATTCGGTATGTCATAATCAGGTTGTTCCTACCCGGTGTGTTATTTCTTTACTGGTTGGCCACCTTAATCTGTCGTTATATGTGGGTTCAGCTCCCAATGCTGAGATCAAAGGGTTATTTGAATTCTGCGCATTATCGTAAAACTGCGTAGCCAGTTGCTGCAATCTGACACGAAGTTTTGACAAACCACTCAGTCGATGAAGGTCATCTGTCCTCGTGTCCCTGGGTAGGTGATGAGCAAATCTGATGGCTCTATTCTGGATAGTTTGCAGTAGCTGAAGGTATGCTTGCGCCGTGTTGCCCCACACAACCGCAGCGTACTCCAATATAGGTCTAACTAGGGCGGTGTATAGGCGGATCCCTAGGTCCGGCCTTAATTTGGATGTAGGATTCAATACTGGGTAGAGTGAACTTAGTCGCCCAGATGCTTTGGCACGAACGTTGGTGACGTGAGGTTTCCACGTCATTCCCCTATCAAGTTTGACACCGAGGTAAGTTGCCGTCCTCGTCCAGGTTATGTGTTCTCCGAAGAGCACTAAAGGAGGTAACTGAGGAACTTTCTTCCTGGCTTTTGGAAGCGTTGTAGGCAAGCCTCCATTTAGTGCCCCATTGCTGGATGTTGTCGCAGGCCTGCTGTAGCCTTCTGCGTAAGAGGTGAACATTCAGACTCTTTGCAAAATAGGCGATGTCATCAGCATATAACGCTTTCTTTACGCGAACTGTGGATGGAGTATCCGCCGTGTATAAACTGTACACGACTGGGCCAATAACTTACCCTTGTGGGACACCCGCGGAGATGTTCTTTATTGCAGAGATGCCACCGTCCATCACAACTCTGAAAGTTCTTCCCTCAAGGTAGTTTTTCAGGAGCTTGACATGAGAGAGTGGTACTCCTTGTGTGAGCAGTTTGTATATGAGACCCTGATGCCACACGGAATCAAAGGCGCGGCTGACATCAAGCAATACTGCGCCGAAATATTCCCGACGTTCGAAGGCAGAGAAGGCCTCTTCTGTGAGACGGAGCTGTTGTTGGGGTGTTGAGTGATGTAGAGACTGATGGACACTGCTCGACGCACGGTAACGCACCGCCCCCACCACCGCCATCGGAGCGACCCGGCGGGAGTGGGAGGGCGGGGTCGGAGGATATAAATATCGATGCGCGCGGAGCAGTCCAGCGCTACCTGAAGATGATGGCACGGTACGCCATCGAAAATTCGTACATTTACGACCAAATGACCCGGCTGCACGCCCGAGAGATCTTCAAACAAACCATGTTTGAATTCGGAAGAACGCGGTTCTTTTGCCCCAACGCTATCCCATGATTCACATTGGCCACTTGTTTAAAATTATGGGGCCGGTATCACGTGGTCGTTATGTGGCGGGATCGAGAGAGAGGAAAAAAATAAACATTTGTCTAAGATTACTTAAACTAGCGGTCATATAGAGCCGTGGTTAATGTGCGAAACTTGCAAATTATAGTTCATCGGTTGGAATCTCGGTTCCCTCAGCTGTTTAATGTTTGTTTTGGTTTCGACGTTGACGTAACTGTAAAGCAGCCACAACAGAAGCGTAATGCGGTGAAACTTGAATCTATGACATCAGGTCGTTTCCTTTGTCTATATTAATCAGATATATCAACAGAACATATATTAATTGGCTACTATGCTTTATGACTAAAGAGTCAAAACTGATATAAGCTTCGTAAAGGCGAAATGCACCTATGTTTTTTCTTTATTTCAGTTTTATACTGCCCATTTCGAAAGTTTCTAGTAACAGTGTAGTCTGCAATGCACTCCACTTTCCGCTATCTGAAAACGCGTTACTGAAAGAGAATATTATAACATTAATCGGCTTGAACTTACAAACATTAATAATAGATGGTAGCATTAAACTTGCTTAGAGCATACTTCTTTTATGACTTCGGTATTGATTAGATCAGGGGTGGCCAGCCCGCGTGCCGCATACGGCCCACCTTGAACATTTTTCTCGCCCGCGAGATTCATCACACTTTTAAAAAATATATTTATTTTATAATGTCTAAAGAAATGGAAATCAATGTCTTAAAAAAATAAATTGTTTGTTCATCCTTATATTGAAAACTTCATCATCATCACTATCGTTGGGGACCATCTCCAGTTTCCCGGGTGTGGTTTACGAGCCTTGGTTGTTATAGACGATTGTTTTCCATCTTTTCCTGTCCAGAAAGGTTTCTCTGACTGTGATGTACGCCCAATTCCAGCCTCTTCTCTCCATGTCCTCCTTCAGTTGGTCTGTCCATCTTCTTCTTGGTCTTCCCACTGCTCTTTTGCCCACTATCCTTTTTTCCAAATAAGTTTTTGGCAGTCTTTTACTGTCGAAATTATGATTATCATTGTTATTATATTATATGTGTTTATATGTAAGAATAATAGAAAAAACAATAATAATAACTCACGAAAAAAGTTTATAGTGAGTATGAATCTAATATTGCGATATATGATTTTATATGCGGCCCAAGAAGTTATAATGCATTTCCAAAGTGGCCAGCAATATCATTTCGGTCGGCCACCCATGGATTACATATTAAATCCACTGTAACAAATAAAAAACTATCCGCTCAGCGGAGAAGTTACAACTGAGTGAGGCCTAAGTCACATGAGCGTCGTTGACGTCCGTCATTATCGAGGGAGCTTGAGTATACAAAAGCTGTCAAACGGGCACGGACGGCGACAAAACAGTAGCGACGAACTCTCATGACAGACGCTTCCGCTTCCGTCGTGAGGGGCCAGCCTCAGTAGTCAGACCAGCGTCGCTTTGGTCGGACGTTATCTTCATCGAGTAGGCTGTGGTCAGCTGGGTTTCTGCAGGTTTTGTGATTATTAAAATGAGTTTCGCAGTGTAAAACATGATAAAACAACTTCAGGAGCAAGAGACTATTTCATTAAAATTATAGAAGGACAGAAAAAAAAAGAGTGTCAACAAGTATGCTGCCGTTTGTTCCAAGATTTCGAGGAAGGTATGAATGGGAAAAAACCTGTTACCGTTAAAGAAATAGATATTTATTTTAATGTTATAATTTGTTAGGTACATTATTATTGCAGCTGTTTAATTAGTCCAAGAAAAACATACCATTTTCTCTGTGTCAAAATACGAAAGTAATAGGCGGATGAATCACGTGTTTTCTGCATATCTGTTCGGCTAGCAGCAAATTTCATATACATGTCATTATTATCTCCGAATTTTGTAATGTTCAACGTATCTTCCGGCGGAATTATTTTGTATAAGAATTCCTCGAATGAATATTTTCTAATGATTCCGTCTGTCACGCAAAACTTAGGGAGAGTGCATCTACATCTAATCTACATCTACATCTACATATATACTCTGCAATTCACAAAATTGTGGGTGGCAGAGGGTGCTCAGCACCAAAGCTAATCTCTTTGTTGTGCATTCCAATCCCTAATGGTACGAGGGAAAAAAGAATTCATATAAGAATCAGTCCGGCACCTTATTTCTCTAATTTTATCTTTCCTGTCCTTCCGACTCAAATAGGTTGGTGGAAGAAGTATTTCACTACACTCATGAGTGAAAGTTGGAGTATGCATGTTTTCCAATAAGTTTAAACGAAACGTGTGTCGTCTATCTACCAGAGACTCCTAACCTAATCTACTAATCAGTTCTGTGACGCTTTCATAAGGACTGTAGCAAGCGGTCACGAATCGA
The DNA here is from genome assembly GCA_031002005.1 of Vandiemenella viatica. NCBI lineage: Eukaryota > Metazoa > Arthropoda > Insecta > Orthoptera > Morabidae > Vandiemenella > Vandiemenella viatica. The sequence goes on along the minus strand of JARYHS010008074.1, from coordinate 32,244,143 downwards.
GCGGCTCTTCTCTGTACTTTCTCTATACTTTCGATCAATCCCTTACGAAACGGGTTCCAAATGGCACAACAATAATCCAAATGTGGACGCACAAGAGATTTGTACGCTATCTCCTTTGTTTGTTCATTACAATTTTTCAAGATTCTACCTATCAATCGCAGCCTAGAATTTGCTCTACCTACTAAAGAATTAATGTGTATGTCCCATTTCATGTTCCTTTGTACTGTTACTCCCAAATATTTAATAGAATCGACCATATCAATAACTGTATTGTTTAACTCGTATTTCTGAACAATCGGATTCTTTTTGTTAGTTATGCTCATTGTCTTGCACTTTTTACAGTTTAGAGTAAGTTGCCACTCAGCGCACCAAGCCAAAATAACATCCAGATCGCGCTGAATTTCTAAGCAATCGGCCAAAGTTCTTACTTCCCTATAAATAACCGCATCATCAGCAAACAATATAAAAAGGCTTTTCACTTTGTCTCCGAGATCGTTTATAAAAATTAAGAAAAGAAGTGGTCCTATTACACTTCCTTGAGGTACACCCGATGTAACATCTAGATTAGAAGAACTTTCTCCTTCAACGACAACATACTGCGACCGACCAGTTAGAAAATCCTTTATCCATTCACAAAGCTGATCCGATATACCGTACGCTCGAAGCTTCGCTAAAAGGCGGTTGTGTGGCACAGAGTCAAAGGCTTTCTGGAAATCTAAAAAAATTGCATCTACTTGTGAACCTGTATCGATAACTTTCATTACGTCGTGTGTAAATAGGGCCAGCTGTGTTTCACATGATCTTTTCTTCCGAAATCCATGTTGATTTGTTGTAAGCAAATTATTATAATCTAGAAAATTCATAATGTTCGAGCATATAATATGCTCCATAACTCTACTACAAACAGATGTTATAGATATGGGACGATAGTTCCCAGGATCACTTCGATCACCTTTTTTGAAAATCGGAGTTACTTGCGCGATTTTCCAGTCTGAAGGTACTTTTCGCTCTTCTAATGATTTACTGAATATATCAGACAGAAATGGCCCGATTTCTGCAGCATACTCTGAAAATACTCTTACTGGAATTCCATCAGGGCCCGGTGCTTTCCCCCACTTCAGGAGCTCTAATTGCTTAACGATACCTGCAGTATCTATTCGTAATGATTCCATCACCGACTCGCCACGGCGTGGGAAAACGGGAATACTATCTTTATGTTCATTTGTAAATGAATTTTTGAATACAGTATTTAGTACGTTAGCTTTATCGCGGCTTTCATTAACCTCGGAACCTTCACGAATTAGTGCTGGAATATTGCTGTTGGTACAATTAACTTTTCGTACATACGACCAAAATTTCTTTGGGTTTTCTGTGAGACTCTTGGAGAGAGAGTTGGAGTGAAAATCGTTAAAGGCCTCGCGCATTACATTCTTAATACGTCCTCTTAAATCAGCTAAGGTTTCTAAATCGCTGCGACACCCCTTCCTTCTTGAGCGTGCGTGTATTTTCCTTTGTTTTTTGAGTAATCTTTTGACTTCGCATGTGTACCACGGTGGATCATCCTCTCCCTTTATTGTCCGCTTTGGTATATGTATTTCCATTCCTTCCCTGACTATATGTATAAAACGATGCCACATCTCTTCAACGGTGTCCTTTGTTGACTTGAAGTTATGGTATTTATTCCTCAGGTAGGTTCTAAAACACTCCTTTGAGGCCTTACTGAATCTGTATACAATCCGCCCTTTTTTCCTTTTTCGCTCGGTCATTAATTTGATAGTCGCAATTACCGCTTTGTGATCGCTTATTCCTGTGGTCGTTGAAATGTCGGTGAATAATTCTGGCCTGTTGGTAACCAGCAAGTCTAAAATGTTTTCGCTACCATTATGACACCGCGTAGGTTCATTAACTAGCTGCTCGAGATGATTATCTGACAACAAATCGAGAATTACTTCAGAAGCTGCCTTATCCTTGCTACCTGTGATATGAACGTAATCACGCCAGTCAATATAAGGCAGATTGAAGTCGCCTCCTAGAATCATAGCATGATCTTTAAAACGGCTAGCTATACTATTTACATTATTTCTTAACTCCTCGACGATAGCTATATCCGAGTCAGGTGGACGGTAGAAGGCACCTATGATGAGTTTTGACCCAGCAACGTTGAGTTTAATCCATATGATTTCACAGTTCGTATCGACGTCTATTTCATTACATGGGAGAAATTTACTCACAGCTATAAATACCCCACCTCCATGAGAATGTAATCTGTCTTTACGAAAAACGTTCATGCTATCTTTAAAAGTTTCGGCTGAACGTATTTCCGGTTTCAACCAACTTTCTGTACCGATAACGATATCCGCTTCTGTACTACAAATAACGCTTTCAAGTTCCGGTTGTTTGTTACAAACGCTTCTACAGTTAATTACGAGAACTTTTAACTGACGAGATTCTTTTACGTTGCTCCTACATTCCTGTGTTGTATCTGATTGGGTTGCCCGTAACTGAATTTCGTGTTTCGGGTCTTCCTCCCTCAGCCTAAAAAACCACCCAGTGCATTCCACACGGCCCCTGCCACCCGTGTAGCCGATTCACGTGTGTAGTGCACACCTGACCTATTAAGGGGAACCCTACAAGACTCGACCCTATGGCGAAGATCGAGAAATCTGCAGCCAATGTCATCACAGAAACGTCGTAGTCTCTGGTTCAGTCCCTCAATTCGGCTCTGAACCAGAGGTCCACAATCAACTCTGTCTACGATGCTACAGATGGTTAGCTCTGCCGATATCTTGCGGTCACTGGCCACAGAGTTCACCCTTTCAGCCAGCCGCCGGAAGGAAGAGAGGATAACCTCCGACCCAAGGCGACAGGCATCATTGGTGCCGACATGAGCCACAATCTGTAGTTGGCTACACCCCGTCCCCTCTATGGCATCCGGGATGGCCTGTTCCACATCTCGGATCAGGCCACCCGGAATACACACTGAATGGACGTTGGATTTCTTCCCCGAGGAATCCGCCATTTCCCTAAGGGGCTCTAATAACCGCCTAACATTAGAGCTCCCAACTACCAGAATACCCTTCTGCGTTTGCTCAGACCTGGCGGGCTGAGGGGCCGTCAACTCGCAGGATGATAATTGTGGGACTGAGTCTGCCTCCGACAATACATCAAACCGGTTGGACAGGCGAACAAGTTCAGCGTCTTGGCATTTAAGCCTGTTCGACTGCCCCCGTGTGCGGCTTCGAAGTCTAGAAGCCATACGCCAGTCACCAACAGGCGACTGCGGCACAGCATCCAACACTTCAGCCTGGGTTGCAGGTACGACAGTCGATATGGGAGAATCTGTGATAGGCTTGGCTATATCAGTTTCCCCAACATCACATCTGCTGCAGCCTTTTACGGCAGCTTCCAGCTGCGTAACTTTCGCTAACACAGCTGCAAGCTGAGCGCGCAGATCAGCCACCTCAGCTCGCGTCTGCACACAGCAATCACATTCCCTAGACATACTGCTTTTGAAAAACGCAAAAAGAAAGGAAACAAAAAAAGTACAGAAAAAAGGAACAGAAACTCGAAATAACCTGTACTTCCTACAAAATATATACACTCGGAGATTGCACTAATCAAATCCCCACACCACTACAGATAAAATATAACAATAAAATACGCTACTGCACTCGGCAACTGTTCAAACGCTACTAACTAGTACTGTCTACAAAATGTAAACACTCAGAGATTACACTATTCAAATACCCACACCACTACAGATATAAAAACAACAACGAAATACGCTACTGCATTCGCTGACTGTTCAAACGCTACTAACGACCACTGTTTACAAAATGTAAACACACAGAGATTACACTATTCAAATACCCACACCACTTCAGATATAAAAACAACAACAAAATACGCTACTGCACTCGCTGACTGTTCAAACGCTACTAACGACCACTGTTTACAAAATGTAAACACTCAGAGATTACACTAAAACACATAGCTCCATTTTTGCCCCCCCCCCTCACGTAGCCCTATGTAGCTGTTGCCACTACCCCCCCCCCCACATGGCACGTAGCTCTTTTCCCTTTTGATTGTACTGTTTTCTCTTGTCAGACTATTGTAAATTACATACGGAGATAATTGATTGACGAAAATAAATATTCACAAGCTGTTGTGAGTTCTGATCCTCATTTTAACGGTGACAAATGTTATAAAAGGAAAGCTACGTGGCCTGGCTCGGAATCCCCCCTCCCCCCATGTAGCCCAGCGTAGCCTTCCAGCCAACCCCTCCCCCCTACCTCCTGAACCGAGCCACGTAGTTTGTACACGCTCCCTTAGAATAATTTTTGGTAACTTTGAAAAATCATTTGAGATGGAAATAATTACAGAGACTTTAGTGAGAGCTAAAGAATAGATTTCCTTTAGATAATCTTCGCGGCTATCAAATGAAAGTTGGCAACTCGTAAAATGTTTGTATTTTACTTTTTATTCCACGAGTTTTTGAAGCTTCTGCCAAAAATAAATGAGTAAATAAAATTCACGATTCCTTCCCTTTTTTCTCGTAACTACAAATAATAAAATTCTATCAAAAATTACAGTTATATGTAGCCTGCTAACGTTTACAGCAAAACTGTAGCCATCTTTCTGGAGTTCATGATTTCATGCACTGTGTCCCACTGAGTACTGTGCGGATACTCCTTCAGCGTGCTTTGTCACGTTGTTGGAGTATCAATTCGTAACTGCTTTTACTCTCTGTGTATTATAGACGTAAGTTTTCATCCCATTTACTTGTACTACGACCGGCGATACAAACGATACACCTCAGTTAACGTGGAAACCGTGAAAAACTAACATTATGTGGTAGCACTCCAGTAACATTCAAACACAATGGCAAACATTGATGGTATTCCAAGAATGGAGTCACAACTGATGACAACTTCATGCAACCAGTCGAGAGATGCCAAGATAGTTTAATCAGTCTAATTACTCTGGATTTCAAGCCTTAGATAAATAATCGGTTTCATAAAATTAAGTGAGTAGTGTGGGTGTAGTTTTGGAACAATCAGCGCCTGCTCAAGTGTTCTCACCCTATCAACGGTCTGAAGTCCATCACAGTGCTCACTAAAAGTTGCATTAAACACTAGGAGAAAAAGGTATAATTTTATAATCTATACAGAGTTAATTTTATAAGGATTTTCACTAACAGACGTAAACGTTTTATACTGAATCTGTTTCGTTTAACGACTCAAATTATCGTATAGTGTCGTGTTCTTTATTTCGTTGAAGGTCCGGGGTACTGAAATCCAACGAAGCTAAAGTTGATGGTTTATGCACAAGACGTATTGATCTGGATGCAGAACAGAACCTGAATCGAGAACTGTAAAGATGGGTTCTTGCTTTGGTAAACACGCCTTGGAGCAATGAAGAAAATACTAAAATAAAAATAGTACCAAGAAACACCGGACCATCAAGACGAGATACCCGGCGGTGAGAAATTGGAAGGGGTGAGTAATTCTCTTACCTGTGACGTAAGCACCAATTGAAGATGAAATAGGTACAATAAAAGACTGTCAGCCACACATAACATGGCTCAAGAAACGGGCATTATTTGCTTATGAATCTTCTCGTAATATGATTGGATTTTGCTGTTTGAATTTTGGATGAATACCAGTTAAAAACGCATTAATGAAGGAATTTATTACTTAATATGATGAATATAACAGTTTTAAAAATTGTTAAATACAATGGGAATCAGGTTTCGTGCAGAATTATCGTCATTTTGTCTTGCGTGGAGATGATGCTATAGGTTTTAACAAGCCCCAACTTCAGTGGTTATTAGTGCCCAGTGATATGTTTATGTGTACGCACATAGTCTGCAGAAATTATTAACTAAAGGGCAGATAGAGAGATTGTTGTATCGTTTTCTCTGAGGTTACTGCGATCGTAGCGTATGATGAGCAATCATCAGAGTGGCTAAATATTATTAAGAGATAGCTATTTTCAGTGTGTTGCTATAGGAGTGTAGCCCATGGTCTCAGAATCTAGAAGGGGACACCAATCCAAACATTTGTATTTTACAATCTGACTACCATACATACTGATATAATATTTTCCCACCTGAAATAAGGATTTAAGAAATGGACGATGGCTGCGTTCAAACATATTTTCAATTTCATCTAAAAATTCATGGATATAGTATTCACGTGGAACTAACCGTGTTACTGTTCCGTCTTTATCTTCAGGTGAAGAGTGAACAAGACGCGAAACCTGAAGTGTAGAGCTTGCCAAAAACGCGTTGTTGACGGACTGACATGGCAACGGCGGGCGTTGTTACGTCGTTGCCTAGCAGCAATCTCAGTCTTCATTAGCACTCCACAGAGCTCAAATAGCGGAACGCTGACGACGAGCAGCGTCGATAATATAGCATCACTGAGTTCTAACAGCAATCAATGGATGCGGATGCATTTGGGCGAATAGACGTGAGAACAACTGACAATACACATGAATCGAGGGGCAACCGCAAGTGTATCTTCATTGACGTAGCTGCGTATGGGTTTCCGCAACATGCAGTTGGCTTATGCACCAATGCTGACGGCTGTTTGGTGACGAAGAAAGCTTGATTTTACACCAAGTACTACAACTGAACATACACGGAGTGGCGACAGATGACTTTTCCGATGAAATGTGTTTTACGCGCCATCGGAGAGTTTGACGTTGGTGTACCTGGTGCGGAACGTCAGAAAACCAAACCCTGCAACAGTTTTCGTAAGTGTTCAGCTGGAGGAGGCAGCGTCATGTCCATCCCCACATGAGGATTGTTTATCCTCAGCACGATGGACTCTTCCAGCAGGGCAATACAGCTTGCAGTGTGCGTGCGCGCTTTCAAGAGCATCACAACGAAAGTACCGTAATCCACAAACTCACCGGACCCAATCGAGAATCTTTGGCTGGATGATCTGTATCCTCAACCATTCAACCTAGGGCAGCTGGATACGGAACTGGAGTCAGCATGGCTGTGAGTACTCTATATAACCTTAGTGACTCACTTTCTGCCCGTTCGCAGCAGTCCACTCTGCAAAATGTGGTTATACTGGCAACTGAGAGGTATCTAGTCACATTAATATGACCTTACTGTGTACATTATATCCTGTGTACCTTACATCGTATTTCGATCATACTGACGGGTTAGGCAACATACGTTCCCAGTAATTTTATACGGTGATTTTCTAAAGATTCTAATGTAAAAGTAAATTTAATGCCGCTCCACGTCAATACGTCGGAACCTGCAAATATTGTCCAATCGGAATGAAATTTGGTACACACTTTCCTTAGGCGATAATATTTGATTTAAAGTGTATAACGTAAGCTTCGAATATGTAGAAATGAAGAAAAATCACTCGAAATGGGGGTAGATTCATACATGTTATTACGCAAGAAACACACGTTAATAGCTGTTAACATTTATTCCACGTGATTCTAAGTCTTCAATATTGAATAAAAACTGCTTTACACATGCAAATTGAAGATACGTAATAAGTATAAAATCATGTAACATATACAATTTCTGTGTGCGGGCTGACACATTGTTTTTCAGTACTAAGATATGATGCATCGCAGCCTATCTTACATGGAAAAACATGGCGTCTACAATAACGAATGTTTGATACAGAGCATTTAAGTTGGTTTAATTTTTTGCTAATAGCAGTTGTGGTTAGGTTGAAATGCAGCCTGGACCAAGAATTAAGAGTAAGAAACACACATAATAAATACCGACATGTAATAACGTGTATTTCTTGCGTAATAACATGTGTGCATCTACCCACATTTGAAGTGATTATACCTTACTTCCACTCATTCCAAGCTTACGTTATACACTTTTAATCAAATACCAACGCCTAAGGAATGTGTATACCAAATTTCAGACCGATAGGACAATTTTTGTAGGTTCCGACGAATTGATGTGTTACCACCATTCCCTTTCATTAAGCTACGTTCGTCAAAGCATTTAAACTTACTTTCACTTTTAAATTTACATGCATACGCATCATCAATAAAGTCTCTGATAAAATATATTACACAATTACACTTCAAACGCCGATGGTTTACGCATTCGGGAGGACGGCGGTTCGAATCCCCGTCCGGGCATCCAGATTTGGGTTTTCCATGGTTTCCCCAAAATCACTCCAGGCAAATGCCGGGATGCTTCCTTCAAAAGGCCATGGCCGAATTCCTTCCCATTCCTTGCCCCCATCCTTGCCCCCCATCCTTTCCCGTCTCTAAAGACCTCGATGTTAAAAAGAGACGTAAAGCAGTTACAAAAAAACAAAACAAAAAAAAAAAAAAGATGGTTTAATTGCTCGTACCCATCTAGCCCATTACTTTAAATATTTTTAAATAGTAAAGTATGACCTGAATCCAAATTACAGCTGTTAAGTAACAAAAACCTGATTTTTTCATCCAAATATTCTGATTCAGATTAAAACACTAATGAAAAAATCATTTACTGTCACTTTTCTCCATTACTACATCGCTTAGGAGATATTTACTTAAACAGCATATCAGTTCATACTTTACTGTGAAACTGAGTACTAATTATTTGGCATTCACCACAAAGGCAAAGTTAGAAACTCATTACCCAATTCACAACTTTCATTTCACACGTGAGAAGGGATTGAGCTGGAATAAAAACTAGAGGAAATAGTTAAAACCAATCCACTGTTGTCGGAGTAGTATGAAATTTGTTGCGACAATTTTAGCCCATTGTTTTTCATTTTAAAGATGCCAGACTCTTATTTCATTTCTTGTTCACACCCAGTCGTTCACAGTCGGGCATTCTGAACTTTAAGTAAAGAGCTTGACGTAGTCACAGATGTAACATCAAAGAGTACAAAAAAGCGGAGAGTTAGTAATTATGATTCAAACATTTACAGACGGTGAGCAATTTTTTTTTCTACCAGAGAAGCCTTCTGTAGGGCCTAAAGAGAGAAGGGCAGTCTCAGAGACATATACACACGTTCTGAAGTCGGCAAACAAAAATGCAGACAAGAGGCAGACGAGCGGGCGGTTGTAAGAAACAAAAATAAGCTATGACGCAGGGGGAAACAAACAGGGAATCCGAAAGACAATCAGTAACATACGTGGAAGTTGGTAGGCAGTCAGAGAAACTCTCACATTCATGGAGAGGCAGGCAATAGCGAAGCAGCTAGACACACTAATGCTGACGCCGATACAGATGCAGAAGTCTTTACTCCTCGCCAATATCAAGGTCATTAAAGAGGAACAAGTTTGCGACAAGGAGTGGTAAGAAATTCAGTCATGGTCTTTTGAAAAAAACCATTCCGGCATTTCCCTAGAGTGCTTTAGGGAAGTCAGTGAAAATTTAAATCTGGCTGGCTGGATGAGGATTTGAACTCACGTCCTCTCCAATTTCAAGCCTAAACGTTACCACTCACCCACCACGCTCAGTTGTTGTTGTTGCTGTTGTTTTAGGGCGCGTCGACATCTGGGTCATTAGCGCCCTACCACGCTCGGTAAATCACATCTCAACAAACAGTGTATATCTTAAAAAACTTTTGTTCGGTACCGACACATCAACTGTTGTATGTCCGTTATTGCAGACGTAAACCTACGATTCTTTTGAGACAGCTCAGTAATTAATAAATGTCTTGATTATTTATTGTGAAAACGCTGCATGTCTTTGGTAAAATTTCAAATAGTTACTGCTCTTCATCTTTTGGACAGGTTCGTGAAGCTAACGAACAAGTCAATCATGCAGGTAATTATTTTTTTATGACTTGAGATAAGTTGAGAATGCATCTGTCGTTACGATTTTTGTATCACGTTCAGATGAAATAAGTTATGTGGAATAAAGCTGTAACCATTTGGAATTTTTGTTATAAGGGTTAAATCACCATTAGCAACTTTTAAATGCTTATAGAAGTTAAATCGCATACCTGTATTTACCGGATAGTCTATTCAACGATATAAAAATAATTAATCCAGCTGCACTTCTCCCGTAGCCTTGGTTACCGAATCATAAGGCCGGGCGCACATTGACGCGCAGTCGACGCAGCGCAGCGCAGCACAGTTTCTGTGTCTCTATGTTTTGGGGCGGAACAGCGCGTATTGAGACGCAGAGCAGGGCAGCGCAGTACTGCGCCACGTTGTGATCACGACACAGAAACTGTGCCACGCAGCTCACTCGTGCCAATTTACAACGTAACACTTCTTGCGTTATTTATAATCTTGCTTTACTTATAATCATTTTCAACTATGGAATAAGAAAAATTGATTAATCTGGTGCGTAACAAACCTGCGATTCACAATATCAGTCATAAAAAAAACATAAAAATTACAATCAAATAAGAGATTTGGACAATGAGCCCAACAAGTGGCGAGTAAATTTAGCATTCATCTATCATACAACTGTCCACTTTCAATTTTCACTTTTCTTTTCTTTTTTTGAATTCATTTTTAATAAATCTTCGAAAAAGATTGATATATATAGGCTATTATCACATTTGTTTTCTTATTATTTGTACTACATCATTCAAGTCCTCGAGAAACACTTAATTTGTTGACACAGCTTTTTTAGTTTCAAGTGTTTATGTTCTGTTATATAGTTTTCTTAAAAATATAATATGAAATAAAAGATCTTATAAATGTCATGTACCGTCAAACGCTAAATAATTAAATAAATAACCACGAAAATACAGCGAAATTTTCTTCAGTTCTAATAGATATTTGAGCTTTGTCGAGAAAATAACAGGTTACATTATGCCGTATATCTCCGCTCGAGTCTTGCGGAAATTATCTTTTGAGAATTCTCTTGTAACTGCAAAAGCCAGATGAGAGTTTCTTCTTTTCATATACTCACTTTTGCATAGTTTCATCTAACTCAGCTTCTGTTAGAGTAATAACAATTTTCCAAGCTCGGCATCCCAATCTGATTCAGAAATCAAAAATCGAGTTTTTGTATCGATATGTTTTTGGTTACGCTTTATTGTCGGTTTTTCGCACAACACAATGCTTTGTAAACTGCCGCACGAAACTGCGCTCTAATATGCGCGAGTAACTGTCAGTCTGTGCTGCCCTGCCCTGCTCTGAGTTGCCCCTACTGCGCCACTCCCTATACCGAGCATGGTGGGTGAACGGTTAACGCTCGGTCCTGGCAGTTTTGCATTACCAGTGCTGCCATCATCATTTCTGCACTCGACCTTACGCTTCGTCTACGTTGAAGTTATTAGAGGCGGGAAAGTACTGGAGGCAAAGAAAGGGAAGAAATGCGGCCGTGGCCTTTTGAAGGAATTATTTCGCCATTTACTTGCAGTGATTTGGCGAAACCATGGAAACCCCAAATCTGGAAATCGCTTTCCCCCGAATGTGAGGTCAGAGCGTTACCACTACGCATCAGACTCGGTCACCCAAACATCAATTTTCCGAGGTTTTCCGAAATCACCAAATTCCATACCATTTATTTCCCTCAACCCACATTCGATTTTAATAATATCGACGTCGACGACCAGTAAAGCCTTAACTAAGAAATTGTGCTCCTTGATTTAAAGTCGTTCAGAGCGTGTTGGGTGAGCGGTAACGCTCTGCCCTCTCATTCGGGAAGTAAGCGGTTCTAATTCCCGGCCGGGCATCCAGATTTGGGTTTCTATTGTTTCACAAATCACTTCAGGCGAATGCGGGATGCTTCCCTCAAAAATGGTCGTGGACGAATTCCTTCCTGTTCCTTTTCCCCAGCCCTTTTCCTCCTCTCGAGGTAAAAAATATAATGGTACAATCTTTATATATAAAGATGAATGTATGTTTGTTTGTTTGTTCTTCATACAAATCCACAGTTTTCATCCGATATCGATTAAACTTTGCACACTTATCCTTTGAAACAAGGAGAAAAATACTGTCTACATTTGGTTGAAAAATTATCTGTATAAATAACACATGTTGTCTCATAACTTCGAAATACGGCGATAAACAGACACGTTGGATATGGTCGTGTCCCTACCGTGTTTCCCTATGGTGGAATGGCAGCTTAGTGGTTAAAGCGCTTGCTTACGAACGTCGTGGTCTCCGGTTCAAATCTCCGTGGAGGCTAAGATTTTTGAAAATTGTTTTTCATCGTAAGAGTCAGGCCTGGGCAGTAGGTTATTCGGATTGAATGTTAAACTGTAGATATTATAAAGTTAGGGGTGCAATGCGAGGAAAATCGTAGGTAGTCTTGCAATGTTGTAGGTGTCCACTTTTTTACGTTATAATGATCCCTCAGGTGGTGTTCGCAGTCAATGTGTGAGTGTGAAGCACAGTAATTCTTCATACAAATCCACAGTTTTAATCTGATCTTGATGAAACTTTGCACACGTATCCTTTGAAACAAGGAGAAAAATACTGTCTACATTTGGTTGAAAAATTATCTGTATAAATAACACATGTTGTCTCATAACTTCGAAATACGGCGACTAAACAGACACGTTGGATATGGTCGTGTCCCTACCGTGTTTCCCTATGGTGGAATGGCAGCTTAGTGGTTCGCAGTTTCGCATCGAGCCGCCGTCGCGTGCGGTTGCTCGATACTTTCCTCAAGCGAGGTTCAGTGAGTGTATCAGTGAAAACTTAGCTTGTGGTTTACGATAGTGAAATGGAATCGACGATACGGAAGAATACACTGAAATTTGCGTTCGACGCGAAGGAGACAAGACCACGTGCATATGACTTCCATGAATGGCTGTATGAAAAATTCGACTTGACAGACGCAGATGTATACGGAATCCAAATGGACTTCTTGACTTATGCAGTATACGTTAAAATGACAAATGACAACTTGTGCAATACTATCGTAGAGAAAACTGGAGGGAAAGCCGACTACCAGAACCCAGATGGAACCGTAAGTACCGTATATATAAGCCACGCAGGGCTGGGGCTACGATCAGTAAGAGTTTTTAATGTACCATTTGAAATTAGTAATGCTAGTGTAACGGCAGCAATCCGAAACTATGGTGAAATAATAACGGCGACCGACGAAAAATGGAGCCCTAAGTTCAGATTCCAAGCAAACAACGGCATACGGGTGTGTGAAAATTGATTTAAAAAACAATATACCTTCCTATATAATGATACAGGTTTCAAAGCATTAATAATATATGAGGGACAACCGCGCACATGCTCTGTTTGCAATGAGCCAGGACATCTAAGATCTGAGTGTACTAAACGCCGACCATTACAACTTCCAAGAGTAAAATTGTCAACATCAGAAACTATAACAGCAAATGCTACAATCGCGGAAGCGAGTAAGGAAAGTAGAACACAGCGTCTTATGCAGAAGCCACGGCACAAGTCAACAGTGTAAACATAGGCCACACTGTAACATCAGCATGTGAGCCACACAAGAAACGGTGGAAAACACGGAAAACATGGAGATCGATGTAGAGGACAACTCGGAACAGCTCGGCGGTAAACAGGAAACACAAGCCGAAAAATCTGGACAGAAGAAGAAGAAAACGAAGAACAAGAACCGGAACAGAAATTACATGAAAAAGAAATAGAAGAAGAGAGTATCCCAGAACATGTCATACACATAGAAACATTTACAAATAAAACAACTCACCAGGCAGAAGAAGATTCCGAAACAAAACAACGGATTGAAATGCACAGCTCAACGATCAATAACAAAGCCGAGAAAGAAATAAGCGAGAAGAGAATAACAAGACAATCTAGCAGAAGTGCAAATAAGGATGGTGCCAATACCGCAAGTCAATACATAGCAAAAAAACGCCGAGCTCTCAGTGAACGACTCGAAAACAACGGCAAACCAGTAAAAAGAATAGCAGAGAAAGTAGAACGAACAACAAATAACGCCAAATCAAGACAAGAAGAAGAAGAAGAAGAAACAACCAAAGTGAGAATTGAAGGACAAGACACACCAAAATACGTAAACGATCAGAAGATAAGAGAAGATAAACCAAAACTCCTCAGTAAAGACAGCTGGTACGAGGAAGTAATGGAGGGATCTGATGAGACGTAAAATAACCAATGACAAGCAATCAAAGTTATAGCATTGCAACTATAAATATGAACAGAGTAATTACGCCATTCAAAATAAAATGCCTAGCGGATTATATTAAACAAAACAGTATTGACATCGCAATGTTACAAGAAGTGACTTTTACGGAACTAAACATCCCTGGATACGATGGAATAATCAACTACTCCAAAGAAACCAACACGGGAACGGCCCTCGTGATTAGAGAGGGAATTGAGACGGTTAGTACAGAAACATTAACAAACGGCAGGGCCATTGCAACTACAATAAATAACACGCGAATAATCAATGTTTACGCCCCCTCTGGCAATAATAATCGAGCCCAAAGAGCACACTTCTACAAAACAGAGCTACCCTATCTCCTGCGAAATACCACAGGTGCAATAATAATGGGAGGTGACTTTAATTGTGTACTAAGCCAAAAAGATCAAACCCCAAATTTCAATGGGTGCAGGGAGCTGACTAACCTCATTCGAGGGATGGACTTTCACGACGCTTGGGAATGCATTCACGGAAATGCCAAAGCCTACACATATGTCTCAAACAACTCGGCAAGCCGACTCGACAGGATCTACGTAACGGAGACTCTCCGAACCAAAACAACCAGTGCAAACATTTTTCCTCTAAGCTTTTCAGATCACAACAGTATGCAATGTACTGTCAACATGCAGAGGCAGCCAGTTAGCAGAGGCAAAGGATTCTGGAAATGTAACATCTCTATGCTTGAAGACCCGGCGCTAGACGAAGAAATCAAAAGTGTCTGGGACGAATGTCTAAAAAACTGTAAAAAATATAAAAGCACACTATCTTGGTGGGTTGAACATGTGAAACCGAAACTAAAACGAACCTTAATCTCCTGGGGGACACAAAAGAACTATTGGATGAAGGGCACAATTGAGTATTATTACAGATGCATCAAGGAATTATACCAAGAGCCCACCATAACTGTCGATACTAATATAAAAATAAAAAAATACAAAGCCAAGATCCTATCATTACAAAATATGCAAGCAAACAAACTTCTGACAACTTCAAAACCGACTGACGTCGCAACCAAAGAAACGGCAGCCTTGTACCACCTTATAAGGAGCACAAAAAGGAGTAAAAAAACTTTAATAACCAATATAATTAAAGAAAATGGTGAAAACATCAAGGACGGAAGAGATATAATTAAAGAAATTACCACGCATTATAAAAATATTTTTAAGTCAACTCCAACTAGTACGGCGGCAATCTCCGATTTAATATCCAACTCAAGTAACACAGCAAGTGTGGAAGAATCAGCAACTCTAACAAGAATTTTTGACCAGGATGAAATTCATACATCGATAAACAAAGCAGCAAGAGGGAAATCCCCAGGACCGGATGGGTTACCCATAGAATTTTATATTCATTACTGGCCCATGCTAAGAAATAAGTTAACAGAGATTCTAAACGACTTATGGACAGAGGATAATCTTCCCACCGCCTTCACAGAGGGCATCATAGTGCTAGTACCCAAAGGCAACCAGATCAAAAAAATCAATGAAATACGACCAATAACTTTGTTAAATTCAGACTTTAAAATACTAACGAGAATCCTCAAAACTAGACTGGAACCCCTCATGGAGAAAATCTTAGGACCTCATCAAACCAGTGCTATTCCCGGACGTAGCATCTTAAATACTGTGTGCGAATACCGTGATATTATCAGCATAAACGCAGAAAAACAAACGCCATCAGCTCTACTATTCCTCGATTTTGAAAAAGCTTTTGACCGAATTGAACATAATTACCTCTTAAAAATCATGGAACATAAAGGATTTGGCTCCCCATTCGTGGAAGTAATAAAGAAAATAATTACAAACACACATTCAAAACTTCTTATAAACGGACACCTGTCAGCGCCCGTCAAGATAGAAAGATCGATAAGACAAGGATGCCCGCTATCAATGATCCTGTACGCACTGGCAACGGAACCCCTGCTTGAGAAATGTCACCAAAATTTAACAGGCATTAATCTAAACGGATACAAATTTACATGCAGAGGATACGCAGACGACATTTGTATAGCCGAAACTTCAGCGGAGGACATCCAAAAAACGTGGGAAATAATCACAACGTTCACGGAAGCAACAGGCGCAAAACTTAACCCAAAGAAAACTGCACTGCTCCAAATAAGTGGAGCAGAGATCCCACCTCCAACAGACATCTGGTACGAGCAAGTAGAAGAACATAAGACATTAGGCATTGTTTTTCAAAAGAACATTATGAAAACAATAACTAAAAACTGGCTCATAACACTACCAAAAATTAGGGCTGTTATAAACATGCACTGTGATAGAGATCTGGATGCAATACAGAAGGCTAAAATCGTACAAGTATCTTTATTGAGTAAAATGGTCTACATCGCCCAAGTACTGCCGATACCCGACACAATTGCAGATCGGATACAGAATCTGCTCGGGTGGTTCGCAAGCAGGGGTAAGATCTTCAAAACAGCGTTCAAAACAATGACTCTACCCCTAGGAAAAGGAGGCATAGGAATGATAAGCGTACGCGAAAGATGCTGCGCATTATTCCTCAAAAGAACCATAACGACAGCGGAAAATGACCCAAACGGCCCAACAAATAACTTGATTAAAGAAACAAAACCAGTCACTGAGGAAATACCTTTCAACATGGCCGCGATAAAGTTCAACTTACCACATATGAGAAAATTTCACCTAGAAACAACTTATGCAAAAACCAAAGGATGCACCCTGTACAACAAGACAACAAAAGAAATCTACAAAATAATCAACACATCTAACCACAGAAATAAAATCGAAATTAAAAATCCACAATACAACTGGAGCAACATCTGGAAAAATATAACGAATAAAACTCTAAACACTAAAACACAATCCTTGTGGTATGACGTCGTAAATGAAAAAATCTCAACCAACAGAAGACTTTACGAAATACATCTATCCCCGAATGACAGAGATGCAGAAATTGCGGGAAATACTGACACCCTGATACACAGAATAACGTGTAACCAAAACCAGAAAATATGGAATTGGGCAAGAAGAAGAATAGCCTTCCTTGACAGAACATCACCTTTAACCGTGAGCATCCAGGAAATACTGAAAACCTGAGAAAAAGAGATATCCTGAAACGAAACACAACACGGTACAATGGATACTAGGCAATACCCTAACTTATATGCTACAAACGGAAAAGAGTACTTACGACGAATATATAGCATATATGAATACTATATATTACGAAATTATCCAAACTCAAAATTATAAAAAAGACTTCGCACGGATGCTCGATATAATAATGACAGAATCATTCCAATGATCACAATTTTAACCAAATAAAACTGTTTATAAACCCCGCCTAGACCCAAAGAGAGACTTTTTGAATCAAAGGCACGAGGGGAACCTAACTGTACCAAATATTCAAATCATAAAGAACCTCAAAAAACAAAACATCCAACTGATGGAAAATACCACTAATAAATACAAATCAGGAAAAAAAAAAAAAAAAAAGTGGTTTAAAGCGCTTGCTTACGAACGTCGTGGTCTCCGGTTCAAATCTCCTTGGAGGCTAAGATTTTTAAAAATTGTTTTTCATCGTAAGAGTCAGGCTTGGGCAGTAGGTTATTCGGATTGAATGTTAAACTGTAGATATTAGAAATTTAGGGTGCAATGCGAGGAAAATCGTAGGTAGTCTTGCAATGTTGTAGGTGTACACTTTTTTACGTTATAATGATCCCTCAGGTGTTGTTCGCAGTCAGTGTGTGTGTGTGTGAACCACAGTACTATTATTATAAATACGGAAGTAAGTCTCTGTCTTTTGTTACGTTTTGACGACTAAATGGCTATATCGTTGTGATGGAATTTTATAGGAAAGCTGTATGAAGGGCACAGGATATCTTTCTCCATTATGATTAACAGTTGTAGTCACGAAATTTTGAAATCTTATCGAATAGTGACAGAAATATGTTGGAAATTGATTCTCTTCAAGAGGCAGGTTCGACGGTAGAATGATATAGTGATAGCTTTCCTGTCATATTATGCCGACTCGATATTGTTTGGGACCAATCCTTCGTTAGCAACTTACTATATTTAATCCTAGCAAAAAAATTCTTAATCCATGCGTACGAAGTCGCGGGTACGAGCTAGTCTAATTATAAAGTAGTTCGCCTAAACTATTTTCTTCCACTTACAGAAGAATTACCTGAATGGAGATTCACTAATAGCAAGCTGGCTTTGCTTTGTATGGCTAATGAATCGGATATTACTCTGTATTGGTCCTATCCCTCTTCGCTAGGACGAATGTTATATCCTAACAGTGCTACTTCCTTGAATAATTTGACAGCTTTGTGTAAAGGACGGAGAAGACATTCACATACAAACACCAATGCCCGCGGTCGGACTCGAATCGGTGACCTTCGGCACGCGGAGCTGGTACTCTAGCCCCTACGCTGCCGAGTCCTGCTGAATAAGTTGTGTTAGAAGGTTTTTGTTAAATTTGTCATTCACGGTGTAACAAGTCAACGTTCGGGGAACTCTCGAGCTTTTCGACTGTAACGTTATGATGAATAACTGATAAATCATTTTAACAACATTCATTCCATAAAAGGTTTTGAATTTATCTGTGAAACGTAGCCATGAGAGTACTGTCATATCTATGTTTCTTAATTTATTACCTTCATTTATTTATCTAATACCGCGTTTTCAAAGACAACATTTTAACTAAATTCATAGCAAAAGTGATTCGTTTTTACATACCACATTTACTAGTGTATCATTTATAAGGAGTTCGGGTGTCTTAATTTTTCTAGTATTTTTAAACCTTTAACTTTCAGAAAAAACTACATTTAACAATTTTCGCAGCCATACCACAAAACAGAAGTTGCCATTGTGTTGTAGAATTTTAGTTAGTGTATTTTTAAGTACCCTATGTGTGCCTGTAATTTAAGTTGTAAACTTTTCAAAAGATTGGGCGTGTTTGATCATGATGCAAATCTCATGAAGCATTTAAGTAATAATCTTTGTAATAACTTAAATCGCAACCGAGACAGTTGTATAACATTTCCAAATTTTAAGTTTTGGAATTTCACTAATAGCAAAGTGGCTAATGAATCGGATATACTGATGCTGTTCTCTCTGGAAGTAATCTTAATTTTCGTAAATAATGATTTAATTTTAATAAATAAATTACGCCAAAGCAATTGACTTTTTTGTGTTTATTTGTCTCCCGTACGCGTTTCACTTCTTTTGCAGAAGCATCTTCAGCGGGTTTTTTCTATTAATTATGTAAAAAGTTGTAATCAGGTTATGTTTGTGGTTTGTACAGTGGAATGAATTATTATCTAACTTATAATCTACTTACATTTTGTGGTCTATTGTATTTCTTTCAGCTCCATTCTCAGCATCAGTGCTTTTGCATTAACGGTGGGAAGTGTCTTCATGTTTGAGATTCACAACACTACACTTTTGCACTGCACTATGTGTTTGTTATTACTTGCAAATGGCCGTTCTGTTTTCTTTACTAAGCATGGAGTTTTTGTAGTTATGCGGTGCTGTTTTGTTTTTTCAGTCTTCTATTGTTTGGCGGTTTTTTCAAATATAAATGATTTCAGTAGTTGTTGTTTTTTTGCGTGTCCATATTTACTGTTGTTTTTCTGTGTCGATGTTTCTATTTTATTTTAGCTTCAGTGTTTTGTATAGTGTTGGGTGTGTGAGGTTTGTATATTCATTTATTATTCGTTTTCCTTCTGTTAGTGCTTTTTGTATGTGGTAGTTTTCTTGGAATGTTAGTATTTGTGGTTTGTTGTTGTTTATGGTGAGTATTTGCATGTCTGAGTCAATATTTGTTGGGTGGTGGTTGTGTTCTTGTATGTGTTCTGCAAATGTTGAATGGTTGTTATATTTTAGAGCTCTTATATGTTCCTTGTACCTTGTTTCGAATTTTCTATTTATTAATATTATCAGCAATTAAGGAAAATGATCCACAACATCCAGATATTAATGATTTAATTATCAGCAAATATTTGTTTGAATTAAAATAATAATAATTCCGTGTGGTCGTAATTACCTGGAGATAGGGTCATTCCGCCCCTATCGTAGCTGCCTTAACCTAACCCCACAATCCTGCCGGGTACAGTGAACCTACAGTTTAACGTGGAATCCGAACCACGGAAGCGTTATGGTGTTCTTCACTTTACACAGTAAGCTGTGGCAGAGGTGATGGTCGGGTTAAGCTCATTTGAAAATAACCGCCGAGACAGGGATTCAAACCTGGAACCTTCCGATCTCCAGTCAGACGCTTAACCACTGAGCCACCAGACCGCTTGTTTCAATTTAAAATCTGGTTCAGTGTTCCACTCGCTTGGAATATTATATTTGTATTTTTGTTCAGATTTTTAATCACTTCTATTAGATGACTCAGATGACATTGTTTATAGTGCTAATCCTGAAGCTAAAACTACAAGGTGTGTGAATTAATTTTAAGGGTTTTTTCTGTAAATTAAAGGTTTTATTACAACTGAATACATCATTATGTTTCAAAATATTGTCCATTGCTAGCCACTACTTTCTCCCATCTTTCTGGTAGCATACGGATTCCGCGTCGAAAGAACAACTCATCTTTTGATGCAATCCACGAATCAATCCAATTTTTCGTATATTCGTAAGTTTGGAAGCGCTGCGTAGCCAGGCTGTGTTCCATGGATCTGAACAGGTAGTAATCCGATGGAGGAATATCTGGTGAATATGGCGGGTGGGGTAAAACATCCCATTTCAACGTTTCCAAATATTTTTTCACTACACAAGCAACATGTGGTCGAGCGTTGTCATGAAGAAGAATCACTTTATCATGTCTTTGCTCGAATTGCGGACGTTTTTCTTTTAAAGCACGGCTCAAACGCATCAGTTGTGTTCTGTAGCGTTCACCAGTTATTGTTTCATTCGGTTGAAGCAGTTCGTAATACACAACACTGAGCTGGTCCCACCAAATACAGAGCATAAGTTTTACACCATGAATATTAGGATTAGGATTAGGATTATCATACCGTATTCATTTCTCATCGCCAGTGACGATCCGATGCAAAAATCCATTCCTGGTTTGGGGCTGAAGCAATTGTTCACAGGTGAATAATCGGCGTTCAATGTCTCTCGCCTTCAGTTCGTATGGCACCCAATTTCCTTGCTTTTGAATCATACCGAGAGCCTTTAAACGTTTAGAAACGGTTGTGCGATCAACATTCAACGATTCAGCAAGTTCATCTTGCGTTTGACATGAATCTTGGTCGAGTAATTCTTCCAATTCCGTATCTTCGAACTTTTTCGGTTGACCTGTCAACTGTATCGAAAACACCACTTTTAAAACGTCGAAACCAATACTCTCACGTTTTTATCGACGGAGAATGTTCGCCATAAGTCTCCAATAGCACTCGATGACTTTTCTTCGAATTGAACAGGAACAATAACACTTCCCGCAAATGGTGTTTTGTTGGCTCGTACTTCGACATTTTCAGACCTGCAAACAAATGTGCTGTTTACACATCAGCCCAAAGTCACATAATAAACAGTAAAGCCTATTCAAAGAGCTTACACGAGAATATAGTTACACACGAGATTGATGCGATATAGCACAAGTGGCGCCATCTATTGAAAATCCCTCAAAATTAATTCACACACCTTGTATTATCAGGTACACATTTTTAATTTTTAACGAATGGTACTATTACCTACGTACGTATAATAGATTCTCAGAGTTATTATTTAAATCTTATGATTTTTTACAGCTCCGTATCTATGGACAGATTTTTTGAAAATATTAAATGTCTTTTACAGTCATTCCTACCTAAACACATCAGCACTTTCAAGGACAGGCGCGCGTGATATTTTTCGCTATTCCGTAATTTCTCCCTTCTACTCAGATCCTTATGATGCCAAACACAGGTGTCACCAGCGTGTTTCTCCTCTCTTGACAGATATTTCTCGTTCATAATGCGTTCTACACATGCATAAGCTCCTTTTAAAAACCCACAAACTAGTGTTACTTATACACAGCGCACATTACACCGAGCGTGTTCTGGCAACGGAGTTGTCTGTCTCTTGGCAGGTTGCTGTTGACCGGAGGCAGTCCTTCATCTCATCGACTGACAGTTATCGAGTTGACCTCGCAGTTTGACCCCTCAGCTGGTCCATTTCCCAAAGCGAGCGAGGAAACAATCGCCCGCGGAAATATACCTTTTAATATAAAGGCGTCAGTTATTCATTACGAAAAAAGATGTTGTAAACGAAATTAAAAAACGAATTAAGTGAAATTTTATTAGTATATTCGTAGTTCTGTAATCCCGAACTGATTGTCCTGTGGGTTTACAGCAAGTATTTTTAAAGTCTAAATGTTTTATTTCAGAAATTTTTAGTTGTATTTTGAAATCGTGTCAAAAAGACACGGGGGGGGGGGGGGGGGGGTTGTTTGCTGGTGTCTACAATCGCTCTTCGAAGGATAACGTGCGACGTAGGCTCCCAGGATCATTTCGGTGAGAACTTGGAGACAACTCACTGGGGAAAATATCGGCCGAAGTGTGGCACAAACAGAAAACATCCGATTTCGAAATTTTGAAAGAAAATATGGATGCGTACATTCTTGAATCATTCACGAAGATTTCATCTTCCCAGGTGGCCCCGAAAAAGGAGACGCTCTTTATCTTGTCATTTGTACATAAACATAGAGGCGAGAATATCATTTAGATTTTTTCCCTATCATCTAGTTATTAAGTATATTACAATTTGATGTGATATAAAATTTCTTGTACATGAATGTTTTGCTTTGTAGGATCATATATAGTAGATTTTAATTAATTTCTGGTAGTTTTCTGCATCTTTTCACTTCGATAAGTCGAACAACAATTGTAAAGTTCGCATGAAATTTCCAATTTACGTTTGTATTTATAAGTTTTTTTTAATAATTTGATTGTGATTGAGCATATATGTTCGGTAGCAATTTCTCTATTCACCTACGTCCGCATTTAACAAATCAACTTAAATTCTTTCAGTGCAAATTCCTCACATACCATATTTCGCCATTTTCGAAACTGCCTTCTTTTCGGTGTTTCATCTTTCATAGGTAATTTACTCCCGTTCAAGAAACCCTTACCTGCAAGAGACAATTTTCCCTCTTCCTTGCTTATGACATAGAGCTTAGTTTGTGGGGATGTTCATCTTTTTCCTTCCATTTAATACATCTAATCCTCCTTCCATTTATTACACCCTAATCCTCCTTCCATTTTCCACCCAGGCGTCATCGCCAATAAACGCCTTACACCCCCTCTCTTCACCCGCCCGTCTGTCTTCCAATTACTCCCACGAAACTCCTTTATGATATCAGTTAGTGGTTATGTGTGCGGTAATTTCCTACGGAGTTTGCTTTTGGTGTTATATCGCTTCTATTGTTCCATATATTCTACGAATAGCATAATATAAGTGATGCGTCAAGCTGAGCGACAAGTTCAAAACACGTCGCAACCTGAAAAGCCGACCCCAATATCGAGATAAGTGCAAGGAAGTGATCAACACTAACAAATTTAACAGTGGGTTACAGGACCGCATTTAAGCACAGGCTCAGAGGCTGTAGCCTAGAAAAGAGGGGGCCCGCACCACAAAGAGGGGGCTCGCACCACAAAGAGGGGGCCCGCACCACAAAGAGTGGGCCCTCACCACAAAGAGGGGGCCCTCACCACAAAGAGGGGGCCCTCACCACAAAGAGGAGACCCGCACCACAAAGAGGGGGCCCGCTCCACAAAGAGGGGGCCCGCACCACAAAGAGGGGGTCCGCACCACAAAGAGGGGGTCCTCACCACAAAGAGGGGGACCGCACCACAAAGAGGGGCCTCGCACCACAAAGAGGGGGCCCTCACCACAAAGAGGGGGCCCGCACCACAAAGAGGGGACCACACCACAAAGAGGGGGACCCGCCACAAAGAGGGGACTCGCACCACAAAGGGGGGCCCGCACCACAAAGAGGGGCCCGCACCACAAAGAGGGGGCCCGCACCACAAAGAGGGGGCCCTCACCACAAAGAGGGGGCCCTCACCACAAAGAGGGGGCCCGCACCACAAAGAGAGGGTCCTCACCACAAAGAGGGGGACCGCACCACAAAGAGGGGCCTCGCACCACAAAGAGGGGGCCCTCACCACAAAGATGGGGGCCCGCACCACAAAGAGGGGACCACACCACAAAGAGGGGGCCCGCACCACAAAGAGGAGGCTCGCACCACAAAGAGGGGGCCCGCACCTCAAAGAGGGGGCCCGCACCACAAAGAGGGGGCCCGCACCACAAAGAGGGGGCCCTCACCACAAAGGGGGGCCCTCACCACAAAGAGGGGGCCCGCACCACAAAGAGAGGGACCGCACCACAAAGAGGGGGACCGCACCACAAAGAGGGGCCTCGCACCACAAAGAGGGGGCCCTCACCACAAAGAGGGGACCCGCACCACAAAGAGAGGGACCGTACCACAAAGAGGGGGCGCGCACCTCAAAGAGGGGGCCCGCACCACAAAGAGGGGGCCCGAATCACAAAGAGGGGGCCCGCACCACAAAGATAGGGCCCGAATCACAAAGAGGAGGCACGCACCACAAGTAGTAGAGCTAAAAAAAAAAAGGTCTACTATAATTTTTTTGGGTCGAATTTCGAATTTAAGCCCTCGGTCAGAGGGGCCACTGCCGACAGAGAGCCCCGCACCACATGTAAAGCCTAGGAGTCCCCAGAGCCTAAATGCGGCCCTGGTGGGTTATGACTTTTAACATTAGTAAAACAGCAAGTATTGTAAAGTTGAGAAACAAAAAACACTCTTCAATGAAAGTAATCAATTTGATTTTACTGGACTATATTCAGTTTTTACTGTAAGTAAGTAATGCTTTTTAGTATATCTGCTAAAATTTTACAGATGTTTAATACAGTAACATTTTGAGACATTAATCGGTTCTTAGGTCAGCTGCAAAGCACGAGCTCTGAAAAATAAGTTTTGGTGTAGTCTGTAATTTATACATGTTTCTATCCTAACCTATATCTCTAGAAAAATTGCATTGTGTTTGTGAAATTATGAAGTGATTCCATTTCCAGTTTAAAATACGGATCTGGGAGGACAGGAACAGGCCACCACAAGCATGACGATGTGACTAAAGATGCTTCCTTCTGGAGGATCCCATCAACTTTCTGGCTATGGACTGCGTTAGTCCCTATTATACTTACGGACCAACGTAATCTTTCATGAAGCTAAGGTAGTTATGTGCTGCTAGCTTGCAAACTTATTTGAAACAGCAACGACTTTTTCTACACCGAGATTGGTGGGTGAGTGCAACGCTCTGTCCTCACATTCTGGAGGACACGGTTCGAATCCCCGTTCAGCCATCCAGGTTTGGGTTTTACACGATTTCCCCAAATCACTCCAGTCGAATTCGGATATTTCCTTCAAACGGCCTTAGTCGAATTCCGCCTCGTCGACGTAGCTATTATTAAAGGAGGTAGAGAATTGGGGACTAGGAACGTGCAGAAATTTGGCTATATTCTTTTGAAGAAACCATCCCGGCATCCATTACGCCTGGGGAGATATTGAGAAACTTGGAAACAGCGAAATCTGGATGTCCGGACAAGGATCCAAGCCCACGTCCGCCGGAATGTCAGGCATATGCAATGCGACAGCTGGGGCCGTCTTGGTATTCCAGGAGGTCAACTCTTGATGGCCTGGGCGGCTGACTTTGCTGCCGGTTCCAGGGGACTCTACTAGGGTTGTTGCGGATGTGATCTTTGCGGATGCGGATGCGGATGTCCAGTGGCTGACATCCGCGGATGCGGATGTTTTGCGGAAGCGGATGTTTAGCGGAAGTGGAGGTGCAATTATTATATTAGTTATTATTTAATATTTTTTGAAAATAAGCTTAAAATATACAAAAGTCTTCTCTTGATAAGAAGTAATAAATCTGCCCTTAGATTTGGAACAGAACATTTTAGAAACTACAAACTTCTTTATAGAATCAAATTAAATCCATTAGTAAGTTAAATAAACCATAATAAAATCATTGCTATGTCAATTAGAGCAATTAGAAAACTATTTATTTCTGGCAATAAATATTTAAAAAGCACAGGCAAAACTAACTGAGATAATAATGTTTACTTAGCAGAGAAGCTACACTAATCTAATAGTTAAAGCCTAAAAGTGGCAAATTATATTTAATAAACAATAATTTTGCTGCTTTGTCTCCTTCTAATCGATTCCTGAGTGGATCAAAAATTAAACTTGCTCCACTAAAAAGTTGTTCCCTTGGTACAGAACCGGGAGGAGGCGACAGATAAGCACGCACTATATGTGAAAATGCTTCAAATTTAGTGTTCATTTTCCACCACAATAGAGGATCCTTGGTTAGCGGGAGCCGATTTTCATTGTTATATTCATTTAGTAATGATTTCCATACCGAGATTTGGGTTTTCCATAGTTTCCCATACACCATTTTGTCAGTCATCTTTAATTACTAAATCCTCATAAGAAAATTCTTTCACGGAGTAAAATGGGTACTGAAGTAAAAACTCTTTATGTCTGGATTTTAGTCTGTAGGCTTTAGTAGATAAGATTTTATTTTCTGTGGTAAGACAGAGAATAAAGAAGCTTTAATGAATTTAACTCTTTTTGCTGGATCTTAATTACTGGCTTACGAAGGCGATGTTCGGACGATATTTTACAATACTCAGAACTAAAAATAGTAAAGAGATACAATTTCTTCCGTATTTACATGGCAGATTGGCAATTTTTCAACCTGTCAGATCAGTATTCGACAATTGTGTTGCTTCAAAAGCCTTAGAAACCATCAGGGCTTGACTGTACGTTTCTTCTGGCGACTCCGTCCTTCCAGGAAGGTAGAGGATTATAGACCATCCTTCCAGGAGGGCGACCCTTGAGCACAAATTTCACCTGAGCCCTTTTAGTCGGTCACCTTAGAAGGTAGCTCCACCGCAAACGCACAACAAAGCACCTCTTTATTACATACAAGTTCCGTCGCTTAGCTAACAATACCGCCCAAGTCATTGTTATTCTTATAACAGGACCGTAAAAATAGTAATAAAAGCATGGTGGTTTTAGCTGAGCGACGATATGCCGAATTAATATAAAGAGAAAACAATAGGCTATATATAAATCTCCCTACGGGCGTGGACGAATACGAGGGTTAGAACCAGAAAAAAAACACACACATCCGCTTTAAAATTTGCGGATACGGATGTCCAATTCTATGCGAAACTTTCGCACTTGCGGATGCGGATGTGGAGATCCGCTACAACCCTAGACTCTACCTTTGGAGCGCACTCCAAGAAAAATGAACAATAGTGGACCGAAGTGCGACTGTGCCAATTGGTGGTGGTAATAGTAGAATTAGTAGTAGTAGTAATGGTATTAGTAGTAGTAGTAGTAGTAGTAAGGTTAGTAGTAATATTAGGGACAAAAGCAGTAGTAGTAGATGCAGTAGTGGTGTGGTACACATTCTGTTTAATAACAGTAGATGTAATAGATATTGGAAATTGAATCAAAATTTTCTTTCATTGATTGTTTATATGTTTCATATATATATATAAAAGATACAAATATATGTAAATGTATGGAAATAAGGGCCCAGATTAAATACTAGGTGCTGAGATATATTGCATGTGGAAAATAAATAATAATAATATGCAATGCTACTCACCAACCACACTAGATTATTTTGCGTTAATTTTAAATGTTAAATGATGGTAATTTTTTACCTGACATGATTTTTGTACATTTGTTATGCCATTAAGGAGCTTTCACGTGTTCTAGATGCTTCTACGTGTTGTGCGAAGAGCAAATGTAAAGTAATGAAGATTTCTCACCTTCACCAAACAATCATTTATCTCAATTAACCTCTTGTTTATAAGGTTAATAATTTTAAGTTAATTTTGCAACTTTTAATACCAGAGAAAACGGTTTGGTTGTAATGAAAAATGTATGATGGTTACATTGGCTTCGTTAAATCTGAAACGCTTCATTTCCGCAAAGAAACTGTTTAGGGCATTATCCAAAAATCATTGTTATTCTGAAGTTTTATTTGTTTGGTGAGAGATGCCACTAGATACGTTCTTTACCACACTATGAGAACTACCCTATGTTTTCTGTTCGCGGTGTGTTGAAAAGTCCTTTGTATGGGAACGTTCAACGTGATATTCTTTCACACCGAGCGTGGTGGGTGAACGGCTAAAGTTCTGGCCTCGCATTCGGGAGGACGTGGGTTCGAATACTGATTTGGGTTTTCAATGGTTTCCCCAAATCGCTAGAGGCGAATGCCGGGATGCTTCCTTCAAAAAGGCCAAGACCGATTTCCTTCCCGTTCCTTGTCCCCAGTCCATCCCGCCTCTAATGACCTTAGACGTCGACGAGGCGTAAATCAATAAAAAAAATCTTTCAAACACGGAATTCGTCGTCCACATAGGTGTAGTCTCGTACGTTAGTTTGTCAGTTTGATACAAAGGGAACCTACGCAAAGTAATAAGTTCTGGCTGGCTGCGTGCGAGTGAAGGGAATGGTCGAATTGTATATATATATATATAAATAATTCGACGTGTGTTTCCCTATATTTCACTTTTCAGCCGCCACTACCAAGCTCAGATCACTGGTGTTTGTATGCGGTAGTAGCATGGAGTTTCCTATCGTGCACACCGTTGGCCGAATGCCAATAGCTGTGGGGGTGTGGGAGATATGATGGTTAATGGTGGTCGATTTCATATTTCGACCATAGACTTTTGTGTCCCTATACTTCTCTTTCCTGCTACAACTACATAGCGTAAACCATTGGTGTTTGTGTAGAGGATTAGCATAGAGTCTCCCATTTTTAAGTATGGTAGTTACATGTCGAAAGTATCCAGCGCAGATCACTAATGTTTGTGTGTAGTAGTAGCATCGAGTCTCCCATCGTGCACTATGGTGGTTACATGTCGGTAGCTGTCAATCAAAATTCTTTAGAAACACTAACGAAGTAGTGGGCACCAGCTGGTACATTATATACATTAACTTGGCATTTTAAATAATACACACGTTAAGATAAGAGGTTAACAGAACACATTATATACCTTAAAGTAAAAAGTTTTCCTAATACATTATACACATTGGAATAACAGAATAAAATTTTTACAGTAGTTCGTAATATGGTTAAACGTTAAGTGTTCCAGTTTAATTTGTAGCAAAAATGTGTACATGAGGGAGAAGATGTTATATTTGTTTGTAGCTGGAAGTGTTGCAAGAAAATTTTTTTTTTTATCAGTTGTAGTGTATGATTATCAGAATAACTTTTCCTATTGATTTGAATTTTGTCCTTCGATATAACAAACTGATTTCTATAATTAATTAATGCAACTGACTTTGCCCTTTCAATTAATTCAAAACAGGTTGCATATAACAATTAAATAACAGTAATTGTAATATTTTAACAAGACCTTTATTCTCTAGATTTAAAATTTTGCTATTCATTGAAACAGACATGAAAACTAAAAGCTACACATCCTTATAAGTTCATGAGATTTTCATGGCTCATGATGGCACATGATGCGTGATTGAAATTGGCCTAAAACAAAATAATAATCTGTTTATAAATACCAGAGAAAATCAAATATTTGACACTTATTACGGAAGCTTTTAATCCATCAATTATAAATTTCTACCGTGAAGATAAAGAAAAATAGATCAGCTGTGGCTACTGAAGAGGCATATTGTGCAAGATGAACTAAAGGATATTTTATTTCCGATATTACCACAGTATACATCTTCATTTCGATTTGTTCTGTGTGAATGGTAGACAGACAAATTTAATGGAATAATCTGTCACTGAATCTTTTTGGTAGTGAATATTTCTTTTTTTTTCTACCGAAATGTTTGGTGCCGGATTGCAGCCAGTTCTTACTGAGAAATTGTTAGCGAGATGCTGCAGTGAGGTTTGCCAGCCTACACCTACGATAACGAGGTCCCCCGTGGCGAGCCGTCGCCGACGACCTAAGGAATCGGATGGCGCAGGTGTCAAACATGAAGCATTATGTAGGGTCAATTGCTACCTTCTGTACTGCGCATTGCGAATGTTTGTGCGGTCAGTCAGAACTACGTACCACCAGTGAAACAGATTGTGAGGGGCGGTAGCTTGTGCGTCGAACTATTTTCTCTACTTCCTTCTTTTCGAAGTAGAGTACGTGACAGTATGTCTACACCGCCTCACGTATCTTTTTTATTTCTACTTTCTTCCTTGTACATACTTACCAGATATTTACCGTCATTTGAATTGTTTCTTGCTGGCTTTAAATATCTGGTTCAATGCGACTCCTTAATATCTGAAAAAAGTTTTACTTTAATGCCATTGAAGTTTTCATTCATTTACTTTTTGGAATAATTCATTCAGTTACCTCACATCATTAAATATACAATTTATTGTTGGAATTCATAATAACAATGTAATGCACAATAAATACTTATCGTCAGTTATTTTGATAATACATTCTTTCCTATTATCACACAATATTTTACAAACCATACATGAATTCCTTTTCATTGCTCCTGTATACATTACAGTTAACATTTACACATTACTTGTCAAATACAACTCCATTAAAAGTTTCTTCTTCGAAAATTCCTCTTTTATTTAAGTCATTGTCCGTTCTTGCTTTCATCAAAAAAACATTTCATTTTCGTCTCTTCTGTTCATATGTTTTCAAAAATGCTCCGCACTACCTTTAGTAGGCGTCTCTGACCTTTAAGGGGACCACCCCCTGCCTATCTACGCCATGTTAATTTAAGCAAGTATTTGAGCCATTTGTGGAAAAACTATTTGATGGAGGACCTTAATATTTTTACTGAATGTTGCATGATGTTCGTAAAGTCAACTGTAGTAATATCTAATTTATACATTGTATTGTTTAAGAAATACTTATTTAAATTTATTAATAAAAATATTAAGTTTTTTTCAGTAGATTTTTTTTTTTTTTTTTTTTTTTTTTTTTTTTTTTTTGTGAACATACTAATAGGGGAATATTAATGCTTGTATTACCAGATGTGGTTTGCTTTGTTATGCAGAGTCTCTGAAAATTTCATTCAATTATCTTTGATAGTTTCCGATATAATGGGGCACATGTACTGAAAATTTTAGTTTGTGGGAAATTGACTTTAAAGAAAACAACTACTCGCAAACGCACTCAAACTAAACTAACAGCGTATTTCAAAGTGTGTTTTTTACAAATAGCAGAAACAAGAGAATACCAACTGTTGCCCTCCAAGGATAGCTAACACACTCAAGAGTCAGAAAAAAAAATCCCTAATGTGCAATATAGGGGACATAAAGTTCTGAAATATATGCAGTAATGTGGGCGTGGCACCAACGCACACATGGTAGGAAAATGCTATTTAAATGCCCGATTTTTTACAGTGAAATCCTTTTCAGGATACTTAAAGAATACCTTAATCTATCTAAATATGATTAAAACCGAAAATCGATTTTTTTTCTTCGACCTAAACCACGGGGTGGTCCTCTTAAACTAAATTTTAAAAGTTAAAATAAATGCTTCACGAACTTACAACATATTTACGACACAAACCATAATTACCGGTAAGGACTATGATTTTCGATGTGACGATTATATAGGATAAAACTAGTTTCCGAGTTACATTTTACATCTGTTTATCTGCCTATGCTATCTGTAATGAGAATATGTCTGTTTGTTTTGACATCATGCAAATCTACCGATTTTGAAAACTTCATCATTGACTTAAAATCTGAGGTCTATCTAATGACGCTGCGTCAGTTGACACCAGAGCATAAGCAACGGGAAGGCATTCATTCGTGGCCTTTTGAAGTAATGAAACTCTTTGGAGGAAAAAACTAGAACAATTGCCATCATGTTTAAAGAACACTTTTAAACAAATCTGTTGGTTTGATAAATAGTTGAAAGTTATTGACAGTGTCTCTCACAATCGCAGTGCAGAGGGTCATATTCTCGACTCTTATACACAGCCGCAACGGTGATGGTGATGCATTTTCCCTAAGATGATCACATACACTTTAGACGGATTAAATGTGTAGGCAGTGGTGCATCATGCGATCGAATATTTCTGGGTCCGAGAAACAGAATGAATCATCGTCCAGTCTCCACGTGTCTTCCTTCTGACACCTGTTAGCCAACCTAGTCGGTCGGCAAGATCGTTCTCACGTTGTTTTTGGATTCAACGTAATAAATTTTATAACAAATTTTGAGAACATTGCAATAAAAACCTCTGGATGACTCATATACCCTCTACCAATGCAAGATTCTGAATACTAGAAACATGACGGAATATCCCACTACTGCACACTGTGGTAGTTTTCGTCAAACAAAACGAATTATTTAGATTATCTCTTCTTAAAAGGTTTTCGTGAACAGCAGTTCACTGTTTGCTAGTCTTATTTATGTATAGGTCGCCAGGTTCCCGTCCCCGCGTAAATTGTTTTATGACCCACGACGCGAATCTTCACGAGCAGTCCAACGCTTTTCAGCGCAACATTCACGCAATCTCCAGCATTTCAGTTCTTGGCTCGAAGTTTTGCTGATAGGTAAACCCACCTTTCATTGTATGGAATAGTACCCATACAGTTCATCACAACTTCGATCTGGTTGTCCTCGCAATGGATCATCGTCAACCGCGCAACCTTGAGCAACTGGTCACGGACCTGGAGTTGGCATGTCTTCACGTCCCCATGGGTACCTTCCAGAACGCTTTTCCTGCCCATCTCCCTGCCGACCGCGCTGCGATTTATGGTTAGACTTGATTTTGACAGGTGATCACATTAATATCAATGGTCTGTGTATAGGTATATTGGCCTATTATCATTTGATAACATACACAACTGGTTACTACACACTAGGGAAGTGTTGTAAAGAAGTTATAGGATATTGCATGTGTCAGGCAAGGAGATGAGAGCATGTCCAAGCGAAATGGGATAGAAAAGTTGGTGGGGTCATTGTTTTATGGTGCTGTAGGAAGAACACATTTTACGGAATAGAATACAGCAGTCGGAGGGGTTCAAAGAATGATATTTAAAATTTTTGTGGAGATTATCGTAGAACTCGATTGTGTGCATTAATTTAATAACCATGGTCAGTGTCACGTTTTTATTATTATTATTAGCAATACTTCTTACTTTCTATTATGATATCTTTATGGACAGACACCAGTCAATCCTTTCTGTAGTA
Source organism: Vandiemenella viatica (assembly GCA_031002005.1). Taxonomy (NCBI): domain Eukaryota; kingdom Metazoa; phylum Arthropoda; class Insecta; order Orthoptera; family Morabidae; genus Vandiemenella; species Vandiemenella viatica. Next base: position 32,210,858 of record JARYHS010008074.1, on the reverse strand, counting down.
GTATTTCTAAAACAAACAAAAAAACAAAACAAAATATGGAATTCCTACGTAAATATTCTCAAATACATCAGGGGGGAGAAATTGTAAATATCGGTGCCAAACATTGAAAAATATTTATAACATTAACTTTTTTAGAGTGTTTGCCAATAAATTATAAAATTGACAATACAATATTTAAAATATGTTTACACAGGAATAGCAACATAATCTCAACTTATTTTAACAAACGAAAGAAACTGAATTCAGAAACGAAACACCTGATTCTGAGAGAAATTACGATTCTCTAAAACGATGTTCACATCGACCTTTCGCAATCACGTTAGATTTTACGTGAAGATTGTTAGCTTTCGAAATTGTTAAACGCTAATAATGATAAATATTGAGCAGCAATTTTCAAAGATTTAGCTATTTATTCAGTAACTAGTATATCAAATCTCTTTTTAGTATTATTGACGATTAAAGACAGGCACTCACTTCAAAATAGATCACAAAAAAATAAGAGGTAGTGGTAATAACAATAAAAATGCGACATTGAACGTAAATAATATTTGCAGAGTCTAAATGATACAATCAATCGAGAGGACTATTTCGTAAAAAGAAAAAAAATTGTTTCTAGTGTTTATGTAAATACATTCTTTTGGGATGGTTTCAAATATGTTGCTTTTGTGCAAATGTATATTAACCTTTCTTGATTGCTTCTTCTTCATACAAGATGGATATTGGTAGCGATAGACTACAACATAACACCACATCCTTTTCATCCGATGCTTGTCTCTCATAACTATTTCATATTACTGTAGCCAATGATTCACATACAGAATATAATCTCTTACCCCACATTTTAGAGTTTTGCGGCACACAGACATCGAGGACAACATGTAGAAATCACAGGAAGGAACTCAGTAATTTTTTTTTCGTTTTCTTTTTTTTTTCGTAGAACCATCTAGGCATTCACTTGCAGACCATGCAAACCCGAAATGTGAATAGACGGGCAGGTAATTGAAAAACCTTCAGGATATCGATCCCAATCGCTGGATCTTGCGTTCAAATACTAATTTCAACAATTAACTTATTTCTCTTGTGTCACGTGTTTTCCTATACCATAACAAATCCTCGTATAACATCGTTTTTCCTGTTTCCATCTTCTGTATATTATGCTAGTCGGTAATTTCCAAGCATTTGATTTCAATCTTACATTATGACGAATTCTGGCGTAGGCAGTTACCATGGTGGTTGTATCCCTGCCCCCCCCCCAATCCCATGGGAACTTCCTTGGGAAGACCAACTGGGGTGGTTTCCCGTGTTTTCCAAAATTGTGTCCGCATGTGTTATTGTAGGTGGGGATATCTGTGTCAGACTGTCAGAGTGTGTGTTCAGTATATGGTGTTGTTTGTATTGCATGAAATGAGAAATGATGAAGGGAGAGGGTTAAATCCGTTGCCACCCCATTCAGGCCTACTCTTCCAAAAGACACATCGGCCTCTAGGTTTAACGTTCACATCTGACACGAATCACCATCAACAACACCGTATGCCCTCCATACACACTGCGCAGAGGTTTGGAGTTTAACCCAGGACTTGATCTGGAACCAGCGGCGGACGACATCACTGAACCAACGGGGTAGGCCTGATTGTAATGATTCTGGTAAATTACGTCGATATTGTTACAACCAGCTTACTGACATTCACCGGACTTTGGATTCCACAACTACAATGGTTTTAGTACACATGAGTTTTAAAATAGTTCTTTCTTCTGAGTATAAGATCAATATTTGAAACTAAAATATTTCTCTTTTCATGAAAGCTCTCTTTGCTAGTGCTATTCTGCTTTTAACATCATTCCTGCTTCGGCCATCAGTTGTAATTTTACTTCCCAAGTAGCAGAATTCACTTACTTCTTCTATCGCATCCGATCCTAATTTGGTATTTAATATACTATTATTGGTATCATTTCTGCTACTTTTCATCACTTTTATATTTCTTTGGGCTATGTTTAGTCCAAAATCTTCCTTCAGTATTTTTTCCACGCCATTCAGTAAATTTTCGAGCGCTCTGGTAGCTCAGTGGTTAAGGCGTATGAGTGGGGAGGGAAAGATGCCCGGTCCGAATCCCTGTCTTGGCCGATAGGTTTGCCGGGTTAGGTTAAGGCGGCTACGACATGGCCGGAATGCGCAGCCTATAGAAAACCCTGTCTCCAGGTCATTCCGACTACACGAAATTATTATTAGCAACTTTTCAATATCCTTAGCCTATTCTGCTAACAAGACAATGCCGTCAGCCAATAGTAGTATAGTATTTTTTTTCACTTTGAACATTTGTGCCACATTCACATTTATCTTTTACTTTCTTTATTGCTCTACATACAAACTGAATATTAATGGCAATTCTTATATATTTTTTTAAAAGTATTGCTGTATCTCGATATTTTAGAACTGACTTCTTTAAAATTTTGAATATCTTGTCATACCTAAGAATTTCAAAAGATTTTTCTAAAGCAACAAATGCCATTAAAATTCATCATTTGTAAACAGCCCTGATGAAGATCCCATGTTGTGCGCCGAAACGTTGGAAGTAAAACTTCTTTCAAAACAGCGCGAATCCCGCAAAAGTAAGTGGAATATTTTATTGGCATAAAAATATCTTTGTTTTTCTTGATTCGCACTTCAAGTATTAATCTTAAGCCAGAATTCTTTTCCTTGTGCTGGGGTTTTTACTAAACCCAAACTGATCTTCAACTACTCTCTTCTACTACCCTTACCATTCTTCTGTATATTATTCTGACCCTTACGGTGGTATAATTCTCACATTTGTCGGCTCTAAATTTAACCACATGTTTATCCTCACTCGCAAAACTAGCTTTTAACTATTCTGCAAAAGATCAAAATTACAACTCAAACTGTTATATAGCCATCATAATACAAGAAACACGGAAATACAAGAAATGCCCTAGACAACATATTTTGTAGTGTCACATATGTTAGATTTATTGTGGGATATTTTGTATATTTACTAGCTTGTACTTTCTTTGGGAGTCCTCACGGAGTACTGTTGTGCCATTTGGGATCCGATACGTAAAGGTGTGGTTGACAGTATAGAGAAAATACAGAGAAGAGCCGCTGCTTGTCACAGTACCTACGAAAGCGTCACATAATTGATACGAAAAATGGGCTGTGTTTCTCTGGTACGCAGAAGACGTAAGTTTTGTTTGAATTAATTTACGTGTGTGATGAAATACTTCGTCCACCAACCTAATATGACCGCACTGACAGGAGCGATAAGATCAGAGAAATGAGGTGATACATTGATGCTTATACGTATTCTTTCTTTCCTCGTGCCATTCGGGATTGGAATCCACAGTGTAAAGATTAGTTTTGGCGCGAAGCACCCACTGCCACCTACAATTTGTGAATTGCAGAGCATAGTAGTTGTAGATGTGAAGGTGACACTTTAAGTAAAATCTGTTGGAACAGATTATTGTTTTAACATTTCGATATCAAATAGAATAATCTTTCAGTTCCTTTTCTCATAGGTCTTTAGCAATTACGCAGAAGTTTCATCAGTTCGAGCTACATTACTTGAGATCAGATGTTCAAATCTCTGTCAAATCCCAGTCTTAAAATTGGACCATCTATCTTATCTTCTCTCTTTCTAATGTTATCAATAAATTCAGTTTCTCTATAAATTCTTTGTTTTAGTTAACTATTTCTTCTGTACACAAAACAGGTTTCCCATTAGAAGCTTTAAACCCTTATATAGATTTTTTCTCTTTTTTTCTAGAATACTGTTTGAGCTCCATCTGTGCGTAAAAGAGGTTGCTCGTCGGAAGTTTGAGCGTTTATACATGGTGTTTAAAAGAAAAGTGTAAAATATTCTTGGAGGTGGTAGTATGCTTCAAAAAAAGGCAAAATTGTTTAGCAAACGCATGCTTTTTTTAAATCTGTTTAACGTCTCTCTAACAGCGAGGTCTTTTAGAGACCGGAAAGGATGGGGGGCAAGGAATGGGAAGGAATTAAGCCATGGCCTTTTGAAGGAAGCATCCCGGCATTTGCCTGGAGTGATTTGGGAAACCATGGAAAACCCAAATCTGGATGCCCGGACGGGGATTCGAACAGCCGTCCTCCTGACTGTGAGGTCAGAACGCTTGCAGTTGCACCACCACGTTCAGTGCAAACGCACACTATCGGAGTTAATAACAGGTGCGCAATGTGACGCCCGCCCAAGCCAATGCATGCCTCAGCCCTTCAGCGTAAGCAATCACACACTCATTGAAACTGTCTAGGTTGGTCCTGTACGCCTTGAATGCATGTCATCACATTTATTAGACATTTTTGCCTTATTTTTATGCATAGTATCACCTCCTAAAATATTTTAAATTTTTTTTAACACTCTATATATCTTTCCTTCATTTCTCCAGAATTTTGTTTGATCCTCCCATTAGCCGCATTACTACTATTGCTTTTTCATTTTCCTTTCATATTTCTTACATTTGTATGCTAAAAGGAATGGATGAAATCCGATACTACTCCGCTGTGAGTATGTAATGACAGCATACGACCGTATGCCGTTGGGGAACGTTAAAACTCTCGTGGGTAACATAAGCAGGACAATTAACTCGCCTTTGTCACAGTCTTCTGCATATGACAGAAACGGGGAAATCATCCCATCCAGAATTTCCCCATTGATTTGCTATGAGGAGTAACAATCTCCGTGGTAATACTGTTCCCGATCAGACATGGTGCAGAAAGGAAAAAATATATCTCAACTAGAATTTTACCACTGCTTAAATCGCGAGTACCTTGTGCGTCTGATGCGTTTGCCTACTTTTTCTTTTAGTACCAAAGAATAAAGTGTTTGCATTGTAGTACCTTTGTAACCTTTAATATAAATCTAACTCCAAAATTAAGTTACAGGAATTGAGGTATTAATCTGAATGATATCAGAAGCGTAAGGAAAACATACACTCTATGAAATAATGAAAAACACAATGTGGTGTAACGTTCACATGCAATTTTTGACCTTGCTGATAATAACAAACCTCTTGGTAATACTATGTAATCTGGTCAGTGTAGTGTTGTAGCATTTTACATTGTAGAGAAGCTTGGAAAAGAATGTTCTATTTAAAATTACAAATCCTGATTTTGAGACGATAAAAACATAAGATAGGGTTACATGTAAGTGAAATTATTTTTGACTGTACTTCATATTGATTCCATAATAAAATGTAACTGAAGAAAGTATAAAATCACACAGACGCCGCTGAAGATGCTCTAAAAATACAAAGAAACGCGTACGGTGAAAAAAAAAAAAACCAATAAAATTCAGTTGCATTAGCGTATTATTAATCTTTATACAAATAAATAAATAACCGAAGTTACGTAATTAAAAAAAAACAGTATTGACAGACTCGAAAGGGCGGAATGTTTATGTGTATTGTTGCGGCATCTTTGATTTATATATCTAAATAAGAGTTCATTTGAGATGCAGTGTGATCTCTGGCACATATTTGTTTAGTTCGGCGCTGATATAGTGTCATAAGTTATCAGCAGATTTCAAGTTAGAACATAACGTTTAAAACTGTCAAAACCTCATCCAAATTGTTTGGGTTCATTTTACGTGATATCTGGACAAGGGATATGGATTTCTAATAATACAGAATACATTACTTGAATTTACCCCCCCCCCCGCCCCCACTTAATAAACAAAAGGCGAAGCGACCAATAAGTGACGGATCCAACGTCTTCTAGTCAATATCCATTGCACCAAAGAAGGAACTATCGTTAATGTATATTTGGAGGTAGCTAGCATGTCACTGACACGAAATTAAGCAGATATTGGGATCAGCTGGATTTATTAAAAATAAACCTATATGGTCTTATTCTTTTTTCAATTAACCTAGGTCTTTATCATCCTAATACCTAAGATGTAAAATAAGATCTTTAACCTGTAACATATTGTTGATTATTTTCCAGTCACTAGTAAAGTGTATAACGGTTCCTAACACTTGGACGATTAGCTATGTGGAATGTGTCCACAGGTTTCCGTTCTTAACCGGGCCCACTATCTACCGAAATATTGATTGTATATTATAAGGTTAGGCTATGACAATAATTTCAGTATACTTGATATTTTACAGTACTTCATGCTACAATTCCTTTCGTTATCTGGCACAATTGTTTTACAATGTTATTTACGATGCGTTGAGTTAACTACATTTACAAAAGTTATACAATATCCTGAATTAATTACATACAAGTTAATTCTGTAGAATAACATTCTGTGTATTGATGGTAAAGAAATAACTTTGTAGAACAAGCTTATTTCTTCATTTACATTTACTTTTGTTTTACCACTTATTTATTAACCACAGCTACTCATAAACAATATTACTCCAGTTCTAAGACCCACCATTATTAATACATTAACTACTTCCATCCACAATTTTTCTACACCATACTACGTCTGTCTGTGTCACACTCGGATTTCTAGCATTGTTAGAGATTTTCTCTGGAATAGCTCCTCTCAAAAAATCCTGAAACCTGATTGGGTGGTCGGATTCCATTGGTTTCCAGCGGTAATATCCAAATCATAGATTTAGTCATATTTTGTTAGCAGCATTATTTTCCTTTTTTTTTTTTAAAAAAAAAAACCCACTTACCGTTGTTACCACCTGTGGGTACTTTTCTTTCATAAGTTGCAACAGTTTTGTTCGTAACTTCACTCAACTCCATAGCTGAGAGTCTTGTAGAATGCAGCTAATATTCATCGTGTATACGTGATCGCTGTGACCTAATCGAGCTTCCCTGGCATTTTACATTCCCATACTAAGGGTTAAGGTGTTCCCTCAGCCCCACACTCACATTGACTTATTTCTCGAAGCATCTCTTTTATGGAGATACCCATTGCAAGGCTCATGCCTGATGATATAATACGTGCGGCAAAATGATCTGATGGTTTTCGCCGCCGTATTGTCGAGCGAGTAGATGGTGGAGGGTGGTGGGGATAGGCGCATTCCATAGCCCACACGTGGACATTTGTAGTAACCAGGGATCAGTGGTCGGGTGAGTACCGTGATTTAGTAGTCGAGGTGTTTTTAAAAGTTGCGATTCCTGCGTTGCTGCTCAGCGGCAGTTCCGTAGACGTTTTAATGTGGGTCCAAGAGGAAGAATCCCAACTCGTAACAGAATTATGCTATGGGTGAGAACCTTCAGAACTACCGGTTCGGCATTAAAAATGTCGACAGGCCATCCAAGATAAGCCTGTACGCCAGAGAATATCAATCAAGTAAGACAAGATGTGGAAGCCAGTCCTCGGCGGTCGGCCCGTAAACAAGCTGCTGCTTTGCACTCGATCTCCACTTCCACCCGTAAAAAATGGTTATCGTCCCGCAGTTAAAGCCTAATGACTATGCAAAGCGTAAAGCAATTGCATAAGAAATGATTGCGATGTTGAATGATGAAACAATTTTAATGATAAACAACGAGGCACATTTCCATCTGGATGGTCATGTAAACAAACAGAACTTCGCTAGGCCTATTGGTCGGCTACAAATCCGGAACAACTGCATGAACGTCCTAAGGTTACCGTGTGGTGTGGTGTAACGAAAAGGTGTCATTGGGCCATACTTCTTTGAAGAGGGTGGTCGAACCGTTACGGTCAATTCGCAACGTTATTTGTTGATGTTGAAAAACTTCCTGAGCCCTGAACTTAAGAGAAATCGTTTAGTACGCAGGAGGATATGATTCCAGCAGGATGGGGCAACTGCCCATACAGCCAATAAGGTTATGGACGTTTTGAGAAGCAAGTTTCGTGGTAGAGTGATCTCGCGTTTTGGGGACATTGAATGGCCAGCTCGCTCTCCAGACCTTAGCGTTTGTGATTTTTTTCTTGTGGGGGCTCGATAAAGCAAGAGTTTACACAAACAAACCCTGCACACTGGACGAACTGGAAGAAGCCATACGCCAAGAAATCGCCAACCAGCCTCGTGCGATGTTAGAGCAGGTGTTCAACAGCTTCAGTGTAAGGCTGGAAGAATGACTTGGTCAAAGACGGACGTCATTTAAAGGACGTTATTTTCACTTCTTAAACGGATGAAATTGGTTGTTCTGGTGTTATTTTCATTAATTTACATGAACACCCTTCTGTAATAAGCAATAAAATATTTTGTATCACTTTTGTTTTTCATGTTGTGTTTACTTTAAAACCGTCAGATCTTTTTGCCGCACCTGTTACATAAGCCCCCGCTATTGTTTTGTATGCGTGGTACTGAGGCTTTCACTGCTTTCCATGAGTTGCAGGTTCGTCTGTGGGCCGTGGTAGTTGTCCATTGCCTTTGCCATCCTCCCAGCGGAACTTCACTTATTTCTGATGACGTTGTTGCTGTTCTCCAGGACGGCCACGTAAACATTGCAATTGGGTCATTGAACTATGACGTCATCGTAACGCAAACGAGTTCGTTAACCTGTTACGCCATCCTGCTCATTCTTGCTCTGATGACCACCGCTTCAAGTCTCACCAAAGGCAATTTAATTACCTAGATCAGTCAAGTGCCAGTTATTCTCCCGCTGTGATAGACGATATTCTGATTGTGAAATGTTGCATTTTTCGACATCGAGCACAGTTCACATATTGATGGCTGAGCTGATTTTCGTTAAAAAGTATATATATATATATATATAAAGTACACAAAAAATTAGTTTAATAAATTATGGTGTGACAGTATTTCATGAGATATACTATAATCTTCAAGATTTTTGCTAAATAAAGATTTTTTTTACGAAAATCGTGAAAAGAAAATTCCGAACATGTTGGGAGTCAGCAGGTCACCGTTTTGATTTAAAATCCATTAGATTACATAGAAAAAACACTCCAACCCCCCACTAAACAACCTACAAAAATTTTCCGTTAAAATCGTGTTTGGATAATAAGTACTTAACTCATGCAAAATTACAAATTTCGAGTATAAGTGGTTTAATAGTTATGACGCTGTGGCAAACAGAAGCGAAATAACGAATTGGCACCTATCTTCAAATTACATTCTAAAAATTATTATCTTTCTTTGAGGCTCACGTTTCGAATGTTGGGTAGGTAAGTAACGTCCGGCTGAAGTTTATATTTACGCTGTAAAAGGTGAACAATTTCAAATCGTTGCAGTATTAATTCTTTCTACTTGACCTTCATGTATTTTCAGTTTTACTTCGGCAGAAGTTCTTCGTTGCAACTAAAAGAAAAGGAAAATTTGTTTGTATATAGTAATGTTTCCTAGGTAATATCGATTACATACGTGATAAATGTTTCTTATTACTTATTTTACTTTACTTTTTGTCTCTGTAATGAACAGCCTTCTTCTTGCAGCTATTTCATATATTATTTTTTGCACAATTTAACTTTCTGATCCACATTTATTGTACAGAAACAGATATTTTCATAATCGTCAAACAGTACAGTGTTTAAAATATTTACCACTTGTTTGTATTCAAAATCTTATCAAAAATATCCATTTTAAAGAAAAGTGTTGTCATCACGGCAGATGTGAAACATCGAAATTGATGGTTATTGAAAGAATTTTTAATTAAAGAAAACCAGTAACAAAAAATGCTGTAAAATAAATAAAAAAATAGTGTTTCGTTAGTAAAATAAATATATTTTCCTATTATTTTCATCATAATAATATATACATAATATAAATGAAAGACACATGCATATTTTAACTATAAAAATTTTACAATGCAATTACGAAATAATTATTTGGTGTATCTTCTATGATTTCTGTAGTAGTAGCTGTTGAAGGTGTATTAGATGGTATTAAAGAAATGGTTGGTACCTAAAGCATGTCATCATCATCATCATCTAGGGTAGCCTCCAGCCGCTGGCCGGGTCTGCTGGGAACAAAAGCCTCTCCATCGCTTCCTATCCAACCACCATCTCTCTTCTTCCACTGTCTCCCAATTTCATCCTCTTTCCTCCATAACACCTTTAATCCATCTGTCCCTTGGTCTTCCTCTAGGCCTCTTTCCTTTCAGCTCCATGTCAGGCATCTTCCTTGGTAACTTCTCCTCTCCCATCCTCTTTACATGCCCGTACCGTTGTAACCTAGATTTTTCAGTTCTCTTTTGTAGTGGTTCTTCCTTTATCAACTCCCTGATTCTCTCATTCCTTATTCTGTCTCTTCTTGTTACTCCTAGTCTACTCCTCTGAAATTTCATTTCCACAGATTGTACTCTCCCTTTGTCTCTCTCCTTCATCACCCATGTTTCCGACACAAATTGGCACAAAGTATGTTTTATAGATTGCCTCTTTGCTCTTTTGTGGGACTTCCTTACTCCATACGAGGCTCCTAATACTTTTAAAAGATCCATCTGCAATTTCATTTACCTCCATCCTGTTTCCTCAATTTTCTTCAATACAGCTTCCCAAGTATCTGAAACATTTCACTGTATTTAGTTGCTCTCCTCCAAGTGATATGCCTATGTCCGTCCTTTTCTTCTTTCTTGTTGTTATCACCACTTTTTTCGCAGAGAACTTCATACCATAAGCTGCCACTACTCTCTCCCACACATCCTGCACCTCTCTTTCATCCTCTCCCCAAACTAATAGGTCATCTGCAAATACCATTGCTTTTATTTTTCCTTCCCCAATGCTCTGCACCACCCTGTTCAATATCTCATCCATAGCTACGATAAATAACAGGGGTGATAGCGCACTTACTTGTTTTAGTCCATTTTTCAAATGGAACCATCCAGTCTTATCCCATCCCACTTTTACACAGCTCTTACTACCTTCATACATATCCTTCACTCTTTCCACTACCTCCCTTTTTTCTCAGTCCTTTCCATCTGAAGCATGTACCAAAAGTATTAGACGTGATGTTATCTAGGTATCTTCAAAATATGGCATGTTTTTGTTTCTTCTTGACCGCTTGATCTTTACTGTCACTCATATTTAAATTCAATAATAAAGTCACTGATTTAAAAGAACTTCAGACAGTGTTCTTCTGATTAGAGGGATTAGAGAGCGGTGACGGAGAGGGGACATGACGTCATAAGAGAGCGTCATGAGTCATGACATACGAGTCGGTCTTACCACCAAGACGCGCCAATAGATGTTTCACATCAAAAGTGTTTCCTCCAAAATATGCCAATCTCTCGCAACAATCTTCTTGACACCAGGAATTCTTCTCTTTACTGTCTACTGCTCCAAATATAGTCTACGTCAATATCTCGATCGAGTAAACCAAGATATTAATGTTTGCCTCACTCTGAAAAATTTTCTCTGTGTTTCAAGTATCAATGAAGGTCGCAATTATTAGTCGCCTAACAAAGACGGGCTTAATTTGAGTTTCGGGCAGTCAATTTAGTATTAGTTTCACTTTGGTTTCATGTGTAAAGATCGATACTTAAGCTCTGCGGGTCTGTTCCGACCAGGTATTCCATCTTCACACGGTGCAAGATGCGGTAATTTAGTATTAAACGAGATTATTCCATCCAGTTCGACCCATCAGATCACCCTTCCAGCTTATAAGTGCAGTCAGATATAACTAAATGTGGCTGGCATACCCCTCATAATACTCGTCCATTTATAAGAAACCTTCTTCTGTCTAAATGGAAACTACGACACCTTACAGTAGTTTTTCCTGCTTGGAATTTTTATTTTTTATAACTATCACAGACTTTCTTCTCTCACTTTTATTCATTTCGGTCCCTGTACACCTATCCCCATTTCTTTGGTCTTGTGGTTTATGTGATCTGAAATGCTATAAGTCATCAAAATATTTCTTCCATTTTTTTCTGAACAGGCTGTCTTCTAAATGTCTGCATTTATATTTAACTCTTGACAGACGTACTATTTCTTTCTTCTCCTGCACGTGCTTTATCAGATCTGCCTGTATTGCTATTCTCTCGTCTCGAATGACCAGTCTTGATTTTCCTGAAACAGATTAGGGACTGCCATTGTTTGAAAAAAAAGAGAATGTTTCTCGGCGGATTTTTTTCTCGCCGTTTTCGATATAGTGTGTCATATTCCTTACATAGCTTCGACATATCGATAAATCTTTTTCTTGTATTCAAAAACTGAAAGTTTTATCATTATGTAAGGAAGCAGTGGTGCAACTGTTACCAATTTTTTGTCTTGTCTGTTAATAATATTGAAAATTTGGCCGGTAAATATACCTTTACTCAACTTGGATCTACATAAATTTCCAGCGATTCTCGAATGTTGGGAATGAATATATTTTTTTTTTCTTTAAACTGCTTAACGTCTCCTATAACAACTAGGTATTTAGAGACGGGAAAGGATGGGGGGCAAGGAATGGGATGGAATTCGGCCATGGCCTTTGGAAGGAAGCATCCCGGCATTCACCTGGAGTGATCTGGGGAAACCATGGAAAACCCAAATCTCCCGAATACGAGGCCAGAACGCTAGCCGTTACACCACCACGCTCGGTTTGGGAATGAAGTATGGTTCTTGTGGTTCCGGTGTGTTTACAGTTCGTCTTTTTAAACTTGAAATTAATCAAATGTAGAGTGGAATTTACGCAAATTTATAAGTACAGGTGTTATTGTCGCAATGAGAGAACAAGCTACGATTCGGGTCACGTACCAAATTTTGTATTACACTGACTGTAATGACCCATAATACTGGGATGTCCTTATTGTGTAAGCTGTATGGGTTTTTGATATATGTATATTAATTGCTTTAGTTTGATTTTTCTTTTTTATCATGATCAGAAGTTCCAACCTAAAATAATTTTATTCTGTAATATGCATTGTCATGCGCATTGAATGTTTGAGCATTGGTAGGCTATATATGGTTGAGTTATTTTAACATTGTTGTTATGGCAGATAACTGCAACAAGAGAGTATTAGACAAGCTAAAACCGCTAAAACCAGTTTAGAGAGGAATTGTCTAATCCTCCGTTTTATCAGTTGCCTAGAAACTTCAGCGTGTGTTCTGTAACTGACATTTACTTAATTTTTCTCTAAAAGACCTGTGAAAATAACTTGAAGTCAGGAACAATTAAAAAAAAAAAAAAAAGAATAATATTAAGCTAAAAGTCCTGGAGAGCTATTACAAACGTTCTAGTGCTGGCATAAATAAAGAAGCACTAGAAGCAGTTTTGTCAGCAATCAGATTTTATCTCTAGATTTTGTTTTATATTTTTGTAACTAAAATTTCTGCCTTAAAGGCAAGGACTCACTATGGGTTATTCTGCAATCTGATATTTACTGGATAGTCAATTAACAGTAATTATTTCATATTTATCACAAGATAACTAGGATCATACGAGCCACTGTTAATCGCCACTTTAGTACCAATGAAGCCAATTTAACAACACCCTTTTAAAATGAATTGGGCGCATTCCGCTTATCCTCAAAATGAAAAAGGAGAGGAGATCGAATGCATGCAGACAAGAGTTTGTTATCACTACAGGCAAGGGCCGCGGTGGTAATAGAATCATTCTTACCGTCTCTCTTAAAAGGATAAAATCATAAAGCTATACATAATGTACTGGACACACTATCTCCCATTACTCTTTACTGTCAATTACATGCAGACTTTATCCTCTGGGCAATCGCGTCTGAGTGGTAGCGCTCTGGTCTGGCATTCTGGAGGACGCTGGTTCGAATCCCCGTCCAGCCATCCAGGTATCAGTTTTCTGTGGTTCTCTTAAATCACTTCAGGTGAGTGCCAGCATGGTTCCATCAAAAGACCGCGGCCAAAATCCCTATCCTTCCTTGCCTACAGTCCTCTCTTTCTTCCGATGACCTCGACTTTGAAGAGGCATAAAGCCATAACTAAAATAAAAAGTTACCATGTGTGTTGTCAAAATTTACAGAGTGAACTAGCGTACACATCAAGAAGCATCAGTTAAAGAATCTGTAAGTGGAGAGAAGTGGTTAACAACTAATACACTATCTGCTCAAAAGCATCCGGTCATCCCTACTTAATGCGGAATTGAATACAACGTGTCACGACAGGTGGCCCCGAAAATATAAAAGGAGGCGGAATTATTGTGTTATCCCACCGAGTTAGGAGGAGAGCAAGATTGCCCTCCTACCAAACATTCGGGAGGATAGGGATTTATTAACCCTCCCACAGTCCCTCAAGGTAAATATCGGGATGGTTCCTACGTAAGGATTCCATCCCCCTTCCATCCCCCCTTCCCTTCCCTCTTGGTTACCTCGTTTGAAAAGGATCTCAAAGACCTTCCAGGAGCGCGCCTTCAAGCCTGCAGCTGACAGAATTTAAAAAAAAAAAAAATGTGTTGTCAGTAGAGAATCAGTAACAACAGAATGGATCGGTCAGGTGTGCTCATTCACTTCAAACGTTGACTAGTCATTAGATGTCACCTGAGTAACAAATCCATCAGGGACACCTAAACCCTTCAAAAACTGCTCAAGTCGGCTGTGAAGTGGAAACGATCAGGAACTACAACCACGACTAAACGAAGACCAAGTGGTCCGCATTAAATAACGGATAGGGGCCGTCGAACACTGCGCAGGGTGGTTGTAAAAAAATAGCAGGAAATATGAGGAAGTTATCACCGGTGACTTAAAAATGCTGTCAGCAGTCTAGCAAGCATAAATGACTGTACTGCTCATAAGCCAAATATTTCTGGAGTCAACGCTACGCGACGCTTGAGTTAGTATAAAGAGTGACAGCAATGGAAAGTGGATGGCTAGAAACGAGTGATTTGGAGAGACGAATCACGCTATACTCTGTGGAAGTGTTTGGATTTGACGAATGAGTGGAAAATTTTCCCTGCCATCATGCGTAATGCCATCAGCGAAGTGCGGAGAAGGTGGTGTTATGGTACGGGGGTTAGGTTGTGGTAGTCCTATTGTACTTAATGAAACTCTAAATGCGGAACACATTTTAAACCATTGCGTACAGTGGAGCATCAATTCGGAAAAAGACTGTTTGTATCAGCATGACCAAGCACCCCGTCACAAAGCTGCTTTTGGGAGGCACTGGTTTGTGGACAATAACATCCTTGAAATGGACTGTCCAAGATCTAGTCCTGAACCCCATGGTACAACTTCGGAATGTGTTAGAACGTCGACTTCGCTCCAGACACCCGCGTCCATCATCGCTACTTTGTCTGGTTTCAGCTCTTGAAAAAGAATTGGCTTCCATGCCTGCATAGACATGCGGAGCCCTCTTTGAAACTATCTATCTAAGTTAAAACCGTCATAAAGACAAATGGTGGACCAATTATTTATTAATGTCTAATAATAGGGAACGTGCCACGCGCAAAGTAAGTGTAGTTTCGAATAGATGTCCACATACCGTACCACACAACCAACTTTTAGCGAATATTAGAGCATACGGTATATCGGATCAGATTTTCGAATGGATACGTGATTTGCTAACTGGTCGATCACAGTATGTCGTTGTTGACGGGGAAGCTTCTTCTAAGCTAGATGTTACTTCTGGCGTTCCTCAAGGAAGTGTAATATACCACTTCTTTTCTTAATTTTTATAAACGATCTAGGTGACAACGTTAAATGCTGGTTGCGATTGTTTGCAGACGATGCAATTATCTATAGGGAAATAAGGTGCCCCGACGATTGCTTGGAAATTCAGCGCGATTTGGATGCTATTTCCGAATGGTGCCGTAGATGGCAGCTTACACTTAATTAGAAAAAGTGCAAGGTAATGCGGATAAGTAACAAAAAGAATCAGTTTTCTCACGAGTAAAAAGTAAACACTTCATTTGTTGACGCGGTTGATTTCCTGAAGTATCTGGGGGTAATAGTACAAAACAACATGAAATGGGACTTGCACATAACTTCCGTCGGAGGTAAAGCTAATTCTAAATTACGATTTATAGGTCGTATTTTGAGGAATTGTAATGCTCATACAAAGGAGATAGAGTATAAAACACTAGTGCGACCGCATCTGGATTACTGTTGTAGGGTTTGGGATCCGCATCGCAAGGGCCTGATCGACTCAGTGAAGAGGGTACAGAGGAGAGCCGCTCGATTCGTGACTGGTTGCTACAGCACTTATGAAAGCGTCATAGAATTGATACATAGATTGGGCAGGGATAGTTTGGAAGACAGACGAAGTCATTTACGTTTGAATGTGTTGGAGAATAGGCGAAATACTTTGGCCTACGAGTGCAGTGAGATACTTCTTCAACCAACCTATTTGGGTCGCAATGACCGGAGGGATAAGATACGAGAAATAAGATGCCGTACTGATGCTTTTAAGTATTCTTTCTTTCCTCGTGATATTCGGGATTGGAAAGCGAAGAATTAAGATTGGTGCTCAGCACCCTCTGCCACCCACAATATTTGTGAATTGCAGAGAAAGGATGTAGAAATTTTTGAATAAAAATCCGTCTTCTAACAATTTTTATTTTTAACTTTCATGTACCAGACGCGTTTCGCCCTTCTGGAGTGGGGCATCGTCAGTGGTAAAAATTGTAGTTAATGGATGTAGATGTTTGTTCTGATGGTGTAAGTACAGAATGACCCGCGTTTCTACCGTGAATATTTTACAGGTAGAATATTTATGAATATCACTGTCGATCACGATCTTCCGATATATCGAGATCCATCATTCGTTACATAAAAAGAATTTAATTGCTCGAAGTATTCAGTGATAAAACCCTATTCGATTAGATGCAGCAAGATTTTAATAATATTCCACCAGTAGAAAATATGAGTGAATCGCTGTGAAATGTCCTTCGACAAGTGTAACGGATATGGATCTAACAGAACCACAAGAAATAATAATGTGCCAAAAAAATTAATCTACTATCCAAGTACTGAGAAAGTAGAGAAACATCTGGATATTTCATTTGTCACCTGATAGCTATTAATATGTACTGTGCTGCAGATTGCACTGAAGGTCAGTTTTATCGGAGCTGTCTGTACATCGTGTCAAGGATATCAGTGTTGAGACTGGGTCAAGGAAACTGTACCGCACTCAACACCACACTGCGCAGTGACCCAGTGGAGGACCACAACACGAAATTGCTGCAAACTGCATACTGATCACTGCTTCATAATTAGTTTTCCTTGTTTACTTAGGTCGATACACAGGTTGGTGGTGACACAGACTTCTCTGTAATAACCCTACATGTTAAAATCAGAAATTGCAGCGATTTAAAGAAGGAAAGATTGGAATATTAGTAAATTTCTGTGATATGAAACCTTAGTAATCGATAATAAATGACCCGTGCGATAATATCGCGAGTTCGATGAATAGTAAGGTTTTTGGTTTGTAATATTATGAAAGAAGAACTGCCTCATTTGTATCAATTCTTAATTTGTTTAGTGTAATAGGCACGTAACAAAAGTCGGTACCAGTGAGCAGTTTATTAATACGAGGCGCGTCCAGAAAGTAAGTTCCGTTTCAATTTATCTCCGATGCAGCGCTGCGATTGCAGTTCCGCACATGCGCTGTAGACGAAGTGTATCAAGGGAAAGAACGTCCGCCATTTGGAGATCGCTGTCAGTTACGTACGCTTTGTTGTGCTTGTATGAAATGTCGGCGTTGATTGAAAATCCCGCCGCCTGTGAAATCAGGTCTGTGATTCGGTTTCTGAATGCGAGGAAAGTGAAACCAAGTGAAATTTATCGGCAAATTTGCGATGTTTACGGACCAAATGCGATGAGTGATTCGATGGTGAGAAGATGGGTCCGACAGTTCAATGGCGGGCGTAGTGATGTGCACGATGAAGAACGAAGTGGGCGTCCACCTTTGGTTACAGAAGAACTGGTTCACGCGATTGATGACAAGATCCAGGAAAACCGTAGGTTTACAATTAGTGCTCTCGCTATGGACTTCCCCCAAATTTCACGATCACTGATGCATGAAATTGTTACCAAACAACTGAAATTCCGTAAACTTTGCTCACGTTGGGTACCAAAGATTCTCACTGAGCAACACAAAACACAACGGATGGGTAGTGCACGTGAGTTTTTGACCCGTTATGCTGAAAGCGGCGAAGAATTTCTGAGACGGATAGTCACAGGAGATGAAACGTGGGTTTCTTACGACACCCCTGAGAGTAAGCGGCAATCAATGGAATGGAGGCACACTTCATCCCCACCAAAGGTTAAGCCGAAGCAAATCATGACACCTCGGAAAATGATGTGCACAGTGTTCTGGGACTGGAAAGGCATCCTACTCATTGACTTCTTACCGCGTGGTCAAACAATGAAAGCAGATGCTTATTGCGAGACACTTCGGAAATAGCGCCGTGCAATTCAGAATAAGCGCCGGGGACTGCTGTCAAAGGGTGTTGTTTTGCTTCACGACAACGCACGACCACACACTGCAAACGTGACGAAAAACCTCGTACAGGGATTTGGCTGGGACGTGTTTCACCATCCTCCGTACAGCCCTGACCTCGCTCCTAGCGACTTTCATCTGTTCTTACATCTCAAGTCTTTCCTTGGCGGTCATCACTTCACCAATGACGACGAGCTGAAAGAAACTGTTTCCAACTGGTTGAAGACACAGGCGGCAGATTTCTATGAAGAAGTTATACCTACAAAACCTGGTGCCACGCTATGACAAATGCCTGCAAAATTTCGACAGTTATGTGGAAAAGTAGTTTAAGAGTTGTAGAATTTTGGGCAATAAAAATTTCTTCTGTATCTGTGTACAATTTCATTTTATTACCAAACGGAACTTACTTTCTGGACGCGCCTCGTATCTATGTTATATGTGCTGTTGTTATCTAGTGGTTTGACTCTGAACTGTCTCATACAGGTGACTTTCAGAGTTGTTAATTTTGTCCTACAAGGGTCAAATTTCAACAAAAAATTCGTTCGTAATTTATGATGTTTCCTGAGTGGAGAAGTTAATCTATTAAATGATACCTCATTTATTGATTTCCGTTAGGTATCACGGGAGACAAATGGCTCGTAAAAACTTTTTAAAAAATTATGAAAATATTGATACTTTTGCCCTTTAAGGGTCAAATTTCGAAAAATTCCTTTCTGAACATATGATATGAGAAGAGCATAGCCATTAACATTTAAAATGGTGCATTATTTATATATTTCTGTTAAATATCAAGGGAGATAAATGGCCCGAGATGAAAAAAAATACGTTATGGTAATAATGATACTTTTGCCTTTTAAGTGTTGAATTCTGAAAAATTCCTTTCTTAAAATATGATATGACCAAAGCGGAGACCTTAATCTGTAAATTAATACCTCATTTCTCGATTTCGGTTGGAGATCATCGAAGATAAATGACTCGTGACAAAAAATATATAATGAATATATTGATATTTTAATTTTTAAGGGTCGAATTGCAAAAAAAAATTCCTTTCTTAAAATATGATGTCACAAAAGATCTTAATTTTTAAAGTGATACTTCATTTATCGATTTCGGTTAGGAATACAGAGAGATAAATGGTTCTTGGGATAAAAAATAACAATTTGGAAAAATTACTTTATTAAAATTTGATGTAGACATAGCGGATTCCTTAATCTTTAAAATAATACCTAATTTATCGATTTCGGTTTGGTGTGAAGGGAGATAACGGCTTGTGACCAAAAAAAAGTTAAAGAAATCGTAGCCTATATATCCATCACGAACATTAAGACATGGATATCATTAGGCCTGAGAGGAAATCTGGAAAAAGGAACAGGAATGAATTTGGCCATGGCCTGATGAAGATATAAATCCAGCATTGGCCTGGAGCAGCATTTCTCAACCTTCTTCAACCCGAGGATCAGTAAAATATCAAAAATAACTCTACCAACCACTGACATTTTTACCTCTGTGTATATTATTAACCAACCATACTCATTAGTAGGGGCACATACTGCGGTTCCTTAAGACCAATGTCTACAAAAAGGCGCTAATAAAAAGGCAATTGAAGATTAAGATTGCCATTCTCTTTGATACTGACGGGAAACCTATTTAATGAATAGATGATTATAGTGGCAATGTAGTCATATCCTCAAAATACCAGATTTTTCCTGTTTGTTAAAATATTCAAAGCTTATAGAATGTTTTCCTTCTAACTTATAATCGCTTATAGCCTTATAAATTTCGAGTACAATATCTCTTTTCTGTGAACAACTTTTACTAATTAATTTTTTGTTTAGATATCTCAAATTCAGTTAGATTCACATTTTTAATATTCTGATTGCGGGCCACTTCAACCATCTACGCGGAGCACAAGTTGATAAACAGTGGCCTGGTGGATTTTTGGAAACCAAAGAAAACGAAAAACAGGACCCCGAAGGGGAACTGAACCCGCGTCTTACCGAATGTGAGACTCGAGCGCTAATCATTCACCTACTAGACCGTATCCAAATTCGGTCTCAAATAATTAAGAAAGGTTTTCTACCTACTGTAGTATGGTTTAAACGACACAGTCATAGCTCCCCATTCGTAAATAAAGAGCCCAAAACAACCAAATGTTGCAACTCTAAGGAAACCCACAGAAAGAACCTACGCTTGAATCGTTGTACATAAATTTCTGTGACAGAAACATAGTGCTGTTCCATTGCGTCACTTCGCCAAATTTGGTGGTCGAATCTCTAGGAGCATGACATTCAGGAGAATGCATATTCGGTCCGAGATTCAGCCCTAATATTTCTTCTGTGAATGGTTTCCCGAAATCACATCCGTAAATTTTGGAATGGTACTTTCTTAAAAAGGCTATGGCATATTTCCTTGCCTACAATTCCCTTTTTAATAGGGGGGGTTTAAGCCTGTCTGAGCTTTGGAGAGGAAAGGGACAAGTAACGGAAACGAATTCGACAACCCCGTCATTGAGCTGGAGTGATTTCGAGAAACAATGGGAAACCGAAATCTAGATGACAAGGATTTGAATGCGCGTCCTCTTTGAATACACAAATCCTTTCCCGCTTCTAATTAGATGATTGTTCCCAGTATATTGCTGCATTCCTCGGCAGACTTTAATTCTGGATCGATATGTATAAACATTAATAATGTGCTGGAAATAACAGATTTCTGTTGCGAATACTGAAGCGATTACGGGTTTTCATTTATAATCAGATTTTATGGTTAAGTGAGTCAGATACCTAACAAGCAACGGCAGCAGAATTTCCTGAATACTAGCAGCAACCACAACTTTGGGAAATTATGATTTTAAGATTGTTCCGAGGTTCTACCTGGTATCTCGAGTAACAAATTTTGCAATTCTATTAAGCGCAACAGTGACGATTTTCAGGCTAAAATGTTCTTCTCTTAGATTTTTTTTTTTATCTGCTTAACGTCTCTCTAACACCGAGGTCTTTAGAGACGGGAAAGGATGGGGGGTCAAGGAATGGGAAGGAATTCGGCAATGGACTTTTGAAGGAAGCATCCCGGCATTTGCCTGGAGTGATTTGGGAAACCTTGAAAAAACCTAATCTGGATTCCCGGGAGGGTATTCGAACCGCCGTCCTCCCGAATGCGAGGCCAGAACGCTAACCGTTACACCACCACTCTCGGTTTCTTCTCTTGGCATCTACACAGTGGAGTCATGGAAACGTTACGTATCGCTTCCCTTCACCGGCTTTGAAATGAATTAGGTCCTACTTAAGTTTTAGGGCATTTTGGAATGATGGCATTGTTCTCAAATTAGAGGTGCGCTTGTGACGAAAGTAGTGTCGAATTCGAATATTCCCTGATCGTTTTGTATGCCTTGATTCTACGCTCATTTCGGAATACCGTTGCTTCACAAATTAATCTTGTACGGCGGCTTTGAGCTTTATCTTTCGAAGATTTTAGTGGTGTCCACAATTCTTGTATTATATACTGAATAGGGTGATAGTCAACGTTGATAATATTACAGTCGGTAGAGCACTGTGTTAAAGGAACAGGAATCAAATCGGCAATGACCCATTGAACGAATCATCCCGGCATTCGCCTGAAGTGATTACGAAAAACCGTAGAGAAAAGAAATTTGGATGACCCCAGTGAAGACAGAATCCGTGTTTTTCCGAATTCCAGGCCTCAACGAAAGCGCTCACCCATCCATCTCGATTCAAATTTCGAGGAATGATAAATCTGTCGCTATTCTAGCTGACAGAATTTTCAGAAGTGTATTTGATACAAATTAATATGGATTTCTATTCTGATTCTGGGTTCTTAACACGTGACTTCCGTTCGGGAAAAGTGTTTATTGACTACTTTTGTTAAGAAAGAGTCTCTAATGTAAGCCTATTTACACCATCAAGAATCTGAAAAGGAGTTGTGTTTATACACTGAAGACATTTGTGGAAAATAGTTTTTATAGGTCACCGAAGCCAAGGTATTTTCTTTTCTTTCTTTTTTTAACAAAAAAATAAAAATAAAAAATAAAATAAAAATAAAAAAATCTGCTAGTTTGTTTCTCTGTGTTGTCAATTTGCTTCGGCATCACACAAATGCCACTGAATTGATTATTGATCGTTTTTTACAGTGTGAAAGCGTTGCGTCTGAATTTATATGTGAGATTTATTATGTTATGTCAGCTGGCGACTGGGCAGGGTATTTAAATCTGTTATGAACATTAAACATTCAGTTTCGTTGCGCCTTGGATTATATATAGGACTACTGTAAACTTGTTGCTTACATCTTTTCATGATAAATATGTAATTCCTGCCAAACGTCAGTAAAATTAGTTACTTTCACTGTTCCACGTGCGAAAATGAAATTTTAAATATAATTACAATCGGACGGAGTAGTTGATCAAATGACAGGAGAGAAAATAAAACTGAAATGAATGTTTTAAAAGTTAAATTTTTTGTTTTCAGATATTGGGAACACCTGGTCTTCTTGCATTTTATACTTCAGCAAGAAAGGAAACATAGTTAAAAACTACGCGTTGAAAGTAGAATCATACGTAAATTACTAAGAAAGGTTACTTTCTAGAAATTGTCATGCTTTTGTTTATTATGATATTTTAAATATGTACCCTGTACAGCGAGCGAGGGGAGTAAGCGGCACTCTGGAGTTTCATTCGGGAGGACGGCGGTTCGAATCCATGTCCGGGCATCCAGATTTGGGTTTTCCATGGTTTCCTGAAATCACTCCAGGTGAATGCCGGGATGCTTCCTTCAAAAAAAGGCCGTGGTCAAATTCCTTCCATTCCTTGTCCCCAGTCTCATTCAGCCTCTAATGACCTCGACGTAAACGAGGCGTAAATCAGTAAGTGAAAAAAAAAAGATTACCATGTACAGTTAAAAAAAATTACCATTACTAACAGAAACACCATTCAACTTCTGTAGCTGGAAAACTGCAAACTTTTGGTTCACTGTCACATATGCCACGTTATTTTCTTTATTTTTTCTTGATTTCATTTCGATCCTCATAACGCGGTATTCCTTTTTAAAAAAATAAGAAGGCAGAATGCAAAGCAATTAGCCTCGAACAAAAAGAATGATTTTTCATTCGACAAATAATGACAGCGAGTAATATTTACTTCTTTTTTTTTTTTTTGCCGATGTGTATTTATGTGATAAATACTCTTGATGATCGGATTCTTGTGTGACTAAATGAACTTTGGTGAAACCCGTGCTGGTGACACTATTTACACAATATTTAACTAGTAATCGTTCTGTAGCGAATATTCCAAACCGGCAAGTTTCTGCTGCATTATGTCTTCAGTTATTGTTTTATTTTTGATGTTCACTATTTATCTGCTACACGCTTGTATTTCACAATTTTCACATTAAACTTTAACTCACCAAATGATTGATACAGTGAGAATGTGCAGTATCTAGCTAAATTTCCTCTCGAACGTCAAACAGTAATACTTGGTATTATTGCTTCGGACATAGTTATACGAAATAAGGTGTTCGGAGCCAGGGGCATCCCATCTCGTAAGTCAGGTGTTTTATTTCCACAAAGAACAGTCGCACCGAAATATTAAACTGGATATTGGCTTTAGAGTTATGCTTTGTATGACATTAACATATCACTGTATTGTCAGAATTGCGACCCGCAAATTTCCCGTTTATCAGTATTATCCACTGAGGCGAATTTAGGAGTCGCTACCTAATTTTTGGTACAGTGAAACTAATTTCAGAGACAATCAGTTGAGGCAAAGTATACAAAAGTCACAAAGATCTTTTCAAACGGAATACTACTCCTGAAAGCTGTAGAATTAAGTGGAGAAACCGAATTAATAAGAACATAATGCAAAATATCAAATTACTCGCAGTCAGATTATTTTCTGCTTTCAATAAATAATATGATTCTTATTTTCAGTTCAAAATGTCATCAAATCATTTAAGGTTTGATTTCTATCTACCCTCATTTAATTTACACGTTTATTTCGTTGCATTTTACGATTATCATATGTTATCTCAATGTTGTCTAAATGAACTCAATTCATAGAAACGAAGAATTTGTTCTCCCACCTATTTCACTTCGACTCGGTGAAGCATTTTTTGTAGTCTCCTGTTGCAATAGGATTAATATTCGATAGTTGGAATAAATACGTAATACACTTTATGATGGTACATCATAACAGCACTGAGACGAGAGTATACCAGAAAAGGCTGCCATGTTTGCTGGAACGATGAGCAACATTTATTCGCTGCCGATCAACCCACCATTCGATGACTCATTTCAGACTCACGTTCAACATTTTCTCCCTTTCATCTTCCTCTCCATATCACAAACGAATTGAAACTCACTTTCCTTACTGAAATCACACATATGGAAGTGGAAACTGCCCTCTGCATAGATAGAAGATGGCAGAATTACCCATTTAATTCTCCAATCCTCCTTTCAACAAGTAGTTATACGCTTCCTTCACCTCTACAGCTTTCATTTTCATACTTTCCATTGGAAACTAACACTTTTTTTTATACTTACGGCTTTCCGCCTCGTCGACGGCTAAGGTCATTAGAGACGGGATGGGACTGGGGACAAGGAACGGGAAGGAATTTGGCCATGACCTTTTTGAAGGAAGCGTCCCGGCATTCGCCTGGAGTGATTTGGGGAAACCATGGAAAACCCAAATCTGGATTCCCGGACGGGGATTAAAACCCGCGCCCTCCCGAATGCGAGGCCAGAACGTTAACCGTTCACCCACCATGCTCGGTGAAACTAACCCAAATCACCATGATCTTCAAACCTAAAAAAAATCGCTCCATGAATCCTTTTAATATCGTCCAATCTTTTTGCAAAATTTTTGAAAAACTTCTTCAATAGAGTATCCTTTATTTCACCATGTCACCCAATTTAATCCCATCATTACAGAGAGAATTTGGAATGTAAATCAGTACAGAAAAAACTAAGAGTATGGTGATTGGTAAAGGAAGAAAACTAATGAATAGTAACATAGGACTAGCTCAGGGGTCCCCAAAGTGGTCGGTATCGACCCCTGGGGGTCGATAAGAGTTCTCCGGGGGTCGATTAATACCCGGGGGTCGAAAGGGGGTCGATTGATAATAAAGAGGATCAGTTAAATGGTCTAGGAAAAAAATGGGAATATTCCAACAAAAATCCAAAATTACTGACTACCCCCGTTATAATTTGGGTTTTACCGAAGCCTGCGTCGCTTTAGGTACGTGTTAAGGAGATAACATACTGGAGCGGAGAGCATAGCAACGACGAGAGCGAAGAACAAAGCAGCGAAAACAAATAAACCAATTGTATTGTTGCTGTTACTCATACTGGGGCGCAAAGCGTTGAGGTAATAATGGGGCAAAGCTTAGCGTTCAAACTGTTTGATTTCGCCGCTTTATTCTTCACTCGCATTGCTGGTTTGCTAGTGGTTGTTCCTGTGAGAAACGAATGTAGACCAATTTACGAATTGTGTCTCTTCTAAGGTCCGTCTTTGGGGTAAGAAAGAAGTTCAACATCACAATTATTTTATTTTAGCTAAGCTACGTGATGAACTCAACAAGTATTAAAACTTTATTTTTATTTACTTTGGGTATTTAAGCATTTTATATTCGGGAGGACGCTGGTTCGAATCACCGTCCAGGCATCCGGATTTGGGTTTTCCATGGTTTCCCCAAATCACTCAAGGCTAATGCCGGGATGCTTCCTCCAAAAAGCCATGGCCGAATTCCTTCCAGTTCCTTCTCCGCAGTTCCATCCCGCCTCTAATGACCGCGCTGTCGACGAGACGTAAAGCCACCAGGGAGGGGGGGGGGGAGAGAACGCTCCTGGTTCATTATACACAAGTTGCACTGTTAAATTCTAGTATGGTTTCCACTCTATGTATTGTATATCTAAATGTAGATATCTAAATGTAGATTACATAGATGATATCGTAATATACCGAAAACCATTAAATTTAGATACTTCTTTTTTTTCCTATCTAATTCTATTGAATAGGTTACTTTTAGATGTAATTATTATTCCTTCAAGTCTAGATATCCATTGTTAGAAAAAAGTAGCAACAATGCACTCTGAGTAAGAACAGGCAGTTCTTTATAGCTCGTGCGGTAATAAGTTGCGTCTCTTACTGCTGCTGTTTTGTTGTGCTGCGATCGTATCGTGTTGTTCATATTATAAATCTGAGTTTAATACCTACGATGTCGTCTACCAGTGCTAAGAAGAAATGCAGACAATATTCACACGAGTATTTGAAATATGGTTTTGTGCTATCTTCTGCTAATGAAACTATTCCTATGTGCTTGTTATGTGAAAAACTTTCAGCAATGATGCTATGAAGCCGGCGAAAATAAAAGACCACTTGGAAAGGATCCATTCTGATAAGAAAAACAAAGATTTTGAGTATTTCAAAATGCTAAAAGAGAAATTGAGAATTCCGCCAAATTAAAGTACATATCTGAAGTCATCTGCTAGCGCTGATAGTGAAGGAGGACTGAGGACATCCTACAGCATCTCTCTTAACATAGCAAAGAAAGACAAACCGTACACAATTGGTGAAGAGATTATAGTACCAGCTATAAAAGATGTAATTGAAAATATTATGAAGAAAGACTCTCAACTATTTTTGAAGTGCATACCATTGAGTGCAAATACTGTGCAGCGACGTATAGAGGAAATGGCCGATGATGTGGAAAGAACTTTGACCTCTGAGCTCCAGCATTGTAAGTTTGCTATTCAACTTGACGAATCAACTTTCGGAAGTTCAATCTTCTCATGGTTTATGTTAGGTTCCATAGTCCATCCCTGAATGACACTGTTGATGAATTTCGTTTTGCTAAATATCTTCAAACTGATTCAAAAGGTGTGAGACAATTTTTTTATGTTTGCAAGATTATTTGAACAAGCACAACATTCCTTTCGGGAATATTACTGCAGTAGCTTCTGACGGTGCACCTGCTATGGTAGGCCGTCATAGAGGATTTTTCGTCTTTCTGAAGGAAAAGGTTCCTAATGTACGTACCGTTCACAGTGTCCTACACAGGCAGCATCTTGTAGCCAAAAAATTGAGTGGCGACCTGCATGATACTCTAAAAGTGTGCCTTACGTCAATTAATAAAATTAAAGCTCATCCTCTCAATTCCCGATTGTTTGCGAAGTTATGCGAAGAAAATGATGAACCTTTCAATCAATTACTTTTGCACACTGAGGTAAGGTGGTTGGCAAGAGGTGATAGTTTGCAGAGGTTTGTTGACTTGTACGACTCGTCTGCAGAGTTTCTTAAGAATGTGGATCCATTACTATATGACGAGTTAAAACAGTGCAAGAAACCATCTTGTTCTATTTGGCAGATCTTTATTCGAAATTTAACGAAGTACAGAAGCGTTTGCAAGGAAAAAATGTTACAATTTTTCAAGCTCGAACAATTATAATGGCCTTTCAACTAAAAATGGACCTGTTAAAATCTTCACTGGCCCGTAAAAATTTTAAATATTTTTCAAACTTTCTACTACTAAAAGAAAATGAAGAGATACCCGACCGTGATTTGGAGATATATATTAAACTTCTCGATAAATTAAGAGAAGACTTCAAAGCACGTTTCGAAGACTTGGAGAACATGCATGTTCCTGAATGGTTTGCTTCTAAATTTGATGTTAACATAATGAAGGTAATGAACGTGGCTTAGAAGATGAACTGATTGAAATATGCGTAGATCTGGAAGCTAAAGCGTTGTTTAAAAATAAAAACCTCAGCGAATTTTGGAGCAATAACAATATTGCTACAAAATACCCCAAGCTCAGAGCAGAAGACGAATCTTTCTTACTTGCATTCCCAATTTCGTTGAAGCTGGCTTTAGCCACGCGAACGTTATTTTAACAAAACAGAGAAACAGACCGAACTTGGAAAACCGTGGTGATTTGCGACTAAAACTTACCAATTTTCAACCGAACATCAGTAATCTTGATGCTGCCCTTCAGACCCATCCATCTCACTAATATCAAAAAGGTATGTTAATGAAAACGTATGTTAACATATTTTTAATGTATTCAATAGTAGTCGTAAAATGGCAGATGTTTTTTCATCGAATATAATTTATTTAAATTTCCAATGATTATTTTGTGTTTTAAATTTTATGACACTTACGGTTATAGGCTAGTTTCCATCTATCTATAATTTTTTAATTATTTTTTACGATTATAATAACAGTGTAAAATATCCCTTTTTTGTTATTGTTGGGTGGATTTTTTAAGGTGTGGGAACTATAAATACTTTCTTTGGGTTGTTATGCAAGTCTCCTTATCGCTTAGCATCAAAAATGCTAAAAATGATTTAAAATTTTCATCAGTGGCGGATCCAGGAATTTTTCGAGCCGGGGCAAAAACTGTAGGAATGCCGCCCCTTGCAACGTTATTTGGAGCTCCCATTTTTGCCGTCTGATCCCAAGTGTCGCCACCTCGATTGTCGGCCAAACACATTGTTGTCGCCGCCCGGCGCCCAGTGTAGTAGTAGAGCTAAAAAAAAATTTCCGCGACTTAAATCGCCGCCCTTCAAACATGATTTTGCCGCCCCCTTGAAGTTGGCATCCCGGTGTACACCCCCCACCCCCCCCAGATCCGGCACTGGTTTTTATTAAACGTTTAATCTGGGGTCGATGAGAAGACAAATGTTCTATGAGGGGGTCGACGTGATAAAAAGTTTGGGGACCCCTGGACTAGCTGATATCAGCCAAGTGAGATCCTTCAAATATTTTGAAAGGTATAATCACTGAAGACATGAAATGCCACCAAGATGTAAAACTTGTATTTCTGTAATGAAGGAAGAGTTTAATAGGAAGAGGCGATTGTTAATTGGAAAAGTAGATAAAGCACTGGGGAAACCACTTGCAATTGTTTTGTACCTGTATGGAGTGTGACTCTCTATAGGGCAGAGACGTGGAGAAGATGAAAAACGGTTAAAACCGTTTGAGATGTGGATGTCGAGGAGAATGGAGAGGATAATCTGGATGGAAAAAGTGAGTAATGTTGAAGTGCTGGAAAGGACTGGTGCGAGGAGGAAACTACTCCAAATCATAAACGAAAGAGAGAATTTATGGATGAGACACCTGATGAGAGGATAGTGCTTACTAAAAGCCGCCTTGGAAGAACTGGTTTATGGGAGGAGAAAGAGAGGGAAAAGAAGATGCAAGATCAAAGATAAGGAAATGGCAACTACATGGACATGATGAGAAGGCAGAAAACAGAAGAGCATGGAGAGCAGGAATGTGAAAACCTGAACAATGATGACGATAATGACGGTGACGATTTCAGGTCGGCAACGGCTACCGTCATTGGACATCAGATCCCCTACTTGCATTAACAGTCGACAAATTATTAAAAGCCGATCATCAACTATTTCTTGCCTTACGAGTGAAAATTAGAATTATGTAATATACACAGTTGCCCTCAGCGATGAATCGCGGTTCAGCACTGCTTCGGATGACCATCGTCGGCGAGAATGACGAGAGGTTCCGATATTTTGCTGAGATGCAGAGGTGTTACTCTGGCGTCATGGAGTTAGGAGCCATCGGGTATGACTTTGGGCTACGGCTGGTACTGACTGAGGAACTCTGACAATACAGTGGTACGTCATAGACATCATGGGTCCTTATGCGACAGTGTTGTGGTGTCATTTTTCAACAGGACCAATGATCGGCATGTGTTGCTATGAACTTTTTACATGACGTTGAGACAATCTCCCCAGATGTTTTCCCGATAGAATGTGTGTGGAGCCTGTACAAACGTCAACTCCGTCCCAGTGCCATGATCCAGGATATTAAGGACCAGTTATAACAGTTGTGAACCAGCTTGTCTCAGGAGAGGAAACAACGGCTTTATGACAGCCTTCCCAACCAAATCAATGCATGCATTCAGGCCGGTTGAGGTGCAACGTCATACTGAAAGTTCTTTCTCATTTTTTTTTTATTATTATTAACTGCTTAACGTCTTTCAACAGCGAGGTCTTTAGAGACGGGAAAGGATGGGATGCAAGGAATGGGAAGGAATTCGGCCATGGCCTTTTTGAAGGAAGCATCCCGGCATTTGCCTGGAGTGATTTGGGAAACCATGGAAACCCCAAATCTGGATGCCCGGACGGAGATTCGAACCGGCGTCCTCCCGAATGCGAGGCGAGAACGCTAACCGTTACACCACCACGTTCGGTCTTTCTCAATTTGACTGGATTTTGTAACCACTGAAATAACATTACATACACACTTAGACCGTCAACTTTCATTTCGTTTCCTGCTCTCCATCTGGGTGCTTCACTATTTTTCCAGGTTACACAGAAATTAAAGGGCCAAATTATATTCCAGAATGTAGGTTGTCGATTTTTACAGCTTGTGAAGTACAGGATTAATATATAAATTTTTCAATTTTTTGCTTAAAAATAAAAACACGGGTGGCCGTGAAATTTGTTAATTCTGACGTTTTGTTCCTGAGTCTGTTTTAATACCTGTATACCCAGTAACTTGAAATTGTTCCCTAACATCGTCTATAACCTACATTTAAACTGCAAATACTAAAAACACTTATATCTAAATATAGTTTTGTAAGATGTGATTAAAATAAGCAAAAGTTTTTAAGATGCTACTTTGTCGTATACTAATATTTTCAACTATTAATTAAGTAAGCAACTGCGAAAACATGGCCTGCAACAACATTGTACTAATATAATGTTATTTAAAATCTCAAAGTCAATTTGAAATGCGATCTAAAAGAAACAGTGATAAGTGTGACTGCAACTGAACAAAAGCATTAGCGGTGTACCTGGCAACATGGAAGAGCGTTGTAGTACAGGGCGTTCGCCGGGAAATGCTACCCTCCCAGTCTGTTGCCGTCGGCAACTTGCTGGGACAGTGGGGCCAGCAACTCCCGCCACACGGCGCCGTGAATCACCGCACTGTTTAACACCT
The DNA here is from genome assembly GCA_031002005.1 of Vandiemenella viatica. Taxonomy (NCBI): domain Eukaryota; kingdom Metazoa; phylum Arthropoda; class Insecta; order Orthoptera; family Morabidae; genus Vandiemenella; species Vandiemenella viatica. The sequence continues at coordinate 32,179,649 of JARYHS010008074.1, read as the reverse complement.
CCGCTGCCCCAACAGTGTTGTGAATTAACGTTTCTTGCGGTTTGGCTGGTTTGGGGCTTCATACTCTTACTAATCTGCACCGTGTTTGAGTGTGACTAAAATTATGGTACGTTACAGTTTGCAACAAAGAATATTTCTCTACGATACATATGTGAAGAAGATGTCGTTTAAAAAGTGTCGCAGTAAATTTCGTCGCGAATATCCTGGCGCTTTACTGCCAGCTAAATCAACAATTCTGCGTCTGGTTAAAAAAGTAAGAGAAACGGGTTCATTTTTTAACAAAAAGAGACTGTCGGTCAACCGTATTCTTACAGAGGAGAAAATTGACGATATCGCTTTTCGACTAGAACAGTCACACAAAAAATCATTAAGTCAGTTAGGGCAGCAGGCAGGCGTATCTAAGACGTCAGCTTGGAAAGTAACAAAGCTAGTTCACTTAAAGCCGTACAAAACAATTGTGGTGCATAAAATTACAGAAATAGACCAGTGGCCTAGGATTAGATTTTGCAACTGGTACCTGCAGGGTGTCCACGATGGCACTATTGATCCGCAACTGACGTCACATTTAAATGCTTAGCACATACAAGTTTATGAAGCGTAATTATTATGAAATAGTCCGCGGCCGACGGTCGAACAATGCCGGAAGCTGACCGCTCGCTCGCCGGGAGCAGTTTCTTCCTTGTAGCGCTAACAGTGGGTTGCGTTTCCCGGCGAACGCCCTGTATAATGCGCTTCTTCTTTTCAAGTCGCCTTCTCCTATTGGAGGTTGGCGGTCCACATAGCTAGCTCTGAGCGTGAAACTGCAGCATGGAAAGCCTCTTCAGACGTACTATTGAACCATCTCCGAATGTCTTTCAGCCACGAATTCCTTCTCCTCCCAACAGATCTTTCCCCTTGTATTTTCCCTTCAATGATGAGCTGCGGTAGCTGATACCTCTCGCCTCTTATAATGCGTTACCTAACCTGAAAATCAGTCAGGTATTGTTTCTTCAGCCGACGCACTGCCGTCTCACCTGTCATATGCGCGCAGAAGCGGCGGAATGCGTGGGCGACGTGTTCGACCGCGTTCGGCCTCGCGGTACGAGGAACCTCGCGCACCAAACATTTTTCTGATTTTCATTTCTCAAGAAAAGTAAATAATTATAAAACTCAACATTGTCACCGGTTGGTTTATTCAGAATTTCAAAATAAGTTTTTCGTTTTACATGTAGACTAATTGGAAATTCACAAACTGATAATATAGGGAAGGATCTGTGACTGGGAACCATTATGTAGCATTTTACAAAGACATGAGAATACCAAAGAATTTATGACGTTCATGTTCCAGTGGATGACTTTTTTTTAAAAAAAATTAGTAAGGCATAAAAACACTAAGCCATAAAACGAAAGGTTAATTCGAAAATCTCAAAAACATTGGCGCAGTTTGTTTGAGATGATAATTGACATAATTAATTTCTTAGCCTCATATAATCTGGTATTTAGAGGTTATAGAGAAGGTCTCAAGATTAATGAAGACAGTGAGAATTCTGGTAAGTTCATAGACTTGTTTAAAGTGATATCTTAATACGTTACGAACACATAACACACATTATTTTTTTTATCTGCTTAACGTCTCTCTAACAGCGAGGTCTTTTAGAGACGGGAAAGGATGGGGGGCAAGGAAAGGGAAGGAATTCGGCCATGACCTTTTGAAGGAAGCATCCTAGCATTTGCCTGGAGTGATTTGGGAAACCATGGAAAACCCAAATCTGGATGCTCGGACGAGGATTCGAACCGCCGTCCTCCCGAATGCGAGGCCAGAACGCTAGCCGTTACACCACCACGCTCGGTGACACACATTAATGACAATCAACTTACACACCATCACCTAAGCCACGACATTTAAAATGAATAGTTTTCATTGATGTAAAAAATTACACTATCTGCCAAAAAGTAATTTGATACCTGTCTATAAAGTTTTCTCTTTGCTTTCATCCTCTTAGACTCTCGTAGCGTCGCCTCTTGCGGTTATAATAGCAGCCAATCTGTCTGGTATGCTTTCTACGAGTGTTTCTAGGATTTCTAATGGGAATCGTCGCCATTGTTCTTACACTATTCTATTGGTTGAGCAATGGAGTATAGCCATTCCTGACAAATCCTCGCCCAAGATTTCACATCTTCCCAAAGATGTTCTATAAAGTTGAGGTCGGGGTCCTGGTTGGGCTAGTCCATTCGGCGCACATTGTATACGCTTACGACTTCATTGAAACATGGCACCTAGCATTATCATCCATTCCATAAAAACGATCTGATGATGGGAGCATTTAATTTTCCGGAATGTGTTCATGTTACAATAGATAAACACCCCGTCTTGATTGCACCACCACAGATTTCTTAGTAGCACTATACACGCCGACAGAAGTCGTTCAGCGCGCATTCACCACACTTATTCACATCCATCGTACCGGAATAACTCGATTCATCACTCCACAAAACCAGTATTCACTTACGACAGTCCAAACACCATCCGAGTCGCCGTGATATGGCGCTTACGTACAGTTCTTTTTAGGAAATGTTCATGACGGTGGGTCTCTGTACGTGATGTTCCAATAGAAACCGATACTCCTTTGCAGCAGAAAACTCATTTCTGTTGGTAGGCATGGATTGTGCCCTATTTTTTACAAGTTTATTTTTCAGTGTTCTGCGATATCTGACGATCAAAACTGAAGATCGCCCAGAACGTGCAGCATTGACACAATCCAATCAATCTGCCACTTACATAGGACGAATGCGATCGTTGATTTTGTGCTGTTAACTTTCACTGCAATCGCCCGAATAGAAATACCACTGATATAGCAGCCCACAAAAACACCCTTAAAGAAGTCCGATATCTTTGTACCTCGTGCCATCTCTTCATTAGCTGGCTTGACACCGGTCTGCACAAGAGAAATGACGCACTGAATTACCTTCTTTATAGCTGTCCAACTGATTTTTCCTAGATAGTGTATTACCAATGAAATGATTCGCAGGGTAAAAGAGAGAAAATATTCTATTTTGCTCTACTGCACTTGAGAGACTGGTCGAGCTGAATAACAGTCAGTTACTTTGTAAATATATCAATCGGCAAAACAGGAGAAAAATTAACCGGATTTTTTTCTGTCGCTGAGACGACAGGAGAGTATCTAAATAAGGCAATATTGGAAGATTTAGAAAAAATGAATAAGATATTCAAAACTGTAGTGACCAAAGATTTGAAAATCGTACAAATATGGCAGGCACAAATAGTGGAATTAAAAATCGGCTATTATATATTAATCCCAAAGTACTTTCTACACCATGCGGATGCCATAGTTGGAATTTGCTGTTGATAGATGCAGATAACTCTTCTGCGGCAGCAAAAAAACATTTTTTGCTTTTATGATTGCAGTGAAGTCCTCATTGGTTGTATCTCCGGATTTCATTGTAAAAACACGAAATTTCTCACGTGAGGTAGAAGGCTGAGGCAGCCGTCGAAGTATGGTGTTCCTACAACACAATTCGTCGATACACCCGTGAAAACTTCATTATAACTTTTTTTGCCTTTAGTCGAAATAATAACAAGGAGAAGAAGGATTAATCGAAAGCCTGAGCGGCACATGTAAGCAGGCGGTTTTAGTCAAAGAAACGCATTGAGGCATCGGCCAAAACAACAATAAGTCAAAGGATATAATTTTGATAGCTGCTAAATTAATAGCTATGTGATCGTTAAAATTACGATAACATTAGTTTCGTATCAACGAATAATCAAATTTTAAGCCGTAAATAAGGAAATTGTCACAATTCATCTGCAAATACAGAAAATGGGAATAATGAAACTGTGAATAAAAAGCTGTAACTATGAAGTTCAGATAACATGTGCGACACATAAAAAATAATTATAATTTAGAAAATCGTACTAAATACGCAACATAACTCAAATTACAGAAATGTGTACTCCAAACAAACTTACGTTTTGATGAATACGTAAAAGTGTATCTATTTACTTACGAATGACGAAGGTTGACAAACACAAACGTTTGTTCACACGCGCCAAATGTCAGCTGGAAGGGTACAGGCAAACAGTGCAATACATCCTATAGAGACCGAGTGGGGCAGCGAGTCACGCAGACTGACACGCGTTTTCGTCGCATTTTGTGGATTACGGATCCGCTTAATTTTGTGCGGGATCCGCCAGACTGTCTAATGATGCAGTTTCAGATTTGCCATTTTTATCAATTTGAGACATATATAGCATATAAGCTGGATTACGATATATTGATTTCTTGCTGTTCTAGTTACAGTGAAGACAATGGCATTTATGAAAAAAATGGCTTTTTTTTTTTTACATATTCTTAATCTCTTGCGCCAGCAGAGGGCAACGCAAAATTCATCTTGCCCACACAAAATTTAGATCTTGCCCCGCCAGTGTATGCGTGATTTGCACATGATCATTAAGGTAAGTTGTTGTTGTTGGTGCTTTAGGGCGCGTCGACGACTTGGTCATTAGCGCCCTAACTCAAACACAGAATGACAATGTGGGATAAAAGTAGCAACCGTCTGCATGGCCGACTGTAAAGGGGTCGGCCACACAGACAGCTTAATAAAATACGAAAACACTGACTAAAATACCGCCTACATGGCCGACTGTAAAGAGGTCGGCCATGCAGACAGCAGGTTTAAGTAAAACATTAAAACAGTTACAGTAAAATAAGTAAACTATCAAATAACACTAGCTGGTTGGCTGTAAAAGGGCCAACCAGCTTACACAAACATTAAAAAAGGCAGTCTGAATGGCTGTAAACAGGCCATCCAGTTGTAAAGTGTCGATCTTAAAAAACAAAACAAAAACAAAAAATTAAAAGACGAATGAGTCAGTACATGGATTGGTGGTTGTAGACGGACCACCAAACCATTCTAAAAACTAGGCCGATCTACCCAAAATTTTTGGGGTAAGACCGGCCATATTACAAAATTTTAAAACCTTCACCACATTGTCATTATTTAAAATTACGGGCAGATCATTAGCTAGGCCAACGTCTGCCCTTATGTTAAAAAACTTTACACAGTCTGTTAAAATGTGGCGCACCGTCAGAAGTACGCCACAGGCATCACATTCCGGAGGGTCTTCTCGGCGGAGAAGGAAACCATGAGTCAGAGGACAGTGCCCTATACGGAGGCGAGTAAGGAGAACCTCATCCCTCCTCGCCCGCTGGAAGGAGCTGCTCCACGGCTGAACGGTCGGTTTGACCTGCCGGAGCTTATTATCCTCAACTTCCAGCCACTGCCTCTGCCAAACATCAAAAACAGATCTCTTCGCCGCCGAGGCAAGGTCAGACTTTGGGACCGGATCAAAGTCAATTCTGACCTTGTCACAGGCTAACTTCGCAGCTTCATCAGCTACCTCGTTCCCCCTGATTCCCACATGGCCGGGTACCCAGCAGAATACGACCTCCTTCCCACAGTACTGGAGGGAAAGGAGGGCGTCCTGGATGTCCTGGACTAGACGGTCTGCTGGGTACATAGTTGCTAACGCATGAATACAACTGAGGGAATCACAGCATATGAGGTACTTCATATCACGACGTGCCTTCATATGCTGGAGCGACTTTAGCAGGGCATAGCACTCCGCAGTGTAAACACTGCACCTGCTATCCAGCTTGTATTTGTAAGTCGCTCGAGGGAACACTACTGAACACCCTACACTGTTAGCCTGCTTAGACCCATCCGTATACACCGGGGTATAAGTGTGATATTGATTTAAAATATCAGTAAAAATATTAATAAAAATACTGTCAGCCGTTAACAGTTTGTTATACCGGGACAGATCTAAAATTGTTCTGGGCCTCTGTAAAAGCCAGGGTGGAGATTTACTCCAACCCTGGTGATAAAAAGAGGGAAGCTCGAATCCATATTGTTCTAAAATAGCCTTTATACGGTAGCTGAACGGTTTAGTGGCTCTAAGCCGGTTGGCATAGAGCCGCTCGTAGTTGGGATGGAGCACTATGTCGTGCACGGGACTGCCAGGTGTTATGGCAACCTGCAGGTAGTGTCGCACCACGAGGAGTTGCCGGCGGATGGTAAGCGGCGGCTCGCCCGAGTCAGCACAAATGCTGACAATAGGACTGGTGCGATATGCACCCGTGGCGAGCCGAATTCCAGCATGGTGGACACTATCCAGTATACGCAGGTAGCTGTCCCGTGCCGAACCATACACGATACAACCGTATTCCAGCCGCGACCGTACAAAGGCTCTGTAAAATTGTAGCAGGCAGGAGCGGTCAGCGCCCCATGACCTGCCACACAAACATTTTAAAACATTTAAAGCTTTAGACGCTCTGGCTTTCACATCTTTAAGATGTGGCAGCCAGGTTAGCCTATTGTCTAAAATTAGGCCCAGAAAACGGACAGATTCCGTAAAACGTAAAACAATGTTCCTCAGGGTAAGGTGGGGCTCCGGTAAGAGACTCCTGTTGCGAGTAAAAAGTACACACCGGGTTTTCTCGGCAGAGAAACGAAAACCGGTGTGCACTGACCATTCGTCCAGCCTGTTCAACGTGAGTTGCAGCTGCCGCTCAGCGCTTCTCAGGCTGGACGATGCGATAAAAATTAAAAAATCATCCACATATAAGGAGTATCCTATAGGACTCCTTATAACACTTAAAATGCTATTTATCGCAATGGCGAAAAGAGTCACGCTTAAAACTGAACCCTGAGGAACACCGTTTTCCTGAATAAAAAGATCAGACACTTCACTACCGACTCGGTACCGGAAGCAACGACCAGATAAAAATGATTTTAAAAAACGGGGAAGGTTACCCCTAAAACCCCCATTCGTGTAACTGTTTTAAAATAACATGCCGCCAGGTAGTATCATAAGCCTTTTCGAGGTCGAAAAAGACACCCACAAGGTGTTGGCTGCGGATGAACGCATCCTGTATGGCCGCCTCCAGCAGGATCAGGTTGTCCAAGGTGGAACGGAACTTCCTGAATCCACACTGAAAGCGGCTCAGCAGATTTCGGGATTCAAGACACCAGACGAGGCGGCGATTGACCATCCTCTCCAGTGTCTTACCCACGCAGCTTGTAAGGGCGATGCTACGATAGCTACCTGGCAGCAATTTGTCCTTACCAGGCTTTAAAATAGGAATAAGCGTTGCTTCTTTCCACGAGTCGGGGAAGTGTCCTCCGGTCCATATCTGATTAAAAATATCTAAAAGGTACTCCTTAGCATCTTTACTAAGATGCCTCAGCATCTGGTACTGGATCAAATCAGGCCCTGGAGCAGTGTCATTTGCGCTGTTGAGCGCTGACTCCAGCTCCCAAGATGTAAATGGGCAGTTGTAGGCCTCTGTATTCGACGAACTGAAGCACAACTCTCGCCTCTCGGTGGCGGCTCTTTGCCGCTTAAACCGAGCGTCAAAGTTGGCGGACGAAGTGACGGAGGCGAAGTTCTCCGCCATCAGCTGCGCTATGCTTCGTTCGTCGGTAATAACACGTCCGTGATCCAGTAATCCAGATACTGGTGGGCGGGAGTACCTTCCAGATATACGGCGGATAGACTCCCATACTTTCGAAGAAGGTGTGGAACGGTTTATGGTGCTCACAAAGTTCTGCCAAGACCGTTTCTTGCTCTCCTTAATAACACGACGCGCCTTAGCTCTGGCTATACGGAACGCTGCTAAGTTGTCATCAGATGGCTGCATCTTAAATCGGCGCAACGCCCTCCTGCGTCCCTGAATAGCGGAACGACATTCGTCGTTCCACCAGGGGACGGGCGTTCTACACAGCGTTCCGGAGCATTTAGGCATGGAGACGTCAGCCGCCTGGTGAATCACAGCTGTAAAATGATTCACCATCTCCGTGATGCCTTTGCGAGGCCGGAGGCATAGTGACCTGCTATACAACGGCCAATTGGCTTTGCTGACGTTCCATTTGCGTCGGTTATTGCCTCCTCCGCGTTCAAACTCTACGTGCATCCATATTGGGAAGTGGTCGCTTCCATGAAGGTCGCGATCCACTTCCCAATGCACGGAGTCCGCGATTGAGGGGGAGCACAACGAAAGGTCAATGGCAGAAGACGTACCGGTAGCAGTGGTGAAATGAGTCATTTGCCCTGTATTCAGGATACAAATGTCCTCCTGCTCTATCAGGTCTACCAACCACTCGGCCCCTGGGGCTATCGGTGGAGGAACCCCACAACGCACAATGGGCGTTGAAATCTCCCAAGAGGAGAAAGGGCCGAGTGAGTTGTCGTATGATGCTAACCAGGTCGTCATAGGCGACTGACACACTGGGTGGCAGATAGATAGAGCATACGGTCAGTTGGATTGGACCGTGTATTTTCACCGCAACTGCTTGTAGTGAGGAGGTGAGAGCAACGGGTTCAGAGTGGACTGTGTTTCGGACCAACACAGCCACTCCCCCCCTGGCTCGATCACCCTCGGTATCGTCCTTTCGGTATATCTCATATCCTCTTAGCACTGGTTGGTACGATGGTCTGAAATGTGTCTCCTGTAAGCAGAGACACAATGGATCAGACCGTGCTAAGAGGTGGACTTCCTCTTTGTGAGCCTGAAAGCCGTTGACGTTCCACTGAAGTATGGGAGCCATCCTACCTATTTAAAACCACCCGCCCCGGGTCGGGTGGGTCATTGTCCGGTGTCTGCTGAGGGACGGAACCAGGTACGTCCACCAGCATTACGTCGTCTTCGTGGTCCGAAGACGACTCTTGTTCTAAGGCCTCGCCGTCTTGCGGAACTTTCTTCCGCCGAGGCCTTTTCCCCTTCTTCCCTCCCCCAGTTGGGGAACTGGGAGGAGAAGCGGAAGGGGATTTCACGAACATAGAGGGGTCCGTATGTCTAAACTTCGGACCCGATTTTTCTGAACTGTTTGCCATCCGCTACCAGCCGATGGCGTAGACATTACTGCTTCTGCTGCAGGGGCTGCTTCCGCCGCTGGAGCTACATCTCCCGCGGCAGTGGGACCCACACCTGCAGCTAATGTAGCAGATGGCTGTTCTTTTGCTGGTGGACCTGTTTTACCTGCTGTCTGACGGGTCGTGGTTGCAGAAGTGTTGCTGCCGACGTCCGTGGTCCTCGGTGTTAGGACCTTAGTGGGTATTGCGCCACATTTGCACTGACACGAACACATTGTGTTCGTGCCCGTGTCTACAACGGACGTCTGCGTTGCAACACTTTCCTTCCTGACGGGAGCTGACAACGTTTTGGCAAAACTAGTGGCGAAGACCGGTGGCGCAAGCGCCTTAAACCGTTTCTTCGCCTCGCCATATGATAATCGTTCCTTCGTTTTCAGCTCCTGTACCTTCTTTTCTTCAAGGTACACTCGACACTCCCTGCTCCAGGCTGGATGTGCCCCGGAGCAGTTAATGCACACCTGTGGGAGGGTGCAACTTGCACCCGGTTCATGCGCAGATTTTCCACATTTCCCACAAGTGGCGTTGCCTTTGCAGTTCGCCGTCGTATGTCCGAACCTCTGGCACTTATAGCAGCGCATCGGGTCCGGAACATACGGGCGAACGTTCAGATTGAGATATCCAGCTTTAATGGACTTTGGCAACGTCGGAGTGTCGAACGTCAGGACGAAGGTGGCAGTCTTCTCAAGACTGCCGTTAACCCTTCGCAGGATCTGACGAACCTCGACCACGTTCTCTGATCCCCACTCCTTAAGGAGTTCCTCGGACGCTATATCAATCAGATCACGGCATGTGATCACTCCCTTGCTTGAGTTGAGCGATTTATGGAGTTCGCATTTCACTGCGAACTCCCCGAGCTTCTCACACTTAAGGAGTAGGACAGCCTGCTTATAGGTGGATGTTTCCAAAAGCAGGGTCCCGTTCCTCAGCTTTTTCACACTTTTTAGCGTTCCAGCTATACCTTCTAACCCTTTGTTTATATAAAAAGGAGAGATCTTTTCGAAAGATCCCTCCTTTCTTCCCATTATTATGAAGGCGTTGTCTATAAGATAACCCTTCCTGTTACTGTCTTCTTTCTCAGGAGGAGGGCTTTCAACCCTCGCACGCTTGCCGGTTTTTTGGGCGGAAGATTGGCCCTGCGGATTGCCCGAGCCGCAGGCAATTGAAATATTTTTTAGGATTTTTGGGTATTGTTCCCACGAGTCCGGAGGACCTAAAAGTCGAGTGACGTGGAGCCCCCGAATCACGCCACCAAGCCCAATACAACAGGGGTGCGGCAGGTGCCCCTGAGGTTGTACGTTAGCGGGTGGTTTTCCTCACCACCCATCCACCTCCTCGGCACGTTACTCACCTTGAGGTTGAGGGGTTTTTTTATAGAGGTTTCTACCGTCCTCGCGATCCGGGCGATGAAGCCAAGATCCCCGTTCTCCTAGGCACACAACGTTCCACCGCCACGCCCTACGGTGGTCGTTGAAGCATGGTAGGAGTTTACGGTGTGGGAAACTTGCGGCGCTCACAAGTTTCCAGCTCGGGCACCGCGGGTTCGCCAAACCCGTACCTGGCACTTGCGTACCAGGCCCCTGCGGGGATTAAGGTAAGTAATCCTGGCTCGCATTTACTCGGTTAAAATTTAAGTATTCGGCTTTTTTGGACTTTATATGGATATCTTATTGCGTATTCCATACTTCAATGTTTATGGTGTTATTGCATTTAGTATTTTTAATTCGCAGTTTTGTAACAAAACTTTTGCTTTTACTGTGTCAGTACTGAATGTAACACAGCAGATCGGATTGTGACTTCAACTATTATTCTAACTCTGCTTCTGACACACCTATTTTTATTTCGGCTTACGTAGCTTTCTTAAGTAGGGTAACCTTCGCTTATCAGTTGTCCAGTACTACATGGTTTACAAGTTATTGTACATTTAAACTATAAATTTAAGCTCGAAATTGTCGCCAATTTCATCAGTCCCATATTTAAATACTAATACGAAAAACACTTATTTTTAACATACTTTTGTAAGTTTTGAGCAAATTAAGCAAACGTATTTATTTTGATGTTACTTTGTCGTATATTAATATAATTTTATTGAAAGTACTCAGAAAATAATTGAATTTTTTTACTTATGCATTTACGCCTCGTCGATTTCGGTGTCATTAGAGGCGGGATGAGACTGGGGACAAGGAACAGGAAGGAATTCGGCCATGGCCAGTTTGAAGGAAGCATCCCGGCATTCGCCTGGAGTGATTTGGGGGAAACCATGGAAAAGCCAAATCTGGATGCCCGGACGGGAATTCGAACCGCCGTCCTCCCGAATGTGAGACGAGACCGTTAACCAGAGATTTTTAGAGAGCCTGATAATTCCTTATCATTTCATGGAGTTCTACGTTGTGTTTTGGGTACACTATTCCACCTCTTTGTAGTTGTATATTACATCTGTGAAGCTTTTTTCCCAATAAATTCGGTGATTTGCTGCTATAATCTCAGTGACTTCTTCAGAAAGAAGATATAATATCAGAAGATTTTTGTGTCAGTGTTGTCCAGGAAACCATTGACTTTATAACATCAGATCATCTCCAGTAGCATACCGTTTATTAGTACCATACCATTCCTAAATAACTCATTTACACGTGCTCAGTAAATATCATGCATTTCAAACATTACAGACTCACATGGAATAAAAACGATCCTACGACGTAGGCCGGATTCGAACCGGTGACCTTAAAATGAGAAGCCAAAAAATGTTGGCACAGTTAACTTTTTCCAGTGTAAACATCCCGGATTATATTCAAATCACTCACCCCGTACATACTTCTGTGTTTTAATTCTTAGATATTTTCGATGTGAATATGATAATGTTCACATTCAAAACTAAATAAATATTATAAATAACAATAACCATATTGCAAAAATGTGACTGGTAAGTTAAAAACAAGCTCTCCATACTATATGAAACCGAGTATCCACCAGCAATAACTCTTAAGAAATTAAATCAGTAACCTACAGATATTCTTTTGTAAAATAATTGAGGGAATATTTATTTATCACATCAACTTTCATCAGTTAAATATCATCGATGTTGAAGAGCTTGTTTTTTTTACGTTTCAAACACGTTTGTACGTTGGGTTTTACCATAGTTTACAACTTTTACTTTTTAGTTGATTGCAAGAGTTATTTATAAATTATTATAGAAATTTTATTTGAATATATATTACACTTAGTTTTATCAAAGCTACAGAGCCCTCAAACATATTAAATCTAAACTACTATTGAAACGAGGCGTATTTATTAGTTTTTTTACATTTGAGTAATCTAATAGCTAAGCCGACGGGACACCTAACTTGGCTTAAAGTCACCCAAGGTTGGACTTTTGGAAATATATTGATGCATAGGTCAACTTCTGCCGATTTTAACTAATGCTGAAGTTCTGTTATCGTGGATTATAATACTTTTCGCCCTCTGGAATGCGAGTCTAACAAATAGTATTAGTTACTAACTCTCATTATCGCCTCAGTAACATTTCTCTCGCAGGTAATTATTAATCGTTTAAAAATAAATATGTTGTACCTACAACTCTTTTTTCACTAATTAGATTCCTATACTTCTTATGAACCTCAATTTTGACATCAATATCGGCTACTATAATTAATCTAAATTTATATTGTTTACAGCTCTAGACATTTGTATGCCTATCTTATGAAATCGAGAATAAAATTGGCGTCAAGAAGGTTATGGATTACAACGAAGAAAAATTACTTCCCATGTAAAACAGTCGGAAATATTAATCAGGTGGTGATAATGAGACAATTAGAGAATAGTAAGGGAAATATCAGAGCAGAAGCGTATCCACGTAAGTAGAAATGAGCAAAATAAGAAAATACAAATAGTTATGAGGATATTTTCGAGGGTTGTATTGTAGATACACTCCTGGAAATTGAAATAAGAACACATTGACGCCGGTGTGTAAGACCCACCATACTTGCTCCGGACACTACGAGAGGGCTGTTCAAGCAATGATCAAACGCACGGCACAGCGGACACACCAGGAACAGCAGTGTTGGCCGTCGAAGGGAGCTAGCTGCGCAGCGGTTGCGCACCGCCGCAGTCAGTGTCAGCCAGTTTGCCGTGGCATACGGAGCTCCATCTCAGCATGCCGCGACAGCATGTACGTGAACCAAATGTGCAGTTGACGGACTTTGAGCGAGGGCGTATAGTGGGCATGCGGGAGGCCGGGTGGACGTACCGCCGAATTGCTCAACATGTGGGGCGCGAGGTCTCCACAGTACATCGATGTTGTCGCCAGTGGTCGGCGGAAGGTGCGCGTGCCCGTCGACCTGGGTTCGGACAGCAGCGACGCACGGACGCACGCCAAGACCGTCGCATCCTACGCAGTGTCGTAGGGGACCGCACCGCCACTTCCCGGCAAATTAGGGACACTGTTGCTCCATTCTCAACCGTCTCCATCAAGCTGGGCTACGGTCCCGCGCACCGTTAGGTCGTCTTCCGCTCACGCCCCAACATCGTGCAGCCCGCCTCCAGTGGTGTCGCGATAGGCGTGTATGGAGGGACGAATGGAGACGTGTCGTCTTCAGTGATGAGAGTCGCTTCTGCCTTGGTGCCAATGATGGTCGTATGCGTGTTTGGCGCCGTGCAGGTGAGCGCCACAATCAGGACTGCATACGACCGAGGCACACAGGGCCAACACCCGGCATCATGGTGTGGGGAGCGATCTCCTACACTGGCCGTACACCTCTGGTGATCGTCGAGGGGACACTGAACAGTGCACGGTACATTCAAACCGTCATCGAACCCATCATTCTACCATTCCTAGACCGGCAAGGGAACATGCTGTTCCAACAGGACAATGCACGTCCACATGTATCCCGTGCCACCCAACGTGCTCTAGAAGGTGTAAGTCAACTACCCTGGCCAGCGAGATCTCCGGATCTGTCCCCCATTGAGCATGTTTGGGACTGGATGAAACGTCGTCTCACGCGGTCTGCACGTCCAGCACGAACGCTGGTCCAGCTGAGGCGCCAGGTGGAAATGGATTGGCATGCCGTTCCACAGGACTACATCCAGCACCTCTACGATCGTCTCCATGGGAGAGTTGCAGCCTGCATTGCTGCGAAAGGAGGATATACACGGCACTAGTGCCGACATTGTGCATGCTATGTTGCCTGTGTCTATGTGCCTATGGTTCTGTCTGTGTGATCATGTGTTGTATCTGACCCCAGGAATGTGTATATAAAGTTTCTAATTCATGGGAAAATGAATTCACGATGTTCTTATTTCAATTTCCAGGAGTGTATAACGGACGAATGGGCTGGTATAGGTATTATAACCATAGATGTGTTGATGGTGGGTCTATAAGACGCCGCACCATACCTAGAAATAATATTTAGATAGTCTCGAGACTTGTTTCACATTAAATACTGTAGATGTTCAACAAAAGGAGAGCAGAAAAATATAGAGTTATAAGTTTTATCGATAGTATGTTCACACATAGCACCATTACTGCCATTCCTTTACTGACCTAGGTCTCTGTTGCCTGGAGGATTTCTTGGTG
>JARYHS010008074.1:32130148-32164151 GCA_031002005.1 Vandiemenella viatica | reverse complement strand
GAAACTGCCTTCTTTTCGGTGTTTCATCTTTTCATAGGTAATTTACTCCCGTTCAAGAAACCCTTACCTACAAGAGACAATTTTCCCTCTTCCTTGCTTATGACATAGAGCTTAGTTTGTGGGGATGTTCATCTTTTTCCTTCCATTTAATACACCTAATCCTCCTTCCATTTATTACACCCTAATCCTCTTCCATTTTCCACTAAGGCGTCATCGCCAATATACGCCTTACACCCCCGCAGCACTCTCTTCACCCGCCCGTCTGTCTTCCAATTATTCCCATGAAACTCCTTTATGATATCAGTTAGTGGTTATGTGTGCGGTAATTTCCTACGGAGTTTGCTTTTGGTGTTATATCGCTTCTATTGTTCCATATATTCTACGAATAGCATAATATAAGTGATGCGTCAAGCTGAGCGACAAGTTCAAAACACGTCGCAACCTGAAAAAGCCGACCCTGCAATAGTGAGATAAGTTCAAGGAAGAAGAAGAACTTCATTTAAGTGATCAACACTAACAAATTTAACAGTGGGTTACAGGGCCGCATTTAAGCACAGGCTACATAGGCTGTAGCCTGAGGGCCCGCACCACAAAGAGGGGCCCCGCACCACAAAGAGGGGGCCCACACCACAAAGAGGGGGCCCTCACCACAAAGAGGGGGCCCACACCACAAAGAGGGGGCTCACCACAAAGAGGGGCCCACACCACAAAGAGGGGGCCCACACCACAAGGAGGGGGCCCACACCACAAAGAGGGGGCCCACACCACAAAGAGGGGTCCCGCTCCACAAAGAGGGTGCCCGCACCACAGAGAGGGGCTCGCACCACAAAGAGGGGCCCACTCCACAAAGAGGGGTCCCGCACCACAAAGAGGGGGCCCACACCACAAAGAGGGGGCCCGCACCACAAAGAGGGGGCCCACACCACAAAGAGGGGGCCCACACCACAAAGAGGGGTCCCGCTCCACAAAGAGGGGGCCCACACCACAAAGAGGGGGCGCACCACAAAGAGGGGGCCACACCACAAAGAGGGGGCCCACACCACAAAGAGGGAGCCCACACCACAAAGAGGGGGCCCGCACCACAAAGAGGGGATCCGCACCACAAAGAGGGGGCCCTAACCACAAAGAGGTAGCCCGCACCACAGAGAGGAGGCTCGCACCATAAAGAGGGGGCCCGAACTGCACAAAGAGGGGTCCCGCACCACAAAGAGGGGGCCCTCACCACAAAGAGGGGGCCCTCACCACAAAGAGGGGGCCCGCACCACAAAGAGGGCTTGCATCACAAAGAGGGGGCCCGCACCACAAAGAGGGGGCACGCACCACAAGTAGTAGAGCTAAAAAAAAAAGGTCGGCTAAAATTTTTTTGGGTCGGATTTCGAATTTAAACCCCCGGTCAGAGGGGCCGACAGGGGGGCCCGCACCACATATAAAGCCTAGGGGTCCCCAGAGCCTAAATGCGGCGCTGGTGGGTTATGACTTTTAACATTAGTAAAACAGCAAGTATTGTAAAGTTGAGAAAAAAAAACAATCTCCAATGAAATTAATCAAATTGATTTTACTGGACAATATTCAGTTTTTACTGTAAGTAAGTAATGCTTTTTAGTTTATCTGCTTAAATTTTACAGATGTTTAATAAAATTTTGAGACATTGATCGGTTCTTAGGCCAGTTGCAAAGCACGAGCTCTGAAAAATAAGTTTTGGTGTAGTCTGTAATTTATACAGGTTTCTATCCTAACCTATATCTCTAGAAAAGTTGCATTGTGTGTGTGAGATTATGAAGTGATTCCATTTCCAGTTAAAAATATGGATCTGGAAGGACAGGAACAGGCCACCCCAAGCATGACGATGTGACTAAAGATGCTTCCTTATGGAGGATCCCGTCAACTATCTGATATGGACTGCGTTAGTCGCTAACTATTATACTTACGGACCAACGTAATCTCTCATGAAGCTAAGGTAGTTATGTGCTGCTAGCTTGCAAACTTATTTGAAACAGCAACGACTTTTTCTACACCGAGATTGGTGGGTGAGTGCAACGCTCTGTTCTCACATTCGGGAGGATACGGTTCGAATTCCCGTTCAGCAATCCAGATTTGGGTTTTACACGATTTACCCAAATCACTCCAGTCGAATACGGATACTTCCTTCAAACGGCCTTAGCCGAATTCCGCCTCGTCGACGTAGCTACTATTAAAGGAGGTAGGGAATTGGGGACTAGGAACGTGCAGAAATTTGGCTATATTCTTTTGAAGAAACCATCCTGGCATCCATTGCGCCTGGGGAGATATTGAGAAACTTGGAAACAGCGAAATCTGGATGTCCGGACAAGGATCCAAGCCCACGTCCACCGGAATGTCAGGCATAGCGACAGCTGGGGCCGTCTTGGTATTCCAGGAGGTCAACTCTTGATGGCCTGGGCGGCTGACTTTGCTGCCGGTTCCAGGGGACTCTACCTTTGGAGCGCACTCCTAGAAAAATGAACAATAGTGCACCGAAGTGCGACTGTGACAATTGGTGGTGGTAATAGTAGTATTAGTAGTAGTAGTAATGGTATTAGTAGTAGTAATAGTAGTAGTAGTAGTAGTAGTAATGGTATTAGTAGTAGTAGTAGTAATGTTAGTAGTAATATTAGGGACAAAAGCAGTAGTAGTAGATGCAGTAGTGGTGTGGTACACATTCTGTTTAATAACAGTATATGTAATAGATATTGGAAATTAAATCAAAATTTTCTTTCATTCATTGTTTATATGTTTTATATGTATATATATATATATATATAAAAGATACAAGTATATGTAAATGTATGGAAATAAGGGCCCAGATTAAATACTAGGTGCTGAGATATATTGCATATGGAAAATAAATAATAATAATATGCAATGCTACTCACCAACCACACTAGATTATTTTGCGTTAATTTTAAATGTTAACTGATGATAATTTTTTACCTGACATGATTTTTGTACATATGTTATGCCATTAAGGAGCTTTCACGTGTTCCAGATGCTTCTGCGTGTTGTGAGAGGAGCAAATGTAAAGTAATGAAGATTTTTCACCTTCACTAAACAATCATTTATCTCAATTAACCTCTTGTTTATAAGATTTATAATTTAAGTTAATTTTTAAACTTTTAATACCGGAGAAAACGGTTTGGTTGTAATGAAAAATGTAGGATGGTTACATTGGTTACGTTAAATCTGAAACGCTTCATTTACGCAAAGAAATTGTTTAGAGCATTATCCAAAAATCTTTGTTGTTCTGAAGTTTCATTTGTTTGGTGAGAGATGCCACTAGATACGTTCTTTACCACACTATGAGAACTACACTATGTTTTCTGTTCGCGGTGTGTTGATAAGTCCTTTGTATTGGAAC
Source organism: Vandiemenella viatica (assembly GCA_031002005.1). Classification (NCBI taxonomy): domain Eukaryota; kingdom Metazoa; phylum Arthropoda; class Insecta; order Orthoptera; family Morabidae; genus Vandiemenella; species Vandiemenella viatica. The sequence continues at coordinate 32,160,778 of JARYHS010008074.1, read as the reverse complement.
GTTCAACGTGATATTCTTTCACACCGAGCGTGGTGGGTGAACGGTTAAAGTTCTGGCCTCGCATTCGGGAGGACGTGGGTTCGAATCCCCGTCCGGGAATACTGATTTGGGTTTTCAATGGTTTCCCCAAATCGCTCGAGGCGAATGCCGGGATGCTTTCTTCAAAAAGGCCATGACTGATTTCCTTCCTGTTCCTTGTCCCCAGTCCCATCCCGTCTCTAATGACCTTAGACGTCGACGAGGCGTAAATCAATAAAAAAAAAAAAATATTTCAAATACGGAATTCGTCGTCCACATAGGTGTAGTCTCGTACGTTAGTTTGTCAGTTTGATACAAAGGGAGCCTACGCCAAGTAAAACGTTCTGGCTGGCTGCGTGCGAGTGAAGGGAATGGTCTTTCCCTATAGTTCACTTTTCAGCCGCCACTACCAAGCTCAGATCACTGGTGTTTGTATGTGGTAGTAGCATGGAGTTTCCTATCGTGCACACCGTTGGCCGAATGCCAATAGCTGTGGGGGTGTGGGAGATATGATGGTTAATGGTGGTCGATTTCATATTTCGACCATAGACTTTTGTGTCCCTATACTCCTGCTACAACTACATAGCGTAGACCATTGGTGTTTGTGTAGAGGATTAGCATCGAGTCTCCCATTTTACAGTATGGTGGTTACATGACGAAAGTATCCAGCGCAAATCACAGGTGTTTGTGTGTGGTAGTAGCATACATTCACCGATCGTGCACAACGTTGGCCGAATTTCGGTAACCGTGGGGGTGTGGGATATAGAGTGGTTGAAAGTTGTCGATCAAGGGTATTTTCATATTTCGACCAAAGGCATATGTGTCCGTATATTTCACTTTGTTGCCACAACTACGTAGCGCAGATCACTAATGTTTGTGTGTGGTAATAGCATCGAGTCTCCCATCGTGCACTATGGTGGCTAGATGTCGGTAGCTGTCAATCAAAATTCTTTAGAAACACGAACGAAGTCGTGGGCACCAGCTAGTAGAGTGTATAAATTAACTTGGCATGTTAAATAATACGCACATTAAGATAACAGGTTAAGAGAATACATTATATACCTTATAGTAAAAAGTTTTCATAATACATTATACACATTGGAATAATAGGATAAAATGTTTACAGTAGTTCGTAATATGGTTTAACGTTTACAGTTCCAGTTTAATTTGTAGCAAAAATACGTACCGTAGGGAGAAGATGTTATATTTGTTTGTAACTGGCAGTGTTGCAAGAAAATAACTAATTCCTTTTTCTATCAGTTGTAGTGTATGATTATCAGAATAACTTTTCCTATTGATTTGAATTTTGTCCTTCGATGTACAAACTGAGTTTCTCCATAATTAATGAATGCAACTGACTTTGCCCTTTCATTGTATTCAAAAACAGGTTGCATATAACAATTAAATAACAGTTACCAGTAATTGTAATATTTTACCAAGACCTTTATTCTATAGATTTAAAATTTTTCTATTCATTGAAACAGACATGAAAATTAAAAGCTAGACATCCTTATAAGTTCATGAGATTTTCATGGTTCATGATGGCACATGATGCGTGATTGAAATTGGCCTAAAACAAAATAATAATTTTAAAAAAATAAATACCAGAGAAAAATCAAATATTTGACACTTATTACGCAAGCTTTTAATCCATCAATTATAAATTTCTCCAATGAAGATAAAGGAAAATAGAGGCATATTGTGCAAGATGAACTAAAGGATATTTTATTTCCGATATTACCACAGTATACATCCTCATTTCGAATTGTTCAGTGTGAATTGTAGACAGACGAATTTAATGGAATAATCTGTCACTGAATCTTTTTGGTATTGAATATTTCCTTTTTGTCTATCGAAATGTTTGGTGCCGGATTGCAGCCAGTTCTTACTGAGAAATTGGTAGCGAGATGCTGCAGTGAGAACCTACACCTACGATAACGAGGTCCCACGTGGACGAGCCGTCGCTGACGACCTAAGGAATCGGATGGCGCCGGTGTCAAACATGAAGCATTATATAGGGTCAATTGCTACCTTCTGTGCTGCGCATTGCAGATGTTTGGGCGGTCAGTCAGAACTACTTACCACCAGTGAAATAGATTGTGAGGCGCGGTTGTTTGTGCGTCGAACTATTTTCTCTACTTCCTTCTTTTCGAAGTAGTGTACATGACAATATGTCCGTACACACTCTCACGTAACTTTTTCATTTCTACTTTCTTCCATGTACATACTGACCAGATATTTACCTTAATTTTAATTGTTTCTTGCTGGCTTTAAATATCTGGTTCAATGCGACTCCTCAATATCTGAAAAAATCTTTACTTTAATGTCATTGAAGTTTTCATTCATTTACGTTTTGGAATAAATCAGTTTCCTTATATCATTAAATATACAATTTATTGTTGGAATTCATAACAACAATATAACGCACAATAAATACTTATCGTCAGGTATTGTCATAATACATTCTTTCCTATTATCACACAATATTTTACAAACCATACATGAATTCCTTTTCATTGCTCCTTCGGGCTGTATACATTACAGTTAACATTTACACATTACTTGTCAAATACAACTCCATTAAAAGTTTGCCGGCCTCGGTAGCGTGGGGCTAGAGTGCTAGGTCGCCGGTTCGAGTCCGGCCGCGGGCATGGGTGTTTCAGTGTTGTGTCTGTGAATGTCATGTCCGTCCTGTGGTGTGTCTAATTATCTGGAAAAGCTCATCAGGCTGGCTGTATGGCCTAAGATGCCAAAAGCCATTAAAAAAAAAAAAAAAAGTTTCTTCTTCGAAAATTCCTATTTTATTTAAGTCATTGTCCGTTCATGCTTTCATCAAAAAACCATTTCATTTTAGTCTCTTCTGTTCATATGTTTTCAAAAATGCTCCGCACAGCCTTTATAAGCGTCTCTGACCTTTAAGGGGACCACCCCCTGCCTATCTACGCCATGTTAATTTAAGCAAGTATTTGACCCATTTGTGGAAAAACTATTTGATGCAGGACTTAATATTTTTACTGAATGTTGCATGATGTTCGTAAAGTCAACTGTAGTAATATCTAATTTATACATTGTATATTTTTAAGAAATACTTATTTAAATTTATTAATAAAAATATTAAGTTTTTTTCGGTAGTTTTTTTTTTTTTTTTTTTTTTTTTTTTTTTTTTTTTTTTGTGAACATACTAATAGGGGAATATTAATGCTTGTATTACCAGATGTGGTTTGCTTTGTTATGCAGAGTCTCCGAAAAATTTCATTCAATTATCTTTGATACTTTCTGATATAATGGGTCATATGTACTGAAAATTTTAGTTTGTGGGAAATTGACTTTAAAGAAAACAACTACTCGCAAACGCACTCAAACAAAACTAACAGCGTATTTCAAAGTGTGTTGTTTACAAATAGCAGAAACAAGAGAATACCAACTGTTGCCCTCCAAGGATAGCTAACACACTCAAGAGTCAGAAAAAAAATCCCTAATGTGCAATATAGGGGACATAAAGTTCTGAAATATATGCAGTAATGTGGGCGTTGCACCAATGCACACATGGTAGGAAAATGCTATTTAAATGCCCGATTTTTTTCAGTGAAATCCTTTTAAAGATAATTAAGGAATACCTTAATCTATCTAAATATGATTAAAACCGAAAATTAATTTTTTTTCTTCGCCCTAAACCACGGGGTGGTCCTCTTAAACTAAATTTTAAATTTAAAATATATGCTCTACGACCTTACAAAATATTTACAACACATACCATAATTACCGGTAAGGACTATGATTTTCGATGTGACGATTATATAGGATAAAACTAGTTTCCGAGTTACATTTTACATCTGTTTATCTGCCTATGCTATCTGTAATGAGAATATGTCTGTTTGTTTTGACATCATGCAAATCTACCGATTTTGAAAACTTCATCATTGACTTAAAATCTGAGGTCTATCTAATGACGCTGCGTCAGTTGACACCAGAGCATAAGCAACGGGAAGGCATTCATTCGTGGCCTTTTGAAGTAATGAAACTCTTTGGAGGAAAAAACTAGAACAATTGCCATCATGTTTAAAGAACACTTTTAAACAAATCTGTTGGTTTGATAAATAGTTGAAAGTTATTGACAGTGTCTCTCACAATCGCAGTGCAGAGGGTCATATTCTCGACTCTTATACACAGTCGCGACGGTGATGGTGATGCATTTTCCCTAAGATGATCACATACACTTTAGACGGATTAAATGTGTAGGCAGTGGTGCATCATGCGATCGAATATTTCTGAGTCCGAGCAACAGAATGAATCATCGTCCAGTCTCCACGTGTCTTCCTCCTGACACCTGTTAGCCAACCTAGTCGATCGGGAAGATCGTTCTCGCGTTGTTATTGGCTTCAATGTAATAAAATTTATAATAAATTTTGAGAACATAGCAATAAAAACCTCTGGATGACTCATATACTCTCTACCAATGCAAGATTCTAAATACTAGAAACATGACGAAATATCCCACTACTGCACACTGTGTGGGTCCGTGGTAGTTTTCGTCAAACAAAACGAATTATTTTGATTTTCTCTTCTTAAGGGGGGACGTTCCTGAAAAACACACACTATTTCAAAAATGCACCCTATCCACAGTTTCGAAGATATGGCAATGAAATTTTGTACCACGCTTTACATGAAATTCAACTTTTTTTTAATGAATTTTTAAATTTTTATTTTAAAAAATAATGTATGTTCCTTTTTCTCAGAAATTATTCAAGAGATTTCTACCAAATTTTCTCTGTTTCCTCTGTTTACATATAGTAAGCTTCTCTCATGAGGTTTCTTGAATAAATCAAATAGGAGAATTTTCATAAATTTTTAATTATAATTCTGCAAGTAAAATTTTAAATTCATGCAGAATTCCAAGCACTTTGCCTCATATCTCAGCTGGCAATAAGAATTTCAAAATTTGATCTTGAGACAACATTTATTAGGTTTATAGGAAGAAGTGTACAAAATTTCATAATTCTAGCGTACTTAGATTCTGAGGAAAAGGTACATAAACTTAGAAAAACACATTTTTGAGGAAACGCAATTTAAAGTTCAACCTGGTATTGAAGTGCTGCTTCAAAAAGTGGGTGTGACAGGGATGTTGCGTCACACGTTTAATTATTTTTCTGGCACTTCGGATGCGATTTCATCATTGAAACTATGGGAACTTATTGTCCATGAGTTGTACTAAAAAATAAAAAGTAAATTGAAAATTTACATTTTTGGCCAATTTCATGAACGTCCCCCCTTAAAAGGTTTTCGTAAACAGCAGTTCACTGTTTGCTAGTCTTATTTATGTATAGGTCGCCAGGTTCCCGTCCCCGCGTAAATTGTTTTATGACCCACGACGCGAATCTTCACGAGCAGTCCAACGCTTTTCAGCGCAACATTCACGCAATCTCCAGCATTTCAGTTCTTGACTCGAAGTTTTGCTGATAGGTAAACCCACCTTTCATTGTATGGAATAGTACCCATACCGCTCAGTTCATCACAACTTCGATCTGGTTGTCTTCGCAATGGATCATCGTCGACCGCGCAACCTTGGGCAACTGGCCACGGACCTGGAGTTGGCATGTCTTCACGTCCCCATGGGTACCTTCCAGAACGCTATTCCTGCCCATCTCCCTGCCGACCGCGCTGCGATTTATGGTTAGACTTGATTTTGACAGGTGATCACATTAATATCAATGGTCTGTGTATAGGTCTACTGGCCTGTTATCATTTGATAACATACACAACTGGGTACTACACACTAGGGAAGTGTTGTAAAGAGGTTATAGGATATTGCATGTGTTAGGCAAGGAGATGAGAGCATGTCCAAGCGAAATGGGATAGAAAACTTGGTGGGGTCATTGTTTTATGGTGCTGTAGGAAGAACACATTTTATGGAAATGAAATACAACAGTCGGAGGGGTTCAAAGAATGATATTTAAAATTTTTGTGGAAATTATCGTAGAACTCGATTGTGTGTATTAATTTAATAACCATGGTCAGTGTCACGTTATTATTATTATTATTAGCAATACTTCTTACTTTCTATTATGATATCTTCATGGACAGATTCCAGTCAATCCATTCTGTAGAAGTATTTCTCAAAAAAAAAAAAAAAAAAAAAAAAAAAAAAAATTGGAATTCCTACGTAAATATTCTCAAATACATCAGGGGGGAGAAATTGTAAATATCGGTGCCAAACATTGAAAAATATTTATAACATTAACTTTTTTAGAGTGTTTACCAATAAATTATAAAATTGACAATACAATATTTAAAATATGTTTACACAGGAATAGCAACATAATCTCAACTTATTTTAACAAACGAAAGAAACCGAATTCAGAAACGAAACACCTGATTATGAGAGAAATTACGATTCTCTAAAACGATGTTCACATCGACCTTTCGCAATCACGTTAGATTTCACGTGAGGATTGTTAGCTTTCGAAATTGTTAAATGCTATTAATGATAAATATTGGGCAGCAGCTTTCAAAGATTTAGCTATTTATTCAGTAACCAGTATATTAAATCTCTTTTTAGTATTACTGACGATTAAAGACAGGCACTCACTTCAAAATAGATCACAAAAAAATAACAGGTAATGGTAGTAACAATAACAATGCGACATTGAACGTAAATAATAATTGGAGAGTCTAAATGATACAATCAATCGAGAGGACTATTTCGAAAAAAGAAAAAATTTGTTTCTAGTGTTTATGAAAATAGATTCTTTTGGGATGGTTTCAAATATGTTTCTTTTGTGCAAATGTTTATTAACCTTTCTTGATTGCTTCTTCTTCATACAAGATGGTTATTGGTAGGGATAGACTACAACTTAACACCACATCCTTTTCATCCGATGCTTGTCTCTCATAACTATTTCATATTACTGTAGCCAATGATTCACATACAGAATATAATCTCCTACGACACATTTTAGAGTTTTGCGGTACACAGACATCGAGGACAACATGTAGAAATCACAGGCAGGAACTCATGATCAGTATTTTTTCTTTCGTAGAACCATCTGGGCATTTAATTGCAGACCATTAAAACTCGAAATGTGAATAGACAAGCAGGTAATTGATCAACCTTCAGGATATCGGTCCCAAACGCTGGATACAACGTTCAAATACTAATTTTAGCAATAAACTTATTTCTCTTGTGTCTCGTGTTTTCCTATACCCTAACAAATCCTCGTGTAATAACGTTTTTCCTGTTTCCATCTTCTGTATGTTATGCTAGTCAGTAATTTCTTAGCATCTGATTTTAATCTTACATTATGACGAATTCTGGCGTCAGGCAGTTACCAGGGAGGATATACTTCCCCTGCCCCCCCCCCCAACCCCATGGTAACTTTCTTGGAAAGCCCTACTGGGGTGGTTTCCAGTGTTTTCCTAAATTGTGTCCGCATGTGTTACTATAGGTGTGGATATGTGTGTTCAGTATATGGTATTGTTTACATTACATAAAATGAGAAATGATGAAGGGAGAGGGTGAAATCCGTTGCCACCCCATTAAGGCCTACTCTTCCAAAAGACACATCCGACTCTAGGCTTAACGTCCACATCTGACACGAATCACCATCAACAACGCCATATGACCTCCATACGCACTGCGGAGAGGGTTAGAGTTTTGTTTTTTTTTTTTTTTTTTTTTTTTTTTTTTTTTTTTTTTAAATGGCTTTCGGCTACTGGGCCATACAGCCAACTCAATGTGATTTGTTGCTATCAAGTATTGACACAAGGACACTACAACACGGACAAGACATTCACAGACACAACACTAAACACCCATGCCCTCGGCCGGACTCGAACCGCCGACCTACGGTACGCGGAGCTAGCACTCTAGCCCCTACGCTACCGAGGCCGGCAGGGTTAGAGTTTAACCCAGGACTTGATCTGGAACCAGCGGCGGACGACATCACTGAGCCAACGGGGTATGCCTCATTGTAATGGTTGTGGTAAATTATGTCGACATTGTTACAACCAGCTTACTGACATTCACCGGACTTTGGATTCCACAACGGTTTTACTACACAAGAGTTTTAAGAAGTTCTTTTCTTCTGAGTATTACATCAATATTTGGAACTAAAAGATTTCTCATTTCATGAAGGCTCTTTTTGCTAGTGCTATTCTGCTTTTAACATCATTCCTGCTTCGGCCATCAGTTGTAATTTTACTTCCCAAGTAGCAAAATTCACTTACTTCTTCTATCGCATCCGATCCTACTTTGGTATTTAGTCCACTATTACTGGTATCATTTCTGCTACTTTTCATTACCACTATTACTGGTATCATTTCTGCTACTTTTCATCACTTTTATCTTTCTTTGGGTTATATTTAGTCCAAAATCTTCCTTCAGTATTTTGTTCACGCCATTCAGTAACTTTTCGAGCGCTCTGATGGTTCAGTGATTTAGACGTCTGACTGGGAAACGAAAGGTCCCTGGTTCAAATCCCTGTCTCGGTTGGAATTTTCATTGGCCCTTAACCCGACCTTCACCTATGGCACAGCTTGCTATGTAATGTGAAATACGCTAGAACGCTTACGTGGTTCGGATTCCACGTTAAACTGTATGTCCCCTGTAGCCGATAGGTTTGCCGGGTTAGATTAAGACGGCTACGACAGGGCCGGAATGCACAGCCAATAGAAAACGTTTCACCAGGTCATTCCGACTACACGGAATTATTATTAGCAACGTTTCAATATCCTTAGCCTCTTCTGCTAACAAGACAATGTCGTCAGCCAATAGTAGTAAAGTAATTTTTTTTCACCTTGAACATTTATGCCACATTCAAATTTATATTTTACTTTCTTTATTGCTCTACATACAAGCTGAATATTGGTGGCAATCCTTATATAGTTTTTTTTAAGTATTCCTGTATCTCGATTTTTAGACCTGACTTCTTTAAAATTTTGAATATCTTGTCCTACCTAAGAATTTCAAAAGATTTTTCTAAATCAACAAATGCCATAAAAACACATCACTTCTAAACAGCCCTGATGAAGATCCCATGTTGTGCGCCGAAACGTTGGAAGTAAAACTCCATTCAAAGCAGCTAGAATCCCGGAAAAGTAAGTGGAATATTTTATTGGCATAAAAATATCTTTGTTTTTCTTGATTCGCTCTTCAAGTATTAATCTCAAGCCAGAATTCCTTTCCTTGTGCTGGGGTTTTTACTAAACTCAAACTGATCTTCAACTACTATCTCTTCTACTACCCTTACCATTCTTCTGTATATTATTCTGGTCCTTACGGTGGGATAATTCTCTAATTTGTCGGCTCTAAATTTAACCACATGTTTTACCTCACTCACAAAACAAACTTTTAACTATTCTGCAAAAGATCAAAATTACAACTCAAACTCTTATACAACCATCATAATACAAGAAATACGGAAATACATGAAATGCCCTCGACAACACATTTGTAGTGTCGCATATGTTGGATTTATTGTGGGATATTTTGTTTATTTACTAGCTTGTGCTTTCTTTGGGAGTCCTCACAGACTACTGTTGTGTCATTTGGGATCCGATACGCAAGGGTGTGGTTGACAGTATAGAGAAAATACAGAGAAGACCCGCTAGATTCGTGACTGCTTGCCACAGTACTTACGAAAGCGTCACAGAATTGATACGAAAAATGAGCTGGGTTTCTCTGGTACGCAGAAGACGTAAGTTTCGTTTGAAGTAATTGGTAAACATGCGTACACACACTTTACGTGTGCGATGAAATACTTCGTCCACCAACCTAATATGACCGCACTGACAGGAGAGATAAAATCAGAGAAATAAGGTGATACATTGATGCTTATACGAATTCTTTCTTCCCTCGTGCCATTCGGGATTGTAATTCACAGAGTAAAGATTAGTTTTGGTGCAAAGCACCCTCTGACACCCACAATTTTGTGAATTGTAGAGCATAGTAGTTGTAGATGTGAAGGTGACACTTTAAGTAAAATCTGTTGGAACAGATCATTGTTTTAATATTTCGATATCAAATAGAATAATCTTTCAGTTCCTTTTTATTATATGTCTTTAGCAATTACGCAGAAGTTTCATCAATTCGAGCTACATTACTTGAGATCAGATGTTTAAATCTCTGTCAAATCCCAGTCTTAAAATTGGACCGTCTATCTTATCTTCTCTCTTTCTAATGTTATCAATAAATTCAGTTTCTCTATAAATTCTTTGTTTTAGTTAACTATTTCTTCTGTACACAAAACAGGTTTCCCATTAGAAGCTTTAACCCTTATATAGATTTTTTCTCTTTTTTTCTAGAATACTGTTTGAGCTCCATCTGTGCGTAAAAGAGGTTGCTCGTCGGAAGTTTGAGCGTTTATACATGGTGTTTAAAAGAAAAGTGAAAAATATTCTTGGAGGTGGTAGTATGCTTCAAAAAAAGGCAAAATTGTTTAGCAAACGCATGCTTTTTTTAAATCTGTTTAACGTCTCTCTAACAGCGAGGTCTTTTAGAGACCGGAAAGGATGGGGGGCAAGGAATGGGAAGGAATTAAGCCATGGCCTTTTGAAGGAAGCATCCCGGCATTTGCCTGGAGTGGTTTGGGAAACCATGGAAAACCCAAATCTGGATGCCCGGACGGGGATTCGAACAGCCGTCCTCCTGACTGTGAGGTCAGAACGCTTGCAGTTGCACCACCACGTTCAGTGCAAACGCACACTATCGGAGTTAATAACAGGTGCGCAATGTGACGCCCGCCCAAGCCAATGCATGCCTCAGCCCTTCAGCGTAAGCAATCACACACTCATTGAAACTGTCTAGGTTTGGTCCTGTACGCCTTGAATGCATGTCATCACATTTATTAGACATTTTTGCCTTATTTTTATGCATAGTATCACCTCCTAAAATATTTTAAATTTTTTTTAACACTCTATATATCTTTCCTTCATTTCTCCAGAATTTTGTTTGATCCTCCCATTAGCCGCTTAACTATTGCTTTTTCATTTTCCTTTCATATTTCTTACATTTGTATGCTAAAAGGAATGGATGAAATCCGATACTACTCCGCTGTGAGTATGTAATAACAGCATACGACTCCGTCCAAGGTGATACGTATGCCGTTGGGGAACGTTAAAACTCTCGTGGGTAACATAAGCAGGACAATTAAATCGCCTTTGTCACAGTCTTCTGCATATGACAGAAACAGGGAAATCATCCCATCCAGAATTTCCCCATTGATTTTCTATGTGGAGTAACAACCTACTGTTCCCGATCAGACATGGTGCAGAAAGGAAAAAATATCTCTCAACTAGAATTTTACCACTGCTTAAAATCGCGAGTACCTTGTGCGTCTGATGCGTTTGCCTACTTTTTCTTTTAGTACCAAAGAATAAAGTGTTTGCATTGTAGTACCTTTGTAACCTTTAATATAAATTTAACTCCACAATTAAGTGAAGTATTAATCTGAATGGTATCAGAAGCTTAAGCAAAACATACACTGTATGAAATAATGGAAAACACAATGTAGTGTAATGTTGACATGCAATTTTTTACCTTGCTGATAAAAAACCTCTTGGTAATATTATATAGTCTGGCCAGTGTAGTGTTGTTGCATTTTACATTGAAGCGAAGCCTGGAAAGGCATACCGAGCGTGGCGGTGTAACGGTTAGCGTTCTCGCCTCGCATTCGGGAGGACGGCGGTTCGAATCCCCGTCCGGGCATCCAGATTTGGGTTTTCCATGGTTTCCCCAAATCACTCCAGGCAAATGCCGGGATGCTTTCTTCAAAAGTCCATGGCCGAATTCCTTCCCATTCCTTGCCCCCATCCTTTCCCCCCATCCTTTCCCGTCTCTAAAGACCTCGATGTTAAAAAGAGACGTAAAGCAGTAATAAAAAAAAAATGGAAAAGCATGTTCCATTTAAAATTACAAATCCTGATTTTGATACGGTAAAAACATGAGATAGGGTTACATGTAAGCAAAATTAATTTTCGATTGTACTTCATATTTTTCCATAATAAAATGTAACTGAATAAAGTATAAATATCAGACGCCACTGAAAATTCTCTAAAAATGCAATGAAACGCGTGAGGCGAAAAAATAATCTGAAATTCAGTTGCATTAGCGTATTATTAATCTTTATACAAATTAATAAATAACCGAAGTTACGTATTTTAAAAAAAAAGTATTGACAGATTCCAAAGGGCGGAATGTTTATCTGTAATGTTGCGTCATCTTTGATTCATATCCCCTAAATAAGAGTTCATTTGAGAGGCAGTGTGATCTGTGGCGCAGATTTGTTTAGTTCGCCGCTGATATGGTGTCATAAATTGTCAGCAGATTTTAAGCTAGAACATAGCCTTTCAAATTGTCAATACCTCACCCAAATTGTTTGGGTTGATTTTACGTGATATCTGGACAAAGGATATGGATTTTTAATAACACAGAATACATTACTTGAATTACCCCCCTTAATTAGCAAAAGGCGAAGCGACCAATAAGTGACGGATCCAATGTCTTCTAGTCAATATCAATTGCACCAAGGAAAGAACTATCATTAAAGTATTTTTGGAGTTAGCAAGCATATATTATTGACTCGAAATTGACCAGATATCGGTATCAGCTGAAAACAAAGAGTAATCCATTACCGAACACAGTGTCGCAGTTAAGGATAGCAATCCCGCAGCGTTTTCAATCCCGTGGGATCCCGCGGTATATGCGGCAACAGTCTTTTACGCATAAATTTAAAACATATTTATTTAAATTGTTGATAAATTAAATAATAAATGTCTGGTAATTAAATTAATAAATCAATTTTAATGTTAAATGTTAAAAATTAACAGTTAACAATATTTTAATTGACAAAATGACGTTAATTCTTTTTGCATATCCTAAGTAGGTTTTACATTTTTATTTTTAAATCTAAACCAATTTTTAAATAAATAATCAAAAATGTAAAATATTCACTCTTAGGTCATGCCTTACAATACATCACATCAGTTTAAAAAACATGGTATGCATAATGGCCAAGTTACCATAGTTTTTTATTTATCCTAAATAAACGATCGTTCCATAACGCCGAGAGAAAGCATTCTATTTCACAAAGTGAAGAGAAGTGAAGTGAGTAGAACAAGATCTCATAACTTTTTGTCACTATATAAGCACGAGACTTGGCCTAGTTTTACATAAATTGTTCCTGTAGGATTCATTATTACTTCTCCTGATTCCTTGATTTATCTTATATTTGATTCACTGTTATTAAAATAAACTACTCACCAAGATGTAAACTTTCAAGTATTTCAGTTTTACTTTAAGTGGCGTTATGACTTTTAATAAGCAAGGTGCCTTTCTTGGCGTATGATTGCAGTGAAGTCCTCACGGATGTATCGCCGGATTACGTTGTAAAAACACAAAATTTGACACGTGAGGAAGACGACGGAGGCAGCAGTCGGAATACGGTGATTTTACAACACAATTCGGCGATACTTCATTACAACCTTTTTGCCTTTAGTCTAAATAATAACGAGGAGCTGAAAGGAGACATGATATTCAATCAAAAATAATGTATTTTGGCGACTGACCAAATTATCCCAAGAGGGGTAATCGAAAGCCAGAGCGACACATTTAAGCAGGCAGCTTTCGCCAAAGAACATGTCTCAAACGCATTGAGACTTCGGCCAAGATAACAATAAGTCAAAGGATATACAATTGCCTTTCGATAGCTGCTAAATAAATAGGCATGCGATCGTTAAAATTACGATAACATTGTTTCGTATCAACGAATAATAAAATTTTCAGCAGCAAATACAGAAAGTTGTCACAATTACTTTATCTGCAAATACAGAACATTGAAATAATGAAACCGAGAATAAAAAGTTCTAACTACGTAGTTCAGATAACGTATGCGGCACGTAAAAAATAATCTTATATCTTTAAACGAGCAATTCTTGTATATATATATATATATTTCGGATCTCGGAAACGGCTGTGATGATTTGGATAAAATTTGGTATTTGGATAACGTTTTGACTTTTAAGATTACCTAAATAGTTGTCTTCCCTACAAAAAAGCGAGTTTACAAAATACGAACAATTTTGTCACTCCGTATATCGAAAACGGCACTAGCGCCATCTCGTAGACAATGCAGGTACAAGAAAGCCTACAAATTGATTTTCTTTGATTTCAAAGAATAATTAAACGAACAGTTCTTGTATACTGGCTGACCCGTGGAAATATTAACATTGCAAGTTTAATTGTAAAACATTTAAAAAGGAAGATAATTAAAAATTTATCAATGGTTTTTATCAGAAACTTCTTTATAAAGTAATCATCGTTTACTTTTTGACCGTAAAAAGTGGTTGTTAGTTAGTCATTAAATACTACCTCCTTAATTATAAAACATCTTTCGATTCCTGTTCAATGTACAAGATTTCGAGTAGAGTTTGATAATAAAGTAAAAAGCCGCGTGCGAGTGCACATACGAAAAAAAGGGTTCTGATAAATAGAATCTTTCCTTTTGAATCGTCTGACCTTGTGCTTTATTAATGTTTATAACGAAGGTTACTTCTTATGGGAATTGCTTTATTAGCATTTTGAAATGCTGATCAGAAGATGTGAGATTACTGCCATGTATGGGCATAGTTATATCAGAGTGAATAAATTTAGCACAGATGATGTTCTATTAACGTCACAACCCGATGATGAATTCTTATAGAACTCGATGAAACATATCGAAAATAAAGAATAAATGTTCTTGGTTTTCGAGATATAGCATGTCAAAAATCATTTATAGGTATAGTTCCTTGTGCTTTTGGCGACGTTTCTTCTGGTCCAGGCTGTATTTCAACCTAACAACAACCACTAGGTACAAAATAAAACATTGAAGTTATATTTCCACCATATAGACATGGTCATTTTGGTGGATTTTTTTTCTGGTCCAGGCTGGAGCTAATCCTAACCTCTTCACTTTTGAGATATAATATCCCGAGAACTAAGCGAGATATCAGAAAAATTCGTTTTTTTCGATTTGTCTCGACGAGTTTCATACGAATTCACCATCAAACTTGGCTATGGCGAAATATGTCTTCTGGTTCAGGTCGCATTTCAACCAACCGCGTAAATTTTGAGATACGATATCTCGAGAACTAAACGAGATATATATAAAAAAATATTTTTTACTTTCAATTTTTCTCGTCGAGTTACATAAGAATCCATCATCAAGGGTTATCGTAGAATCATCTGAAATACCACAAATCTCGCACCATTAATTAATAGGGCCTATCAAACTGGCATTAAGATTTCTATTTTACATAATAATAGCATTTTTTTAAATTAATATGTGAGGCGGTCTCGCAAATGTATCTAGCGATTTTGATAAAATTTCACATGTAGATAACGTTTTGCTTTTCAAGTTTTTAAAACGATTTTTAAAAAAAAAAAAAAAAAGGAGCACATTTGTATTTGTTTTCTCGAAAACGGCTCTAACCTCATTACGTAGAAGTTTCAGGTACCAGTACGCCTACTGATGTTAGTTAAGCTTCTCTTTGGTGAACTGTGCACCTCAAAACGCCTAGGAAGCCTTCAAGCCTTTTACTTTAATCAAACTTTACTCGAAATCTTGGATATTGAACAGAAATCGAAAGATACCGAGCGTAGATCGGTCACCCAGGTACTTATTATAATACGAGGCGCGTCCAGAAAGTAAGTTCCGTTTGGTAATAAAATGAAATTGTACACAGATACAGACGAAATTTTTATTGCACAAAATTCTACAACTCTTAAACTACTTTTCCACATAACTGCCGAAATTTTGCAGGCATTTGTCATAGCGTGGCACCAGGTTTTGTATACCTTCTTCATAGAAATCTTCCGCCTGTGTCTTCAACCAGTTGGAAACAGTTTCTTTCAGCTCGTCGTCATTGGTGAAGTGATCACCGCCAAGGAAAGACTTGAGATGTAAGAACAGACGAAAGTCGCTAGGAGCGAGGTCAGGGCTGTACGGAGGATGGTGAAACACGTCCCAGCCAAATCCCTGTACGAGGTTTTTCGTCACGTTTGCAGTGTGTGGTCGTGCGTTGTCGTGAAGCAAAACAACACCTTTTGACAGCAGTCCCCGGCGCTTATTCTGAATTGCATGGCGCAATTTCCGAAGTGTCTCGCAATAAGAATCTGCTTTGATTGTTTGACCACGCGGTAAGAAGTCAATGAGTAGGATGCCTTTCCAGTCCCAGAACACTGTGCACATCATTTTCCGAGGTGCCATGATTTGCTTCGGCTTAACCTTTGGTGGGGATGAAGTGTGCCTCCATTCCATTGATTGCCGCTTACTCTCAGGGGTGTCGTAAGAAACCCACGTTTCATCTCCTGTGACTATCCGTCTCAGAAATTCTTCGCCGCTTTCAGCATAACGGGTCAAAAACTCAAGTGCAAGTTGTGTGTTGCTCAGTGAGAATCTTTGGTACCCAACGTGAGCAAAGTTTACGGAATTTCAGTTGTTTGGTAACAATTTCATGCATCAGTGATCGTGAAATTTCGGGGAAGTCCATAGCGAGAGCACTAATTGTAGTGTTGCCCAAAATCGGTCTTGGTCTTGCATTTTTGCAAGACCAAGACCAAGACCAGGTGTATTGATGCAAGACCAAGACCGGCCAAGTCTGGTCTTGTTCTTGCATTTGGGCAACACTAGTGTTGCCCAAAATCGGTCTTGGTCTTGCATTTTTGCAAGACCAAGACCAAGACCAGGTGTATTGATGCAAGACCAAGACCGGCCAAGTCTGGTCTTGTTCTTGCATTTGGGCAACACTAACTAATTGTAAACCTACGGTTTTCCTGGATCTTGTCATCAATCGCGTGAACCAGTTCTTCTGTAACCAATGGTGGACGCCCACTTCGTTCTTCATCGTGCACATCACTACGCCCGCCATTGAACTGTCGGACCCATCTTCTCACCATCGAATCACTCATCGCATTTGGTCCGTAAACATCGCAAATTTGCCGATAAATTTCACTTGATTTCACTTTCCTCGCATTCAGAAACCGAATCACAGACCTGATTTCACAGGCGGCGGGATTTTCAATCAACGCCGACATTTCAAACAAGCACAACAAAGCGTACGTAACTGACAGCGATCTCCAAATGGCGCACGTTCTTCCCCTTGATACACATCTTCTACAGCGCATGTGCGGAACTGCAAGCGCAGCGCTGCAGCGGAGATAAATTGAAACGGAACTTACTTTCTGGACGCGCCTCGTATAATAACCATATTATGGTTAGAAAATCGTACTAAATAAGCAGCATAATTCAAATTATCGAAATATGTACTCAAAACAAACGTAAGTTTTAATGAATACATAACATTGGATTTATTTACTTATGAATGACGAAGGTTGCAAAAAGATTTATTTGCACGAGTTAAATTCCAACTTCAAGGGCTCAGGCAAACAGTACAATACAACCGATGGAGACTGAGTGGGGCAGCGAGTTACGCAGACTGACACACGTTTCGGCCTAATTTTGTGAGGGATCCGCCAGACTGTCTAATGATGTGGGATCCCGTGGGATTGCGGGATCCCACTTTGCTTGATTGTAATCCTTAGTCGCAGTGTACTAGCACAGGTACAATACCGTAGTCTAGCGGTGCCTCTTGTATCTCGTAGTTACATAAGGTTACACACCAAAATCAAACTCTACGATATACGCACTTCTGTTTTTACCGTCACAAACATAGTAGTTGATATAAGAAGTTAAAGGATTTTTGAAAATAAACCTATGTGTCCTTATTCTTTTTTTCACTTAACCTAGGTCTTTATCATCCTAATACCTTAGATGTTAAATAAGATCTTTAACTTGTAACATATTGTTGATTATTTTGGAGTCACTAGTTAAGTGTATAATGGTTCTCAACACTTGGAAGATCAGCTATGTGGAATGTGTCCACAGGTTCCCGTTCTTAACCGGAGATATGGACCAGGCCCACTATCTACCGGAATGTTGCTTGTATATTATAATGTTAGGCTATGATAATAATTTCAGTATACTAGATATTTTACAGTACTTCATGCTACAATTCCTTTCGCTATCTGCCGCAACTGGTTTACAATGTTATTTAGGATGCATTGAGTTGACTACTTTTACAAAAGTTTAACAATACCCTGAATTACTTACATAGAAGTTAATTCTATAGTATAACAATCTGTGTATTGATGGTAAAGAAATAACTTTTTAAAACAAGGTTATTTCTTCATTTACATTTATGTTTGTTTTACCACTTCTTTATTAACCACAGCTATTCATAAACAATTCTACTCCAGTTCTAAGACCCACCATTATTAACTACTTATATCCACGGTTTTTCTACACCATACTACGTCTGTCTGTGTCACACTCGGATTTCTAGCATTGCTAGAGATTTTCTCTGGAATAACTCCTCTCAAACAATACTGAAACCTGATTGGGTGGTCGGACTCCATTGGTTTCCAGCCTTAATATCCCAATCATAGATTTACACATATTTTGTTAGCAGCATTATTTTCCTTTATTTTTTTTCCATCACTTGTCGCTGTCACCCGCTGTGGGTACTTTTCTTTCATAAGGTGCGACACTTTTCTTCGTAACTTCATTCAACTCCATAGCTGAGAGTCTTGTAGAATGTAGCTAATACTCATCGTGTATACGTGATCCCTGTGACCTAATCGAGCTTCGCTGGCATTCTACATTCCCACACTACAGGTTAAGGTGTTCCCTCTGCCCCACACTCACATTGACTTATTTCTCGAAGCATCTCTTTTATGGAGATACCCATTGCAAGGCTCATGCCTGATGATATAATACATAAGCCCCCGCTATTGTTTTTATGCGTGGTACTGAGTCTTTCAATGCTTGCCATGAGTTGCAGGTTCGTCTGTCGGTCGTGGTAGTTGTCCATTGCCTTTGCCATCCTCCCAGCGGAACTTCACTTATTTCTGATGACGTTGTTGCTGTTCTCCAGGACAGCCACGTAAACATTGCAATTGGGTCATTGAACTATGACGTCATCGTAACGCAAACGAGTTCGTTAACTTGTTACGCCATCCTGCTCATTCTTGCTCTGATGACCACCGCTTCAAATCTCGCCAAAGGCAATTTAATTACCTAGATCAGTCAATGCCAGTTATTCTCCCGCTGTGAGAGACGATATTCTGATTGTGAAATGTTGCATTTTTCGACATCGAGCACAGTTCACATATTGATGGCTGAGCTGATTTCGTTAAAAAGTATATATATAAAGTACACAAAAAATTAGTTTAATAAATTATGGTGACAGTATTTCATGAGATATTTATCATCCGATTCACAAAATCGTATGTCGAATTATATGTCAAAAGATTTTCTATCGGAGATTAAAAATTTCCTAAAATTACATGTTTCTTCAAAAAAACTATAATCTTCAAGATTTTTTGCTAAATAAAGATTTTTTTTTTACGAAAATCGTGAAAAGAAAATTCCGAACATGTTGGGAGTCAGCAGGTCACCGTTTTGATTTAAAATCCATTAGATTACATAGAAAAAACACTCCAACCCCCCACTAAACAACCTACAAAAATTTTCCGTTAAAATCGTGTTTGGATAATAAGTACTTAACTCATGCAAAATTACAAATTTCGAGTATAAGTGGTTTAATAGTTATGACGCTGTGGCAAACAGAAGCGAAATAACGAATTGGCACCTATCTTCAAATTACATTCTAAAAATTATTATCTTTCTTTGAGGCTCACGTTTCGAATGTTGGGTAGGTAAGTAACGTCCGGCTAAAGTTTATATTTACGCTGTAAAAGGTGAACAATTTCAAAATGTTGCAGTATTAATTCTTTCTACTTGACATTCATGTATTTTCTGTTTTACTTCGGCAGAAGTTCTCCGTTGCAACTAAAAGAAAAGGAAAATTTGTTTGTATATAGTAATGTTTCCTGGGTAATATCAATTACATACGTGATAAATGTTTCTTATTCACTTATTTTACTTTACTTTTTGTCTCTGTAATGAACTGACTTCCTCTTGCAGCAATTTCATATATTATTTTTTGCACAGTCTAACTTTCTGATCCACATTTACTATACAAAAACAAGTATTTTCATAATCGTCAAACAGTACAGCGATTAAAATATTTACCACTTGTTTTTATTCTAAATCTTATCAAAAATATCCATTTCAAAGAAAACTGTGGTCATCACGGCAGATGTGAAACATCGAAATTGATGGTTATTGAAAGAATTTTTAATTAAAGAAAACCAGTAACAAAAAATGCTGTAAAATAAATAAAAACATAGTGTTTCGTTAGTAAAATAAATATATTTTCTTATTATTTTTATCATAATAATATATACATAATATAAATGAAAGACACATACATATTTTAAATATAAAAATTTTACAATGCAATTACGAAATATTATTTGGTGTATCTTCTATGATTTCTGTAGTAGTAGCTGTTGCAGGTGTATTAGATGGTATTAAAGAAATAGTTGGTACCTAAAGCATGTCATCATCATCATCATCATCATCTAGGGTAACCTGCAGCCGCTGGCCGGGTCTGCTGGGAACAAAAGCCTCTCCATCGCTTCCTATCCAACCACCATCTCTCATCTTCCACTGTCTCCCAATTTCATCCTCTTTCCTCCACACATTCCATAACATCTTTAATCCTTCTGTCCCTTGGTCATCCTCTAGGCCTCTTCCCTTTCAGCTCCATGTCCAGCATCTTCCTTGGTAACTTCTCCTCTCCCATCCTCTTTACATGCCCATACCGTTGTAACCTAGATTTTTCAGTTCTCTTTTGTAGTGGTTCTTCCTTTATCAACTCCCTAATTCTCTCATTCCTTATTCTGTCTCTTCTTGTTACTCCCACTATACTCCTCTGAAATTTCATTTCCACCGATTGTACGCTCCCTTTGTCTCTCTCCTTCATCACCCGTGTTTCCGACACAAAATGACACAAAGTATGTTTTATATATTGCCTCTTTGCTCTTTTGTGGGACTTCCTTACTCTATACGAGGCTCCTAATACTTTTAAAAGATCCATCTGCAATTTCATTTACCTTAATTTTCTTCAATACCGCTTCCCAAGTATCTGAAACATTTCACTGTATTTAGTTGCTCTCCTCCAAGTGATATGCCTATGTCCGTCCTTTTCTTCTTTCTTGTTGTTATCACCACTTTTTTCGCAGAGAACTTCATACCATAAGCTGCCACTACTCTCTCCCACACATCCTGCATCTCTCTTTCATCCTCTACCCAAGCTAATAGGTCATCTGCAAATACCATTGCTTTTATTTTTCCTTCCCCAATGCTCTGCACCACCTTCTTCAATATTTCATCCATAGCTACGATAAATAACAGGGGTGATAGCGCACTTACTTGTTTTAGTCCATTTTTCAAATGAAACCTTCCAGTCTTATCCCTTCCCACTTTTACACAGCTCTTAGTACCTTCATACATATCCTTCACTCTTTCCACTACCTCCCTTTTTTCTCAGTCCTTTCCATCTGAAGCATGTACCAAAAGTATTAGACGTGATGTTATCTAGGTATCTTCAAAATATGGCATGTTTTTGTTTCTTCTTGACCGCTTGATCTTTACTGTCACTCATATTTAAATTCAATAATAAAGTCACTTATTTAAAAGAACTTCAGACAGTGTCCTTCTGAAAACGAAAGGCAATAGAGAGCGGTGAAGGAGAGGGGACATGACGTCATAAGAGAGCGTCATGCCTTTTGCCGTCACTGCATACGAGTCGGTCTTACCACCAAGACGCGCCAATAGATGTTTCACATCAAAAGTGTTTCCTCCAAAATATGCCAATCTCTCGCAACAATCTTCTTGACACCAGGATTTTTTTTTTTAGTGCTTTATGTCTCTCAACAGCGAGGACTTTAGAGACGGTAAAGGATGGAGGCAAGGAATGGGAAGGAATTCTGCCATGGCCTTTTTAAGGAAGCATCCCGGCATTTTTCTGGAGTGATTTGGGAAACCATGGAAAACCCAAATCTGGATGCCCAGACGGGGATTCGAACCACCGTCCTCCCGAATGCGAGGCCAGAACGCTATCCGTTACACCACCACGCTCGCTCAGTGCCAGGAATTCTTTACTGTCTACTACTCCAAATATAGTCTACGTCAATATTTCGATTGATTAAACCAAGATATTAATATTTGCCTCACTCTGAAAAATTTGCTTTGTGTTTCAAGTATCAATGAAGGTCGCTATTATTAGTCGCCTAACGAAGACGGGCGTAATTTGAGTTTCGGGCAGTCAATTCAGTATTAGTTTTACTTTGGTTTCATGTGTAAAGATCGATACTTAAGCTCTGTGGGTCTGTTCCGACCAGGTATTCCATCTTCACACGGTGCAAGATGCGGTAATTTAGTATTAAACGAGATTATTCCAACCAGTTCGACCCATCAGATTACTCTTCCAGCTTATAAGTGCATTCAGCTATAACTAAATGTGGTTGTCACACTCCTCATAATACTCGTACTATTTATAAGAAAACTTTTTTTTTTTAATGGCTTTCGGCGACTAAGCCATTCAGCCAGCTCAATGTATTTTATGATATCTATTCATGTGAATTTTTTAGTTTCTCCTGTGCGTTTTTGCTTCCTAAGTATAGACACCACAGGACGGACAGGACATTCACAAAGACACACAACACTTAAACATCCATGCCCGCGGCCGGATTCGAACCGGCGACCTTCGGCACGTGGAGCTAGTGCTCTAGCCCCTACGCTACCGAGGCCGGCCTATAAGAAAACTTCTTCTGTCTAAATTGAAACTACGATACCTTACAGTAGTTTTCCTGCTTGGAATTTTTATTTTATATAACTATCACAGACTTTCTTCTCTAACTTTTATTCATTCCGGTCCCTGTACACCTATCCCCATTTCTTTGGTTTTGTGGTTTATGTGATCTGAAATGCTATAAGTCATCAAAATATTTCTTCAATTTTTTTCTGAACAGGCTGTCTTCTAAATGTCTGCATTTATATTTAACGCTTGACAGACGTAGTATTTCTTTCTTCTCCTGCACGTGCTTTATCAGATCTGCCTGTATTGCTATTCTCTCTTCTCGAATGACCAGTCTTGATTTTCCTGAAACAGATTAGAGACTGCCATTGTTTGAAAAAAAAGAGAATGTTTCTCGGCGGATTTTTTTCTCGCCGTTTTCGATATAGTGTGTCATATTCCTTACATAGCTTCGACATATGGATAAATCTTTTTCTTGTATTCAAAAACTGAAAGTTTTATCATTATGTAAGGAAGCAGTGGTGCAACTGTTACCAATTTTTTGTCTTGTCTGTTAATAATATTGAAAATTTGGCCGGTAAATATACCTTTACTCAACTTGGATCTACATAAATTTCCAGCGATTCTCGAATGTTGGGAATGAATATATTTTTTTTTTCTTTAAACTGCTTAACGTCTCCTATAACAACTAGGTATTTAGAGACGGGAAAGGATGGGGGGCAAGGAATGGGATGGAATTCGGCCATGGCCTTTGGAAGGAAGCATCCCGGCATTCACCTGGAGTGATCTGGGGAAACCATGGAAAACCCAAATCTCCCGAATGCGAGGCCAGAACGCTAGCCGTTACACCACCACGCTCGGTTTGGGAATGAAGTATGGTTCTTGTGGTTCCGGTGTGTTTACAGTTCGTCTTTTTAAACTTGAAATTTAATCAAATGTAGAGTGGAATTTACGCAAATTTATAAGTACAGGTGTTATTGTCGCAATGAGAGAACAAGCTACGATTCGGGTCACGTACCAAATTTTGTATTACACTGACTGTAATGACCCATAATACTGGGATGTCCTTATTGTGTAAGCTGTATGGGTTTTTGATATATGTATATTAATTGCTTTAGTTTGATTTTTCTTTTTTATCATGATCAGAAGTTCTCAACCTAAAATAATTTTATTCTGTAATATGCATTGTCATGCGCATTGAATGTTTGAGCATTGGTAGGCTATATATGGTTGAGTTATTTTAACATTGTTGTTATGGCAGATAACTGCAACAAGAGAGTATTAGACAAGCTAAAACCGGTTTAGAGAGGAATTGTCTAATCCTCCGTTTTATCAGTTGCCTAGAAACTTCAGCGTGTGTTCTGTAACTGAAATTTACTTAATTTTTCTCTAAAAGACCTTTGAAAATAACTTGAAGTCAGGAACAATTTAAAAAAAAAAAGAATAATATTAAGCTAAAAGTAAAGTCCTGGAGAGCTATTACAAACGTTCTAGTGCTGGCATAAATAAAGAAGCACTAGAAGCAGTTTTGTCAGCAATCAGATTTTATCTCTAGATTTTGTTTTATATTTTTGTAACTAAAATTTCTGCCTTAAAGGCAAGGACTCACTATGGGTTATTCTGCAATCTGATATTTACTGGATAGTCAATTAACAGTAATTATTTCATATTTATCACAAGATAACTAGGATCATACGAGCCACTGTTAATCGCCACTTTAGTACCAATGAAGCCAATTTAACAACACCCTTTTAAAATGAATTGGGCGCATTCCGCTTATCCTCAAAATGAAAAAGGAGAGGAGATCGAATGCATGCAGACAAGAGTTTGTTATCACTACAGGCAAGGGCCGCGGTGGTAATAGAATCATTCTTACCGTCTCTCTTAAAAGGATAAAATCATAAAGCTATACATAATGTACTGGACACACTATCTCCCATTACTCTTTACTGTCAATTACATGCAGACTTTATCCTCTGGGCAATCGCGTCTGAGTGGTAACGCTCTGGCCTCGCATTCTGGAGGACGCTGGTTCGAATCCCCGTCCAGCAATCCAGATATCAGTTTCCCGTAGTTCCCTTAAATCACTTCAGGTGAGTGCCAGCATGGTTCCATCAAAAGACCGCTGCCAAAATCCCTCTCCTTCCTTGCCTACAGTCCTCTCCCTCCTCCGATAACCTCGACTTCGAAGAGGCGTAAAGCCACAACTAAAATAAAAAATTACCATGTACGTTGTCAATTTTTACAGAGTGTACTAGCGTAATCAAGAAGCATTAGTTAAAGAATCTGTAAGTGGAGAGAAGTAGTTAACAACTAATACACTATCTACCCAAAAGCATCAGGTCAACCCTACTGAATGCGGAATTGAATACAAGGTGTCACGACAGGTGGCCCCGAAAATATAAAAGGAGGCGGAATTATTGTGTTATCCCACCGAGTTAGGAGGAGAGCAAGATTGCCCTCCTACCAAACATTCGGGAGGATAGGGATTTATTAACCCTGTACGGCCATTCCCACAGTCCCTCAAGGTAAATATCGGGATGGTTCCTACGTAAGGATTCGATCCACCTTCCATTCCCCCTTCCCTCCCCTCTTGGTTACCTCGTTTGAAAAGAATCTCAAAGACCTTCCAGGAGCGCGCCTTCAAGCCTGCAGCTGACAGAATTTTTTTAAAAAATGTGTTGTCAGTAGAGAATCAGTAATAACAGAATGGATCGGTCAGGTGTGCTCATTGTGCTCATTCACTTCAAACGTTGACTAGTCATTAGATGTCACCTGAGTAACAAATCCATCAGGGACACCTAAACCCTTCAAAAACTGCTCAAGTCGGCTGTGAAGTGGAAACGATCAGGAACAACAACCACGACTAAACGAAGACCAAGTGGTCCTCATTAAATAACGGATAGGGGCCGTCGAACACTGCGCAGGGTGGTTGTAAAAAAATAGCAGGAAATATGAGGAAGTTATCACCGGTGACTTACAAAATGCTGTCAGCAGTCTAGCAAGCATAAATGACTGTACTGCTCATAAGCCAAATATTTCTGGAGTCAACGCTACGCGACGCTTGAGTTAGTATAAAGAGTGACAGCAATGGAAAGTGGATGGCTAGAAACGAGTGATTTGGAGAGACGAATCACGCTATACTCTGTGGAAGTGTTTGGATTTGACGAATGAGTGGAAAATTTTCCCTGCCATCATGCGTAATGCCATCAGCGAAGTGCGGAGAAGGTGGTGTTATGGTACGGGGGTTAGGTTGTGGTAGTCCTATTGTACTTAATGAAACTCTAAATGCGGAACACATTTTAAACCATTGCGTACAGTGGAGCATCAATTCGGAAAAAGACTGTTTGTATCAGCATGACCAAGCACCCCGTCACAAAGCTGCTTTTGGGAGGCACTGGTTTGTGGACAATAACATCCTTGAAATGGACTGTCCAAGATCTAGTCCTGAACCCCATGGTAAAACTTCGGAATGTGTTAGAACGTCGACTTCGCTCCAGACACCCGCGTCCATCATCGCTACTTTGTCTGGTTTCAGCTTTTGAAAAAGAATTGGCTTCCATGCCTGCATAGACATGCGGAGCCCTCTTTGAAACTATCTATCTAAGTTAAAACCGTCATAAAGACAAATGGTGGACCAATTATTTATTAATGTCTAATAATAGGGAACGTGCCACGCGCAAAGTAAGTGTAGTTTCGAATAGATGTCCACATACCGTACCACACAACCAACTTTTAGCGAATATTAGAGCATACGGTATATCGGATCAGATTTTCGAATGGATACGTGATTTGCTAACTGGTCGATCACAGTATGTCGTTGTTGACGGGGAAGCTTCTTCTAAGCTAGATGTTACTTCTGGCGTTCCTCAAGGAAGTGTAATATACCACTTCTTTTCTTAATTTTTATAAACGATCTAGGTGACAACGTTAAATGCTGGTTGCGATTGTTTGCAGACGATGCAATTATCTATAGGGAAATAAGGTGCCCCGACGATTGCTTGGAAATTCAGCGCGATTTGGATGCTATTTCCGAATGGTGCCGTAGATGGCAGCTTACACTTAATTAGAAAAAGTGCAAGGTAATGCGGTTAAGTAACAAAAAGAATCAGTTTTCTCACGAGTACAAAGTAAACACTTCATTTGTTGACGCGGTTGATTCCCTGAAGTATCTGGGGGTAATAGTACAAAACAACATGAAATGGGACATGCACATAACTTCCGTCGGAGGTAAAGCTAATTCTAAATTACGATTTATAGGTCGTATTTAGAGGAATTGTAATGCTCATACAAAGGAGATAGAGTATAAAACACTAGTGCGACCGCATCTGGATAACTGTTGTAGGGTTTGGGATCCGCATCGCAAGGGCCTGATCGACTCAGTGAAGAGGGTACAGAGGAGAGCCGCTCGATTCGTGACTGGTTGCTACAGCACTTATGAAAGCGTCACAGAATTGATACATAGATTGGGCAGGGATAGTTTGGAAGACAGACGACGTCATTTACGTTTGAATGTGTTGGAGAATAGGCGAAATACTATGGCCTACGAGTGCAGTGAGATACTTCTTCAACCAACCTATTTGGGTCGCAATGACCGGAGGGATAAGATACGAGAAATAAGATGCCGTACTGATGCTTTTAAGTATTCTTTCTTTCCTCGTGATATTCGG
Source organism: Vandiemenella viatica (assembly GCA_031002005.1). Classification (NCBI taxonomy): domain Eukaryota; kingdom Metazoa; phylum Arthropoda; class Insecta; order Orthoptera; family Morabidae; genus Vandiemenella; species Vandiemenella viatica. Next base: position 32,133,332 of record JARYHS010008074.1, on the reverse strand, counting down.
GATTGGAAAGCGAAGAATTAAGATTGGTGCTCAGCACCCTCTGCCACCCACAATATTTGTGAATTGCAGAGTATGGATGTAGAAATTTTTGAATAAAAATCCGTCTTCTAACAATTTTTATTTTTAACTTTCATCTACCAGACGCGTTTCGCCCTTCTGGAGTGGGGCATCGTCAGTGGTAAAAATTGTAGTTAATGGATGTAGATGTTTGTTCTGATGGTGTAAGTACAGAATGACCCGCGTTTCTACCGTGAATATTTTACAGGTAGTATATTTATCAATATCACTGTCGATCACGATCTACCGATGTATCGAGATCCATCATTCGTTACATAAAAAGAATTTAATTGCTCGAAGTATTCAGTGATAAAACCCTGTTCGATTAGAAGCAGCAAGATTTTAATAATATTCCACCAGTATAAAATATGAGTGAATCGCTGTGAAATGTCCTTCGACAAGTGTAACGGATATGGATCTAACAGAACCACAAGAAATAATAATGTGCCAAAAAATTAACCTACTATCCAGGTACTGAGAAAGTAGAGAAATATCTGGATATTTCAGATATTAATTTGTCACCTGATAGCTATTAATATGTACTGTGCTGCAGATCGCACTGAAGGTCAGTTTTATCGGAGCTGTCTGTACATCGTGTCAAGGATATCAGTGTTGAGACTGGGTCAAGGAAACTGTACCGCACTCAACACCACACTGCGCAGTGACCCAGTGGAGGACCACAACACGAAATTGCTGCAAACTGCATACTGATCACTGCTTCATAATTAGTTTTCCGTGTTTACTTAGGTCGATGCATAGGTTGGTGGTGACACAGACTTCTCTGCAATAACCCTACATGTTAAAATCAGAAATTACAGCGATTTAAAGAAGGAAAGATTGGAATATTAGTAAATTTCTGTGATATGGAAGTAAAATAATCGATAATAGATGACCCGTGCGATAATATCGCGAGTACCATGAATAGTAAGGTTTTTGGTTTGTAATATTATGAAAGAAGAACTGCCTCATTTGTATCAATTCTTAACCCTTTCCAGCTCAGCGGGTCCAAATGGACACACAAAGTTTATTTCACATTTAGAATATGATCATGAATTCCTACTGGTTCCCTATGGCACCATTACGTTCTTACGTGTTTTCTGCAGCAACAGAGGCAGCACCAAAGATATAGAATAAGTGGAAAGCTTTCTTTGGCTTTTTTTACAGTTAGTAGTGGAATGAATGGTCGGCAGTTGTTTGGCGTGTAGGATTTACTTTAATTTTGAAGGAAGTTACCAATATTGATGTTTTAAAAAAATGTATTATTGAATTGTATGAAACAGCAATATAAAACCACACTATTAAAATAATAAATTGAATTAGTTTGTTCTGCTAGACGTTTATAAAATGTTAGGTCCATATGGCCCCACTGGGAGAAGGAGATAGCTGTTTGCTCGCATGGTAAATGAGGTTATGTGTAAAAAATATTTACTTTCAGATGTCTAAATTATCGAAGACAGAGATCCTGGAGTACCTTCTGAATGGGGAACTGTCTAATGAAATATTTTTTGAATTTTCAGACGAGGAATTTGAAAATTTATAAATCTTAGAAACAACACACAATATAATTGAAAACGAGAGCTGTGCTGAGGTATTGTCTAACGATTTACCAACTGAACAGATGAATGAGTCTACTCCAAATGTTTCTAATGACACTGCCAATTTGGATCATGTTCCATTAGACAAAAGGTTTCAGAAGAAAAAGGCGGCAGTTGCAGTAAAGTGAAAAAGTGGGGACCTTGATTGCTCTGACTTTGACACACAATGCAATGCAAGTTTTTCAGAGCCTTCTGACCAATTGGCAGCTATACAGTACTTCAATTTTTATTTTTTTTCGGATGATAGGTTTCCAAAGATTGATGAAGAAACAAATTTATATGCTACTCAAAAAACACTAAACAGTGTAAATACTATTTCTTTCAAAATTGAAAATTTTTGGGGTACATGTAACAATACATATAATAAGTGGGAATTGTTTCTTACTGTACGATAACAAATGATTGTATTCATGCTTAGTTTATCGTTTCGTTGTTGTGCACTATAATAAACAGTAATGAATAAATAACTTCCAATTTACCTATATGTATTTTGTACCATGTGACACAACATTCACTTGACAAAAAGTAAGCAGCAGGAATCTAAAAGCCATATTCCACTGTTTCTAAACACAAATTGTCTCATGTGTACTTCCTCTATGGTGTTTTCTACATTTTAAATGTTTTTTGTGTTACATTTTACTTACAGTTTATTCATCAATTAAAAATATTATCCATCACATTTTCCAACTGGGTCCATATGAACCCACTGAAATAAAAATAGCCCTGTTCAAAAAATTTCACAAACTAACTTTTTTTGTGTTTTTGGAAACATTTGAAACCATAAAACAGCATATATTTTTTATATATATATCCCCATTAATTTGGGTTGGAAAGGGTTAATTTGTTTAGTGTAATAGGCACGTAACAAAAGTCGGTACCAGTGAAGCAGTTTATTAATATCTATGTTATATGTGTAGCTGTTATCTAGTGGTTTGACTCTGAACTGTCTCATACAGGTGACTTTCAAAGTTGTTAATTTTGACCTACAAGGGTCAAATTTCAACAAAAAATTCGTTCGTAATTTATGATGTTTCCAGAGTGGAGAACTTAATCTATTAAATGATACCTCATTTATTGATTTCCGTTAGGTATCACGGGAGATAAATGGCTCGTAAAAACTTTTAAAAAAATTATGAAAATATTGATACTTTTGCCCTTTAAGGGTCAAATTTCGAAAAATTCCTTTCTGAACATATGATATGAGAAGAGCATAGCCATTAACATTTAAAATGGTGCCTTATTTATATATTTCTGTTAAATATCAAGGGAGATAAATGGCTCGAGATGAAAAAAATACGTTATGGTAATAATGATACTTTTGCCTTTTAAGTGTTGAATTCTGAAAAATTCCTTTCTTAAAATATGATTTAACCAAAGCGGAGACCTTAATCTGTAAAATGATACCTCATTTCTCGATTTCGGTTGGAGATCATGGAAGATAAATGACTCGTGACAAAAAATATATAATGAATATATTGATATTTTAATTTTTAAGGGTCGAATTGCAAAAAAAAAATCCCTTTCTTAAAATA
>JARYHS010008074.1:32112147-32129148 GCA_031002005.1 Vandiemenella viatica | reverse complement strand
CACCTTATTGCGGATACCTAATTTCTATGTCGTATCTATCGCTGTTTACATCTTAATGCAGCCTGGACCATAGTGAAACGTAACCGTCGCACATGATATTGCTGTAACCCAATTTCCAAATCGTATCTATCATTGTTAGTATGGTCCAGGCTGTGTTTCAACCTAAACGCAAACGGTTATTGACGAAATCTTGTTTTTATAAATATTTTATTTCGTATGAATGATTTTAATAGCAATTTCAGCCACGCGACGAAATATAGAACAACGGAATTAAATACAAATCAAAGGATTTTTTTTTTTTTTAAACAGTTTAACGTCCCTCTTTAACAACGTGGTCTTTAGAGACGGGAAAGGATGGGGACAAGGAATGGGAAGGAATTCGGCCATGGCCTTTTTGAAGGAAGCATCCCGGCATTCACCTGGAGTGATTTGGGGAAACCATGGAAAACCCAAATCTGGATGCCCGGACGGGGATTCGAACCGCCGTCCTCCCGAATGCGAGGTCAGAACGCTATCCGTTACACCACCACGCTCGGTAAATCAAAGGAATTGTGACTAATAACGTTAACGCTAATGAACGATATCAATTATCAGTTTGGAATGTTGTACATATTATAATAATATTAGTAATTGTGCAAGTAATAATTTTCTTTAACTTTTTTAATCCGTAATTTTTTTTATTAGTAGTAGTATTGGTTACGTTCTTAGGCCTAACGTGAATTTCTCAAATCGATCGAAGGCTGAACACGTCACACACGGAAACACAATGACGTCATACTCTCTGCATCGGAAAGTGTTTACACCGGGAGGCGGTAAGTGGTTGCAGCGGTATCGTGATCTAGATATTACCCAAACTACCTAGGTGTTTTACTCCTTGTTAATTAATAACAGTTAGTCCAGTCACGGCTTGCAATGTAACACTACACAGGTTTGCCGTTTTACTAGTTTTAATTTAATAGTTCACTTATGATTATATCTTGACCAACCTAATGGATAGTTTCAGACTTCGTTTTTGATTTAATTCTTTTGTTGATACGGCCGCCACAGCTGATAGCCAATGTAACGTAAGAAAGTTCATCAACTCTGTAAATAACTTGAATATTTAAAACAGTACAGGGTACTATATCACTGAATACAAGTACACCAAGTTTATTCAATCAGTATTAAGTTTAGAAACACGTATACGCCGACCACCAACTGAAAAATAATGTTTATCCGAAGATACAGGTTCGCTAGAGTGAAACAGTATTCTCACTTAGCATAAAATACAGTTTCTACCAACTCCACTGTTAATAGAACAGTCACTGTAGATGAAGCACTTTTTCTAACACACTTATTAACGGAAAGTTAATGCCGTTGTTTCAACGTGGCCAGTCCAATCGAGTCGTAAACGACAGTCACTCTTTTAGTGTCGACGCGGATGCGCGAATTTCGGAGTCTGTTTACACTCTGTAGAACATGTCTGCTTCCCGCGAACACAACACAACACGTTGCCGCGCGCGCTACCTCTCTCAGCGACATTCAGGCAGGGCGCATATTGACGCGCAGTCGACGCAGCGCAGCGCAGCACAGTTTCTGTGTCTCTATGTTTTGGGGCGGAACAGCGCGTGTTGAGACGCAGGGCAGGGCAGCGCAGTACTGCGCCGCACGTGGCCTGCGCCACGTTGTGATCACGACACAGAAACTGTGCCACGCAGCTCACTCGTGCCGGTTTACAACGTAACACTTCTTGCGTTATTTATAATCTTGCATTACTTACAATCATTTTCAACTATGGAATAAGAAAAATTGATTAATCTGGTGCGTAACCAACCTGCGATTCACAATATCAGTCATAAAAAATACATAAAAATTAAATTTAAACAAGAGATTTGGTCAATGAGCCCAACAAGTGGCGAGTAAATTCAGCATTTATTTATCATACAACTGTCCACTTACAATTTTCACTTTTCTTTTCTTTTTTTGAATTCATTTTTAATAAAACTTCGAAAAAGATTGATATAAATAGGCTATTATCGCATTATTTGTTTTCTTTTTATTTGTACTACATCATTCAATAGTGTCCCCGAAAAACACTTAATTTGTTGACACTGCTTTTTTAGTTTCAAGTGTTTATGTTCTGTTATATAGTTTTCTTAAAAATATAATATGAAATAAAAGAGAGAAACATTCTTATAAATGTCATGTACCGTCAAACGCTAAATAATTAAATAAATAACCACGAAAATACAGCGAGATTTTGTTCAGTTCTAATAGATATTTGAACTTTGTCGATAAAATAACAGGTTACATTATGCCGTGAATCTCCGCTCGAGTCATCCGGAAATTATCTTTTGAGAATTCTCTTGTCACTGCAAAAGCCAGATGAGAGTTTCTTCTTTTCATATACTCACTTTTGCATAGTTTTATCTAACTCAGCTTCTGTGAAAGTAATAACAATTTTCCAAGCTCGGCATCCCAATCTGATTCAGAAATCATAAATCGAGTTTTTGCATCGACATGTTTTTGGTTACGCTTTATTGTCGGTTTTTCGCACAACACAATGCTTTGTAAACTGCCGCACGAAACTGCGCTCTAATATGCGCGAGTAACTGCCAGTCTGTGCTGCCCTACCCTGCTCTGCGTTGCCCCTACTGCGCCACGCAGCTCAATGTGCACCCCGGGTCAAACACAGACTGTTGCTACTCTCAAAGAGTTTACTGCCACGAAGTATTTGTAATGGATATCGACTATCGACTCTATAGACTTAGATGAGATTTGACAGTTAGCATACCGCTTTGTAATGTGACAATTGCTAGTTTGTAATAGGATGAAATATGAACCGCCGCATTTGTTAGTTTAGTGTAATAGGTACGTAACAAAAGTCGACGCCATTGAAGCAGTATATCAATATCTCTGTGATATGTGCTACTACTATCTAGCGGCTTCACTTTGAACTGTCTCAAACGCGCGATATTGACCGTTATTACTTTTGCTCTTTAATCGCCAAATTCCTTACTTATAAAGTTGCCTGAGTGAAAACCTTAATCTTTTAAATGATACCTCATTTATCGATTTAGGTTAGGTGTCAATGGAGATAAATGGGTTATAACATAAAAAAACCACGTTATGAAAATAATGATTCTTTTGTCCTTGAAGGGTTGAATTCAGAAAAATTCCTTTCTTATGATTCTATGTGACCAAACCAGAGACCTTAACCTTTAATATGACAGCTCATTTATCTATATTTGTTAGATATCAAGGGATATAAATAGCTAGTGACAAAAGAATACGTTATGGAAATAATGATAATTTTAATTTTGCCGTTTTAAGGGTCGAATTCAGAAAAATTCCTGTCTTAATATATGATTTAACCAAAACGGAGATTTTAATCTTTAAAATGATACTTCATTTAACGATTTCAGTTAGGTATCCAGAGAGATAAATGGTTCGTGACACAAAAAAACAGCTTTTTAGAAATATTGTCAATTTTTTCCTTTAAGAAACGAATTTGAGAAAAACAAATACTTTCTTAAAATATGATATGATCAATCCGGATGACTTAATCTTGAAAGTGATACCTCATTTATCGATTTCGGTTTGGTATGAAGGGAGATAATGGCTTGTGGCAAAAAAACATCGTAGATAAATAATATATATGATAATTTAATAAAACATATATGTCACTGTTATTCGGATTTAATATATTCCCCATGTGTTCGACTTTCTTTGAAGAATTGTCAGCGAATCAATGATTTAATTACATTTCCGTCATTTGTCTCTTTAACCATCATGGATCGGCGAGAAGCAAAACGCACCCAAAATAAATAAAATCTTATCAACGTGTTTATTAAAAGATATCTATAATTTTAACAAGCATCTGCAGAAGGAATGGCCCACAATAAACGCGTAGAGTAAATAAGAACTTAAACAAACTGCCCTTCTTTGGCATAAGTTTCGTGAGATGATCATCGGTACACAACAAAGTTTCATGAACATTATAGTGTTAATGTTACTGTTATAGACAACAAAATATTGATTAAAATTTTACTTCCAGTTTTCCTTTTACATTTTTACATTGAAGTCCTCAATTCTATGTATCTCGAGTCTTACTTTTAACGTTAAAATCTGTTTAAATACGTAAATGAGCAGAAATTTTGTGTTATTTTAAATGGGGATCTCCACGGTATTATGTGTTTCTTAGTTTATATTTCTTGAGAGCACATACGAACAAGATAAAGAGCTCACTGAGGGAGTAACAAGGTTAAAATGTATTCGATCATTCTAATTGCATCGTTTCCAAAAATTGTGGACATTGAACTTTATTATGAATTTATAGTTGTGTTGAGTTGTTGAATATCCTGTCCACATCTGTATTTTCTCGTGTCCCAACGCTTACTCAAAATTAGTATCTTGTCTCAAAATGGCAAGTATGTTGTGTGTATACAATACATACTCTTTATTGTTTTCAAAAGTAAACATAAGGCATTTGGTATTTGTATCACTCTTGAGCCGACGAATTTTAGTTTGTAAAACTAGAAAGTTGAAATATCTTTCGTTTTCTTTGTGGAATAGATGAGAACAAATTTCAAATAGTAACCTGACTATACCAGTAACAGCGTATACCATTGTATTTATCTTATGTGTAAAGGTTGATTAAGTTGAAGAGGAAAATGTATCGATAAGTGTTTGAGGTCGTTCGGCTACATAAGTGGATAGTAGTAGGTCTACAACCGAGCTAAAAATCCAGTAGAAATATCAATAATCGTAAAAAAATGAAAGGAAATATCTGAAATAATTTAGAAACTGTTGTTGGATAAAGAAAATTTTTATACAGCAAACTTATGATACATAGTCAGATACGTAAAATTATCACAACACAAGAAATAAAAGTTTAGAAATTAAGGAAGTCCTAATTGATGGAATATGGGTCAGACAACAAATTCAAATAGTTTAAGGGCAGTAATGATAATATTCTGCAACTTAACGACAAATCCTAAAAATACTTACATACATTAAAGTTCCTACGTTTCCAGCAATAAAACCATTTTTATTTTGCTTACTTTTCCATCTAAAAATACAATTTTATTTTAAAGCACATCTAACTGAGAGTTAATTGCATATTACTACATCTATAAAGAATTTACTGACACTGAAAAATTACTATTTCAGTGTTATTGGAGAGTCGTTTGCTGCCTGATTTGTTTCTTGCACCGAGCGACTACCTTCTGACCTATTACATGCAAAATATCTATTACGGTCATTAGAGTAGAGAACCCTAATTGCGCGAGGCTCTTCTACTTCCTAATTTAATTCCGTATCGAAAACGGCAAAAACAGTTTTCTTAATTTAACATTCCGTCCGGTCCGTTTGTCTCAGTTCCTTAATTCCGCCTCTTTGTTTCGATTGTTTTACATGAGAAATATTGTATGAGAAATACAGTATGTGACATGCGCTTCGTGAAACAGATCCGTACACAAATACTAAAAATTATGGTAAATCTAACAGAGATTTTTTTCCCCGTACTACATCAAATACAGTATTGTTTAACAAGCTGGCTTATTCATAAAAGTTAATAAATATTGTTTCGGCACTTTTTTGTTAATTTTTTATAATTATTTCATGAGGTAAACACACGAAATGGTTAAAAATCCATCTCAATTTTTTTCTCTAATTCTTCAACCATATTACTGAAAAATCTGAAAATGATTTGGGTAACGTATTTGGGTGATAATTGTATTTTTAGATTATTTATTTCCAACGCACTTAATTTTGCGGTCCATACGGGTGTATTATAGCACTTTTACTGTACAATAACAAAGATACCGAGATAAAAGATTAGTAATTAGGCAGGCTTATGTAACGGGAAAAGATCTGCTATGTAATTAATTACGAGTACTTATTTAATTACTTTTGTATAGTTGTTAACAAATAATGTTCACTTTAATGCAAGTATTGTCACCACCTTATGAATTGTGTAAATCGAATTTAATATTGTATTTTCGAATAAAATCTTGGAAAGGAGATCAACGTTTGAATAATGTGTAAACTATGGTAATCTATACTATGCATTGACCATTTTTTTTCTTATTTAATTAAGTAATTTTTATGTTCCTTGTTACTTTTGATTTGTTTTATACATGATCGCCCAGGAGCTATTGCATGATATATATAATACGATATTTATGCATTTATGAAACCATCTTATGACAACATAAACTCAGCCTTGCGGTAAACGGAATAAAAATAAGAAATATAAAAAATATGGCTAATTGCTGAAGTATACCTGTTAGAAGGAGAAAACAATCTAGAAGTCTAAAATTTACAAAATATTACTTCAATTTATGAAAAAAATATTTTTAAAACATTATAGCAGTCAAGTGATATTTCAGTGTTCATATGTATACGAACGATCTAAATCACTCTACTATCTATCCAACTGCACCTTATTCAAAAAACACACGTATGTACATATATATATATAAATAGATGTGTGTTTCCCTCCATTTCACTTTTCAGGCACCACTACCTAGCACAGATCACTGGCGTTTATGTGTGGAAGTAGCAAGGAGTTTCCTATCGTGCACAACGTTGGCCGAATGCCGATAGCTGTGGGGATGTGCGAGATATGATGGTAAAAATTGGTCGATGCAGGGCACTTTCATATTTCGACCAAACACTGGTGTATCCTTATACTTCTCTTTCCTGCCACAACTACATAGGATAGATCATTGGTGTTTGTGTGTGGTAATAACATCTGGTCTCCCATCTTGCACTATGGTGGTTACATGTTGGTAGCTATGGAGGTGTGGAAGATATGGTGGTTGAAAGTGGTCGACTTGCGGCACTTTCATGTATCTAGCAAAGACGTATGTGTCATGGTGTATCACTTCTCAGGCAAAATTCTCTATCGCAGATTACTGGCGTTTGTACGTGGTAGTAGCACAGAGTCACCCATCGATCACAACGCTGGCCGAATTTCGGTAACTGTGGGAGTGTGGGAGATATGGTCGTTGTAAGTGGTAGATCAAGGATATTTTCCTATTTCGACCAAAGACATGTGTGTCCGTATATTTTACTTTGATGCCTGAAATACATAGCTCAGATGACTGGTTTGTGTTTGGTAATAGCACCCAGTCTCCCAACGTGCACTATGGTAGTTAGATGTCGGTAGCTGTCAATCCAAATTCTTTACAAACACGAACGAAGTCGTGGGCACCAGCTAGTATACACTATTGGTGTTGTCAGGTGACGGATTAATATTGAGATAAATCAATCTTATAAATAATGTAATAGTTTTCCGCTGATTTCTTTTTGTAAACTAAAATAGAGTATAGTGTATATCAGAAACAAAATTATCGTATAAACACCAAATTTGCTTCATTTTGTAAAACTTACGTGTCCTTAGATAACATAAACGTTGCTGTTTACAAAGAAAATCCTGATTTTGGACAAGTTCTGAAACAAGAAAGAATGTAGATGCTACACTGATCTTGAAGAATATAAAGTAGCTTTTTTTATTTATTTTTTGCTGTCATCATTCTTTGGACTGGTTAAATGCAACCCTCCTTCCCTTCCTGTCTTGTGCTAACCCCTATATCTCAACACACCCAATTCATTTTAAAATTCACTGTTTGCACTGTAGTATAATTTTCGGAAATTACACGGCGTTATTTATATGAGTTGTCAAGTAGACTGCAGAGCACATGTTTTTATCGTTGCAGACTGCTCACACTTCTCTGAAAAAGGATTATTAAATTAATATTTGTAGATAATGCTTAACTGTGCCAAGGTAGCATCCTGATTTATTTTAGCATTATAAAACCTTATTTTCCCTCAACACTACCACGGAAAACTGCTTAAAGGGAACTGAAAATTCCTTTATAGAAAAAAAGGAGAAAAGAATAATTGAATAAGTGAAAATCACTCTGTAGTGTCATATTCTTTTTTTCCTCAATAGAATGTTGATTGTTTCTAATTGACTTTTTATTTCTTCTTCCTTTAGCTGTTTTAACTGCCATCCTGTTTCTTCCCACTGACAGTAATATTTTCCCTCACTCGTCTAAACATTCTTTCTTCATTAATTCTATTTGTCCAAAAAAAAATTAATTTATTTTAACAACCTGAATCGGAAACTGCGAATTAAACCATTCTTTAAAATTATGTAATATTCGGTTCCACTTTAAATGTTAGTATTTGCAGGTATTCACGAAAACAGTGCTTCATTTTGAATAGGTTGTTAGTTGTAAGTGAAACTTATTTTTTATGATATTGCAGATTCTTCTGTATGATGTGGAAAATCAGCGTTATTTTTGAAACTGGAGAAAACTTACAAAAGACTATCCCATCCCCAGCCTATGTCTGGGTGCAGTGAACATAATGAACGTTCACTTAAAAACTTTAACAAAATCATATAACGCCGCTCCATTTAAGTAAATTAAAGAAAGGTCATTGAAAGTATGTTACTTATAAAATTATAAAGAGTATAATGAAGTATTAACACGAAAGTCATTAATTACTAATACGTAGACTATTTAATGTAATTTCACTCAGAAATTTAAATTGTTATGTAAATTTCTGAAAAATATTTCTAGATCAAATTTTGCTTATTATTGATAATATTATCAAGGAAAGTAATTTGCAACTTCTTTTCAGTGACCATTCTTTTTCAGTACATGGCCAATAGTATAAACTTGATTCAAATCCGGATTATACACATTATAATACCATTGTCACCAGCAGAATAACCAGAAACACCTACTTTAAGAAGTTTAAGGGTTCATAACTTCAGACCCGGAAATGAAGTCGATAGCATGTTAACCTCGAATGGAGGAGTTGTCGGATTGGGTTTGGCATTCGGCACTGCATTTTCACTTAAGTGTTGTGCAGACGCTGTATTTTCCGTGATATTGTGAATACACACAGTTGAACATTTATAAACACTTTCAAAATCAAAGTCAGTGGGACTAATGATTTAGAAGAGATAATAAAATGAAAAACATTGGCTATATTTCTTACCACCCACAGCCATTTTATTCACTTAAAAAAATCAATGAATTTTTAAACCATTTAGTCATAACAATGTCAGATCGGTGTTTTATACGCAAAGCTAGGTTCGCATGATGAAATACCTAACTCCTACTAAATGTTATTGCATGGAATTAGTTTACATTAATTGCCGTAATTATTTCTTACTTCAACGCTGTTTCATGCAACAGAAACATTTAGAAATATCGTGACTGGCCTGTGGTTTCTGGACAAATCGAATTAACTGTTAAACTACCTCCTTTTTCCCCAGTACTTTTTGTTGTTAAGACTGCCACGTCATGACTTTAGTTCTATTATACCAGACTATGAATAAAAAAATATATGTCAATTAAACCATTCAGATAACTGACATTACAATCTTTCGTTTAATCATTTCAGTTTTTTTAAAAAATTATCGAGGCTATAGATATGTTTACCCCAGATGGTCGATTCAAAATGGGTGAAGTCATCGTAGAAGAGCCATCGTTCAGTAGTACTAGAAAAAGGTCTATAGAATTCAACATTGTGGCACTGCTAAAGCCTGGAAAGGAACCAACAGATCCAAAAAACTTCCGACCAGTTTCACTCCTTTGTCATTTATACAAAATCTTGGAGAGATTGATCCTCAATCGTATCTCAGAGTGCATTGACAAAATGCTTATAAAGGAACAGGCTGGTTTTCGACCTGGTAGGTCATGCTGCGGCCAAATTCTTAACCTCACACAGTATATAGAGGATGGGTATGAAAGAGGACAGGTTACAGGTGTGGCATTCATCGATCTCACAGCGGCGTATGATACAGTCAACCACAAAATTTTGATAAGTAAGGTATATTCCATCACAAAAGACTACCATCTTACACAAGTCATCCAGTGTTTACTACAAAACAGAAGGTTTTACGTCACCCTCCACAGTAAGAAGAGTCACTGGAGAACTCAGAAGAATGGCCTCCCTCAGGCTAGTGTGCTGGTCCCGCTCTTGTACAACATATATACAAATGATCAACCAATTATTCCTGGAACAAGAGCATTCATTTATGCTGATGACACAGCAGTTGCAGCTCAAGGCACAACCTTTGAGGCGGTGGAGGTGAAGCTGACAACAGCTCTTGAAGATATGGCCAAGTATTATGATGCTAATCATTTGAAGCCCAACCCTGGAAAAACACAATTCTGTGCATTCCATCTGAGAAACAGAGAAGCCAGAAGGAAGTTGAACATCAACTGGAGGGGGCAACAACTACTACACTGCGATACACCTAAATATCTAGGAGTAAAGCTTGATCGATCTCTCACATTCAAAACCCATTGTGAGGATCTGAAACTTAAAGTATCTGCCCGGAACAACATCATCCGGAAACTTACAAGTACCTCCTGGGGAGCACATCCAAATGTGCTTCGTACATCTGCCCTGGCACTTAGTTTCTCTGCAGCAGAATACTCAGCACCAGTTTGGCAAAACTCTGCACATGCTAAGCAGGTTGATATAGCATTGAATGATACTGGTCGCATTGTAACAGGTTGCCTAAAACCAACTCCTATTAGTAAAATATACCAAATCATGGGTATAGCACCACCTGACATTTGTAGGAAAACAGCTGCAGAGAGGGAGAAGAGGAAACAAGAAACAGACCCCAGACACCCTTTGTTTGGACACGAACCTCAACCCACAAGGATGAAGTCAAGGAAGAGCTTCGTACAATCAACTACAGCCATAACATCTTCTACAGGAGCACGCCGTCTATAACTATGGCGAAATTCGTTGCCCGAAGAACAGTGGAGGAACATCAAAGAGGCACCGGCTGCGGGATGTAATCAGCCATATGCTATTTGGAATGCTCTAAACAGATTAAGAACTGAAGTTTCTCGATGTAAATATAATATTAAAAAATGGGGGTACACTAATGACAACGATCTATGTGAATGTGGTGAGCTTCAGAACCCACAACATCTTCTGATATGCTGGAATCTCCCTGAAACCTGCAATATCGACGACCTTTACAGGGCAAACGAGAAGGCCATCAAGATTGCGGAATTCTGGTCACATTCTATTTAATTGTGTTTATAGTTTAATATTAATTAATTAATGTTATTTGTTTTTTCAACTTGTTATGTCCTGGACACGAGAAATAAATAAATAAATAAATAAATATTGAGTGACCATCAACATCAGAAATTTCACTGTCCCATACAAAAGGATGATTCTGATTTCAATTATTGAATGATCGTATAAAGATGATATCGAAAATGTGTCTAAAGGAATTTTAGATCTCTGCAGCTACTGCTTCAAATTCATTTGCAACACAGTTTAAATGAATTTGCAGGAAACAGATATTGTATTTTGTCAGAAAAGCCACGTTTCCTTTTTCGTCTAGTCTGTAGCTGCTGAATACCACATTCCGTGAAATGAATAGGAATATGTAACCAGAACCATTTTTCACTGATAGCCGTTGCATGTATAGCACTATCGAACAATAAGAAGGGATTCTACATTATGTTTGCTGCTGAATACCTATTATTTTGTTGCAAAATTTTAAACTCTAGAGATGTGGAAAAGCATTACTTTCTGACCTCTTCAGGATTTATGTTTATACTTGTAGTAGACGGGTGCTGTTGGTGGAATGAAAGGCTGAAAACTTTCTTACTCCTCTTTTTACCATTAAAGAAAACCCTATGCTGCTATTTTATTTGGTATTCGTACTGGCGTACAGGGTGAGGCTTATTTATTTTTAACATTAACACATGAAATCTCCAATCTTTGATCATGCAAAGCTTCGCCTTACAAATGCCAATATTAATAATCAAACAACAGTATTTAAGCACTACCACATTACTAATTGATCATGAAACAAATTCGCAACATTAATAAACAAACAAGAAAGCTTCACACTTGGTTTTAATGGAAGTTCCCTCATAACAATCGGGAACCAAAGATCAATTATAATGCTAACATGAAAGTACATTAGATTTCAAATGCCAGGATAATTTATATTATCCACCAATTATTGTTATAGGAAAGCTTCCGAAGTTTGTCCTAACTAGCTCAATATTGACGGAGGTGGGAACTCCTAATGACTCAAAGGTTTAATTTGAAAGGTCGTTATAGGGCTGTACCCAATGACAGCATGTAAGCACCACACTGCACTGTTCGTAGGATTATTACCGTGATGGTGATGGGCTTCCCGCGACGGCGCAAATGTTATATCACATTAGCTATAGCAATGTACTGAATGATAGCCAAGCAACCTCACTGCCACAGTACGCTTGTTTCGAACGCTCGGATTCGATGCCAAGGCAGAACAATCTTCGAACCTTTGGAAGATGCACTTCAGTAGCTCCAGCCTGGCGGGTGGGAAGCCAAGCACTCCTTCCCGTCTGAAGACTGGACGTCAAGTCCCTCTCTCGCCTCCGCAGTCAACGTTCCTCCCCGTCGCTCGTGGTAGCCACGCCCTATTTCCCAGGGCGCAATTTTAACATAGAGAGAAATTCACAGGAATTAGAAAATTCGGATGATAATTCGCCGTTGATTGGCTCCGCTATTTGGCTCCTCCTACACCAGCTATGATCATTAGACAATCTTGTCTTTCGGAGATTCGTGTGAGAGATCTCGGACAGAATCGGACATATTCGCCAAATATGACCCCAAAGTGTCCGCTCGAGGACAGGAGGTCGGGCGAACGTCCGTTCACCCCGGTGGGGTATTTTCCCGGAGCTAAGGGATTATATGTTTGACCTGATCCGTTAGGTAGGGTAGCTGCCTGTCCATTGTTCCCGTATGTCGCCTACCTGACGCGACTGCCTGGCGAGACCCTGCCCACGGCTATTTGGGAGGTCCAGCAGACGTTAACAAGCCCCTCTGATTATCCATTTCATTATTCTTTTTATATGTAGAATATAAAAATGTACGTAATGACCCATTTTTGTCATTCCGTTACATACTCGACATTGAGCTGTTCTCGACAAAAAGAATGAGGCTAACAATCTTGTCTATGGTGGAGCCCAATTAGATTTTCCAAATTTCTTTTTTCATAATGCAGTCGATGAGATAAATATTACTGAAAGCAGGTTTTCTGGATAAATCGCGGGTGACAATTTCATATCTGTAAGCTGTGTCAAAAGAGTGTAGGCTATAGAATGATAATTCTTTCTGACAATTCATTCGGGCTCGTATAGTTTTTGAATCATAAATAACTGATTAGCTATACAGGTTTTCACTTCTAATACGTGGATAGCTTGTGTGTTCTATTGCCCTGAACTTCTGTGGAAAGATATATTTTATATGGTAAGGGGGGAATACATGAAACTTCTTACCTCAACACGAGAAAATGTTTAATTAGAACTATTGGTGCAGCTTTTAAATACAAAACCAGATACCTACAGCATTCTTTAATAAAATTTTATTAAAAGTTTCCTGACAATTACTGTGGACAGGACGGATTTATAGTGACATTCTGAAGTTTAAGCCTTACACTCATGATTTGAATGGACTAATGCTGTGGTATGGAGTGAGAATCACTGCACCTACCGTAACCTAGACCGCTTCAACAATACGACCAAATGGAGGTGAATGTTATATTGTTTTGAGCTTAATTGAGTTTAATTCAAATCCCATGCCGTATAAACTAAAATAATATATGGGTACCCTGAGTATAAAAAGTTATCATACATTCCAATTTAATGATATATTATCCTATATTTCACTCTTTTAACATTAATTTATTTAAATGAAGACTCTAACTCAAATCTCTGCTTTCGTTAAGTTCAAGTCTTCACCTCGAAGGGCACTACTGGCTTTTAAGCAAAAAACTCCACGTACAATCTCTTAAGACTCCTAACGTGAATATATCAGATTGTACCAGGTTGTTAGCTACTGAAGGAATGGCAACTTTTAATCTTATCCTTCCCTGCAGAAATTATGATCATGACGTTTTCATTTGTTTCAGGGACCGTAATATGAAAAATTCTTCCAACACTAATGGGGTGAAATTTAGCTATGTTGTGGTGTATAAGTAGATATAGCAAGTGAAGAAAATGATACAGATTATATGCTTTTAAAATAATATTTGAAAACAGCTAAAGAAGATCAAGAGTTAAAAATAGAGCAGCTTATTAGGGGAAAAAAAGATGATAGACATAAAGAAGGCCTCCATTCCCGAAGGTTCACGTGACTAATTCAGGAGCCTCTTCTGCTATCCATGGGAAATAGAAATATGATATATCAGCTTAGCAAGAATAGTGATACACGTATCTTCCCGATTCGCATTAAATTCTGATAAAATCCCCCACCCTTTTTTTAAAAAAGAAACTATATTTGTTAAATAATGGATTAAGGTCATACACAAAACTAAATGTAAAAAAAATCAGAGTGAGTCTCCACATTACTGATCACACATATTAAATGTATTTAATTTGTTACATGTTGCTGTTGTACTGAGGGAAACGGAAGAGTAGAGGAATCTGTAAAAACATTGGATACACCTTCTAATACTTGAAACACGAGGATGCATCAGAATTATTAGGCTGAAAACTTTTTATATTCACTGTCGTTTCCATACGCAGTGAAAAAACAAAATTACAGAAAGAAAGTTGAACCGGAACGGCAGGACTAATGAACGCCTTGTACATAGGCACGCAGCTACTCTTCGGTGCTATGCGGCTGCAGCAGAGAACCAAAACCTTTATCTGGACAATAGTTGCGCAATTGATTAAGAGTGATAACGGTTAATTATAGTTATTTTATTGTTTTGTGAAGTTACGTCTCCAACAGTATTTTACGCAGACTGAAATCATAGGTTTTTAGGTAAGACGTAATCATGTTGGCAGATTCTGAGACGTTCCATATTTTCTGCCCGTAATTCTCGAATTTCATAACCAAAATCTACATTTAATGTAATGTTCTCGAGGGACTAGCCGAGTGAACAAAGTGTTTATACATGACATTTCGACGCCATCTTCTTGGGCAGATGGCGACAGAGTTTTCGATCGCCGAAACACTTTTTTTACGTGGCTAATCACGTGAGAACATAATATTAATTCTCAACGCTGAGAAAAACTTCGTTTTAAAAAGCTGCACTTATTACACAGTATATGAATCACGGCGAGATGGTGACACACATATCTTCTCCCAATTAGCCTGTGGCGTTCAGTAATAGGCTACGTGATAAGCTGATTGTAGATTTTTTTTTTTAACTGCTTTACGTCTCTTTTTAACATCGAGATCTTTTAGAGACGGGAAAGGATGGGGGGCAAGGATGGGGTCAAGGAATGGGAAGGAATTCGGCCATGGCCTCTTTGAAGGAAGCATCCCGGCATTTGCCTGGAGTGATTTGGGGAAACCATGGAAAACCCAAATCTGGATGCCCGGACGGGGATTCGAACCGCCGTCCTCCCGAATGCGAGGCGAGAACGCTAACCGTTACACCGCCCCGCTCCGTCTGATTGTAGAAATAATTTACATTATTATACAGGGTGTTACAAAAAGGTACGGCCAAACTTTCAGGAAACATTCCTCACACACAAACAAAGAAAATATGTTATGTGGACATGTGTCCGGAAACGCTTACTTTCCATGTTAGAGCTCATTTTAGTTTCGTTAGTATGTTAGTACGCTCTCCTGACCTCAACCCTCTTGGCTTCCATTTATGGGGGCATTTGAAAGCCCTTGTCTACGCAACCCCGGTACCAAATGTAGAGACTCTTCGTGCTCGTATTGTGGACGGCTGTGATACAATACGCCATTCTCCAGGGCTGCATCAGCGCATCAGGGATTCCATGCGACGGAGGGTGGATGCATGTATCCTCGCTAACGGAGGACATTCTGAACATTTCCTGTAACAAAGTGTTTGAAGTCACGCTGGTACGTTCTGTTGCTGTGTGTTTCCATTCCATGTTTAATGTGATTTGAAGAGAAGTAATAAAAAGAGCTCTAACATGGAAAGTAAGCGTTTCCGGACACATGTCCACATAACATATTTTCGTTGTTTGTGTGTGAGGAATGTTTCCTGAAAGTTTGGCCGTACCTTTTTGTAACACCCTATAT
Source organism: Vandiemenella viatica (assembly GCA_031002005.1). Taxonomy (NCBI): domain Eukaryota; kingdom Metazoa; phylum Arthropoda; class Insecta; order Orthoptera; family Morabidae; genus Vandiemenella; species Vandiemenella viatica. The sequence goes on along the minus strand of JARYHS010008074.1, from coordinate 32,113,104 downwards.
AGTAAAGCTGGATTGCTGGGGACAACGGTGGGGAAAAGACAACTTAAAGTTGTGATTTCCTGCAGCCACTGCTGGTTCTGCGGAATCGAGGAGGCAGGAGGTAGAACTAATTGTTCCCATTTCAAACTAGCATGATGATCATTTTTGTATTCATCCTCCGCAGATGATTGTATAAAACACATGCCTTGAAAGAGATGCATTGCTGTAGAATGTTCATGTATGGACTTTGCCCCTAGCTTCACGTATCTCACACCCTGTACATTTTAATTCAGCGTTCTTATTAATTGCATTTACACGTACTTCTTATACAAAGAATTTTTACTAATAATACAGAATAGAAGATTTTTTCAAGAAAAAGGTTCTATAAACACGGCGAGACTAGCTTCATTACAGTTATTATTCCTACAGTAATTGTTTGTTCAATCATTTATCTGATACTTTAGTCTCTTCCCCTTATCCATGCTCGAATTAGGATTGAACGGTCTTGTCATCCTTCACTGGATTATTTAGTGAAGTGGATACTACCATAACTTTTCTCAATGTCTTCTCTTAAATTAGAACCACCAGCTAAAATCACAATTTCGAACAGCTAGTTGATCATTTTTGGAAAAGATGAGTAAAATTACCGTCAGCTTCGAATTTATTGATGTTCATGTTGAAGTGGAAATGAAAAATCAATTGTGTCTTGGTTTCGGAATTAAGAATCATAACTCTTTGATCTAACTTCCAACCTCCTCAGTCCTTTAACAGACGTTCTGCTTGTGTTTCCACTACAGCATTTTAGTCATCTTTATAATTTATCGTTTTGTATGGCCATAGTTACCCGTGTGTTGAACACATTTTTTCGAAGTTATATTTTTTACGGCTTTACGGTTCATCGTCACCAAGGACGTTAGAGTAGGGAGACGACTGAATTCAAGGAACAGGTAGTGTCTGACCATGTCATTTTGGAGAACC